>JAZKJV010009369.1:0-170726 GCA_037367405.1 Ottelia alismoides | reverse complement strand
TAGCCGCCCAGCACGCCCGCTTGATCTAAACTGGGCGCGATGAAAGTGACATTGCCACGTCGAATCGGATCTGCATCGGCCACAATGTTGATGGCTTGAAACTTCTGCGGATTGTCCCACGAGCCGCCCATCTCTTCGCGGGTCAGCGGAGGTTGAGCTGCATAGTAGCGGGCCATCTGAATGCCCGATTCAACCATCATGCGCGCTTGAAAACGTTGACTATCGATGCGCGAAGCTTCATGAGCTGTCAGCATAGCCTCGGAAAAATTGAGCGAGGCCAAGGCGATGATGGAAACAACGAGCAACACCGTCAACAGCAGAAATCCTCGCTGCTTGTCTGCTCGTCGACGCCAGGCAATTCTTGGTTTTGTAATCATAGTCCCACCGATGACATACCAGAGTCTGTGCCCGTGCCCGTACCTGCAGCCCCCGTGGCAGTGGCTGTTGATTGCAACTGCGCGCCGGGAATGGTTACTGTCAAGTTGTAGATTTCGATACCCAGACGTTGCCGCTCGTCATACGGTAACGTGCTGAGCGTGATGCCAGGCGGAATGGTCCCATTCTTTTCGCCGCTCTTGGATTGCATGGCCAAGGTAATATCAACCAGCCAAGGCAAACCTTGCGATGAGGAGTCCCAGGTGGTTAGCCACTGCGTGCCATCGTAGTAACTGAATTCGGCGCAAGGACTTCTGGAGCAACTAGTTCACCAGTGCGATTGAGCTGCGTCGACTGGCCCATCTCTTCGGCATTATCCAACACGGCTCGATCCAACGCACGACGCACCAAGCCGGCTACGCCGTTGACGTTTGTTTGCGTCGAAGAGACTTGATTCATGGAATCGGTGACACCGACCGTGGTGGGCAATTGCACGAAATACGAAACGCTTTTGATATCGCCAGGCAAATCGGTCAGCGTACCGTTCAGCAATCCATTCTGCTGCGCGTAGTACTCATCCATGCGTGGTATGCGGCTGATGTCAGATTGTCAAACTGGTGGCACTACCATAGACGCCCAGCGGCAACGCTGCGGTCGATGCAGCCACTGCATCAGCGCCCAGCCGAATCGTCGGTTGTTGACTGACCAGCTTGATTGTTTTGTCCCGCTTGAGTGTTCTGACTCGTTTGGCCTGCCTGGCCACCAACGCTGCCACCGAATGCTCCACCGCCACCTCGTTGTCCACCACCACCTCCAGCGCCCCTCCTCCCAGCGCCACCACCACCACCGGAAGCGCCGCCACCTCCAAAGCCACCGCTGCCACCAAAGCCACCGCCGGTTTGGCCACCTGAACCACCACCTGTTCGACCGCCGCCTTGACCTTGTCCGCCGCCCTGTCCGCCACCTTGACCACCTTGGCTGCCCGATTGTCCGCCGCCCGATTGTCCGCCGCCGGATTGCCCGCCGGCCGATTGTCCGCCGGCTGAGCTGCCACCAGAGCCCATCAACATTTGTTCGAGTACCTTCGTGTCGTACTCTTGTTTGGTAACAGTGGCGCGCAGATCGTCAGCGATCATGTTCAGTACCGCGCGGGCCAAGGCCACGCGTCGGATATCTTCGCCACGCGTGGTAAAGTTGCTCGAGTACATGCCGACCAGGCCAACAATGATCGACATGACCAAGACGCTCAGGCCGAGTGCGAGAAGCAATTCCAGCAGTGTGAAACCGCGATGTCTACATCTTGCCACTGAGTCCTCCAGTGGAAGTGCCTGTGGCACTCCCGGTACCTGCGCCTGTCGAACCAGATTGGCCTGATTGGCCGGTTTGTCCAGTCGAGTCTGTCGTTGGTGGAGTATCGAGTCCCAGAGTTGGATCGATGACCCAGCGAATAACGCTCAAGTCGGCTGGTGTCGTTGTATCTTGATTGGTCATATCCTTGACCATGATCTGAATGCCGACCATGTTCTGCACTTCGCAGTTCACCTGGCCAATCATGTACGACCAATTGGACGTCGACGCCGAAGTGCCCACTGGTGTCCAAACTGCGTTGGGCTGCATGGGAATGATGCCAGCCACGACCTGGCTGAGCACCGACTCTGCAGCCAGTTCCGCTTGAGCTTGACGCTGTGCGGCCAGCGCATTGTCGGTGGCTAAACGCATGGCTTGGGCCATGAAGGTGCAAGCCACACCGAGTATGGCCAACGCCAAGATAACTTCCAAGAGCGAGAGTCCTGCGGGGCGTTTCATCAGTTGACGCCTCCGGTAGTATCGGCAACCGTCGGTATCTCACCCGGAGTGAGCACTTGAGTCGAACCCGTCAACCCACGCATGCGCACTGCGCGTTGCACGCCGGAAGGAATTTGAATGATCACTTCGGCTGTACTGGTGCTGCCATCCGGATAAAACAGTACGTTTTGATTCATCGACTGCACGCCAACCAGGCCACCTTGAGCAGATGCAATGGACATCGCCCGCATGTCATTGCTCACGGCACAACTAACAAAAGTCACTTCTTCCGGCAACGATTCTGAATTCGAACCATCGGTCGAAGTCGTGCTGGGCGTGGATAGCCCGCCCATGCTATTGGCCTGGCCCACCATGCCGGCTGCGTTCATCACCGTGGCACCAGTGGATGCATTGTTCATATCATCGCCGGTCATGTACGGCGTAACTGAATAGGTGCGTTCACCAATTGTGCATGCGAAGGATTGGATCTGACCTGTCTTCATGGCGGTCAGTCGAGCTTTGTCCCACTCGGTGCGCAGATGGTCGGCGGCAGCGTTCAGCTTCTGACGCAAGAACGCTTCGCCGACGTTCGGTGTGACAATCGCTGCGATCATGGCCAGAATGGCCAAAACAAGAATCACCTCGAGCAGCGTGTAAGCGCTGCGAGGCGCCGAGTGTCGGATGTCTGCGCAGCTGGTCTGCATAATGCTTGTCATTCTCCACCGAGCTCGCTCGGCGGATTCACGATTGGTTAGCTAGACTAGGTCACGTCGTCATCGGTACCGGATTGGCCGTCGGCGCCGAGCGAACGAAGTTCATAATCCGAACCGTTCAGCTTGTACTCGTATTGGCGGCCCCATGGGTCGGCCGGAATCGGTTGCTTGTACAGTTGTGTGTACTTGCTTGGATCGGCCAGATCGCTGGGCGCTTCATGCAACGCGTCCAAGCTAGCCGGATAACTGCCGATGAGCAGCTTGTAGGTTTCCAAGGCTTGCTTGAAACCCTTGATCTGAGTCGAAGCGTTCATCTTGTTGGCAGTGTTCTGAATACCGCCGATGTTGTAAACAGCGATACCAGCGATGGCGGCGATGATTACCAAGACCAACATAACTTCCAACAGCGTAAAGCCGCCACGCTCTGATATGCGACGTGAATTGCGTAGACGACGACTTCTCATTGTCAAGTTCCCCAAAACGATTGGTAAAGGTGTGTGGTTAATGGCTGAGGATTATACAGCACGGCCCAGATGACTGCCTTACCGGCGAGTCCATCTATTATTATGTAACCATGCTCGAGCTGTTAAGTAACGGTACCATTAGAGCTAAAACGATAAAAAAACACTATGCCTGCCATGAGCAGCAGCATGAGCGGCTCGAGCAGCTTGACCATGATGTCCAATCGACGAAACGTCGAGCGTTCCAACGTGTCGGCAATTTGCACCATGACTTTGTCGAGCGTATTGGACTCTTCGGCCACTGCGATCATTTCCACGACCCTGAGCCGGAAAGTGACCGGATGCCGCCAGGGGCGTGGCTAGTTTCTCGCCGGCCGTGATATTCTCGCTGGCTTGCTTGATCGATCCCGAGAGGATCCGATTGCCCGCAGCCGAAGCACTAATATCGAGCGACTTGAGGATCGGTACACCATTGCCCAGTAGAGTACCAAGCACTCGGCAGAAGCGAGCCACCGCTAGGTTCAAGAAATGTTGCCGAACATGGGCATGCGAATCTTGGCCCAGTCCAAGGTGCGTTTGCCTTCCGGCGTGCGCAGTCCATAACTGATGCCAAACACTGTGAGCACGATGCCGATAATCGGGATGTACCAGTAGGCTTGCAGGAAGGCGCTAAAGTTCAGCAGCGCATCGGTGGCCCATGGCAATTGGCCCTTCTCACGCATCGATGAAAACAGGTCTTCGAACTTGGGGACGAAGAAAACGATCAGCACTGTCACCACCGAAGTACCGACGCAGCCGAGGAAGATAGGATAAGCCAGCGCACCAACAGCGCGGCCTTTCAGTTCCTCTTGCTGTTCAGTGAACGCAGCCACGCGCTCCAGTGCATCTTCCCAGGAAACCACCCTCCGTTCCCGCGCGAACCATGTTGACCGCCATGTCATTGAACACGCGCGGAAAGCGGGCCATCGCCGAGGGCAATGGTTCACCTTCTTCAACGCGAGCCTTGATCTCCGACATGACTGTCTTCAGCGCTGGCTTGCTGGCTTGGCCAGAGATCACCGTCAGAGCTCGCAACAGCGGTACACCACTGCGCAGCAAAGCGGCCATCTGCATGTAGACGGTAGCCATCACCTGACCGCTGACGCGTTTGCCACGCGCATCGCCCTGCGCTTTGGCAACCTTGATCTCGACCGGAAACAGTGAACGCGCGTCCAGTTGCGCGATGGCTTCGCGCTGACTGTTGGCCGTCAACGTACCGCTTTGTTTCTGTCCTCGCGAATCGCGAGCTACGTATGCGAAATCAGGCATGGAGGTGGGAAGTGCTATCTGACTTGAAATGGAGGGGCAAAAATGTGATCTAGCCTAACGTGTGCTAACCGAGCCTATCACCCTTGGTGACACGAATAACTTCGTCGATACTGGTCTTACCAGCGATGGCTTTGGCCCAAGCATCTTGACGCAGCGTGCGCATACCTTGTTTGAGGGCGGCTTGTTTGATGGTCCAGCTGCTCACGCGGTCGTGCGCAAGTTGTCGAATGTCCTCGGTCGTCACCATCAACTCGTAGATACCGAATCGCCCCGAGTATCCAACGTTGCGGCACGTTCGGCAGCCAACCGAGCGAAACAGGGGCTTGCCATCGAGTTCTTCCCAAGGAAAGTCGCTGGGCAAGTCATCTGTCTTGGGATGATATTGCTCTTTGCACTCAGGACACAAGCGACGCACCAGGCGTTGGGCCATCACACCTTCCACCGTGCTAGCCACCAAGAATGGCTCGATGCCCATATCGACAATACGCGTGTAGGCACCCGCGGCATCATTAGTGTGCAAGGTACTGAATACCAAGTGACCTGTCAGCGAAGCTTGAATTGCGTTCTCGGCAGTTTCGGCATCGCGAATTTCACCGACCAGCACAATATCAGGGTCGTGACGCAAGATACTTCGCAGCGAAGCGGCAAACGTCAAACCAATCTTGGCATGCACTTGAATCTGGTTGATACCTTCCAGTTGGTATTCAACTGGGTCTTCCGTTGTGATGATCTTGTTTTCATCGCTCTTGATTTCGATCAGCGAACTATAGAGCGTGGTGGTCTTGCCCGAACCGGTTGGTCCAGTAACCAATACAATCCCGTGCGGCAATCGAATCAGATCGCTGAAGACTTTGTAAGTGGCTTCTTCCATCCCCAACGAGCGCAGATCGAACTTCATGGCCCCTTTGTCCAAGATACGCATGACCAAGCTTTCACCGTGGATCATGGGTATCACTGACAAGCGAATATCAATCTCGCGACCATGCACCTTCAACTTGATACGGCCGTCCTGCGGCAAACGCTTTTCAGCGATATTCAGACGTGCCATGATTTTCAAACGGCTGATGATGGCCGCTTGAAAGCGATTGATTTCTGGTGGCACAGGTTGCGTGTGCAGAATACCGTCGATGCGATAACGAATGACCAAACCTGAGCCTTGCGATTCCACGTGCACGTCGCTGGCACGCGAGTCGATGGCTTCCACCAAATTTCGTTGACCAACCGCACGACCGACGCTTCCTGAGCCATTTCGCTCAGTTCGCTGCCGTCGGTTTGCAGTTCTTCCAACAGTTGAATTTCGTCGTCTTCACTGCGCGCCGGCCATCAAACCTTCAACGGTTTCAGAACCCACGCCCAGATGTTTCTTGACAAGCCTGGCGATCTCAGCCCGCTCGGCCACGACCGGGATGATCGAGAGACCAGTGGCTGCACTGGCTTCGTCCAGCGCATACACGTCCAGCGGATCGCTGGTGGCTAAGACCAAAGAGCCGTTCTGACGACTGAGGGGAAACATGAATGGCGATAGATGAGTTTTTGCGGAAAGCTTTTGACTAGCTCCAGATCCACAGCGGCTTCGCGCAGGTCCACGAAGTCCATGCCCAGTTCATCGCCCAATGCACGCAGCGCGGGCTCTTCCTGAACAATGCCTTGTTGAATGGCGCTATCAATAATGTTTCGAGTTCCATCGGCGCGAAGTTTATCGAGTTGCTGGGCATCCAGCAGTCCGCGTCGCTTGAGAATCTCGCCAGCTTCCAACATCACCATGCTTTATCTTCCTCCGCGTCCGCCCTGTTGTGTACCACCGCCGCCACCGCGCTGACCGCCACCAAAGCCCGGGAAGCCGCCACCGCCAAAGCCACCTGTACCGAAGCCGCCGGGACGAGTGCCAAAGCCAGTGCCACCGGTGCCGCCGCCCCCACGGAATCCGCCGGTTGGGGCACCTTGACCGCCCTGACCGCCTTGGAAGCGTTCACGCAGTTGCTGGAACATCTCCGCGCGACGACGGGCTTCGTCTGCATCCCCGCCTCCGCCGCTATTGTTGCCACCAGAGTTCGACGAGCCAGTGTTGCTGGACGCATTGGTATTGGTACGAGCCTTCGGACCAAGCATGCTCTTCAGTGCGCTATCAATCATACCAACATTCAAGTTGGTGCCGCTGAGCGAAACTACTTGCACGCCTTCCTCAACATCACCGCCAGCCTTGTCGAGTTCGTCGACAATCTGACGAATCAATTCTATGTCTTGAGGTGGTGCCATGACCAGCAGTGAATTGGTTTTCTTGTCGACGCTGATAGCAATCTTGATCTCAGCGAGTTGACTATTGGCACCACCACGACGACCGCCGCCACCACCAGTCAAGGCGGCCAGGAACTCTTGCGGATTGGGGGCACGACCGCCACCACCACCGCCGCCGCCACCACCGCTGCCTTCGATGCGATCCGGGAAAATGCCTTTGATCTCTGCTGCCACGACATCGGCGTCTTGAGTGATAACTGGGATCACCGCAAACTCACCGCGTGTACGCACAGAAATGATGCTGTCGGGCTGGTCAATTATCTTGAGCAATTGTTCGCAAAGCTCCAGATCGACAGGATTAGCGCGAATGACCAAAATGTTTAGCTGTGGGTCGTCATTAATCACAACGTCACCGGTCGTGAGCGATGAACCACTAGCGCTAACGCTGCTACCACCGCCGCCCAGCAACGATCCGATCAGTCCGCCACCGACTTCACTGACCACATTGCCAATCAGTCCGCCACCGCCGCCACCACCACTGCTAGAGGATGTGCCGGAGAGAATCTTTTCGAGCAATTCTTTCGCAGCGGCAGCTTTACGGTACTTCAGATAGAAGAATGTTGGTTCGGCTGTGCCCAGCGAACTGGAGTCCATCATCATGCGCAGCATCTTGTCGAATTCAGCTAGCGCTTCGGTGTCAGACGAAGTAACAATCAGACCGCCGGGGCCAGGCATCACCACGATATCACCGGCATCGGCTTCGGCCTTCGACGCCGTATCTTCTTTAGCGCGACCAGCGACAACATCGTTGGCGCTCGGTTCTTCGGCTGGAGTTTCCTGCTGCTGTGTCGTTATGAAGCGACTCGTGGCACCGCGCAGTCGAAGAGTCGATTTGGGATGTGCCGCGGGCGCGGGCTTGAGGGCTGGTTCAGGATTGGCGCCTTCTTTGCCGATGGCTCGTCCGGCAGCTGGCTCTTGCTCTTCAGGTGGAACTACGGAACGCTGTTGAAAGGTCGTTTCCGGTTCACTGCTGGAAGGAGTTACAACGCGAATGCGATTCTTCTTCTTGGTTGCCTTCCACAACATCTCCACTTGCTCGATAGCCCGATCGACTTTGCGCGGCGGCAGGGGAATGACCCGAACGTTACCACCGAGGTCATTGCTGACGGCACTGGCTTCCATCTTCGAGATCAAAGTCTTGATCTGCTCCAGTTGTTTCGGATTGGCTTTGACATACAGTCGTCGCGTAATCAAATCGCCATCGATGATCGGCTGCGATGGGTCGGCAGTACCGCTCTTGGTGAGTCCAAAGAACTTTTCGATAGCGGCAATTGCCAGTTGGGTATCCATCTTGAGGTCGATGACTTCGAAGTCAGTGCCTTGACCGCTGAGCATGCGCAGCAGTTCATCGATCTCTTTGTGAACGCTCGGTCGAGCTTGCACGACCAGCTTGTTGGTTTCTTTATCCAGCTCCATGCGCACGTCGGCCTCGCTGGCCAGCCGCTGCGACAGGACACGGAAAGCTAACTCGGGATCCGAGCCCAATATCTCGTGCATCTTGAATTCAGACGCTTCGCGACCGATGCCTGGTGTTTCGCTTTCGGTCGGAGTTGTATCCAAATGCTTGACCAAATCGCGCAGCTTCGAAACATCTTCTGGCTTCTTGGCATTGACGAAAAGCGTATTGCCAAACGTATCGGTGCTGAGACTGATCTCCTGATTGCTGTTGGCACCTTCGGGCAAACTCAACAATGGTCGCGCCACATCCAGCACTTCGTTGGCCGTGATGTGTTTCAGCGGAATGGCCACAATCGAGCTGCCGCGCATCGATTCAGGATCTTCCGAACGCTTGATCAATTCGCGTACGACACGCATTACACCCGCGTTATCGATAACCTGAATCTGACCGGTCGAGGGCAACGAGATCACCGAACCTTGCAGGCTCAGCAGTTTGCCCACTTCTTTCTCGGCATCTTCCGGGCTAAGCCGCGAAAGCGAGAAGAGGCACTTAACAGGTTCGAAGGCCGCTCGCGTATCGAGTTGCTCTGGCGGCACAAACTCGGCCAGCTCTTTGATGATGTTCTTGACTTGAGGTGCTTCCAGGTCGACGACCATCAGCATGCGATCGCGACGGATGAGCGAATAACCATTGCCCAACAGCGATGCACTCATGATATCGAGAGCTTCACCGACCGAGTACTCGCGCGAGTTATCGCGATAATTGAACGACCCCGGTGGAATCACATCGGCCTGCAGCGACAGGTCGGCTTGTTCACTGATCCACTTGAGCACTTCGGCCCAAGGCATCGCTTGGAAGTTCATCTTCAGCCGCACGGAGTCAATCGGCAGCTTGTCGCGCGAGGTAGCGCGATTGCCAGCGACTGCTTGAGGTGCAGGTGTATTGGCTACGGTGGCAGCGGGCTTGCGAGCCGGCGGTTGCGGATTGCCGATTTCAGCTTTGCTCAAGCCAGCCAGTACTTGCCAGCCAGCGAACTGCGAATCGGAGATCTCGCTGCGGATCGCTTGTTCCACTTCCGCGCGAACCTTATCAGCATTTGGAGAGCGTGCTGCCGCATTGTACTTGGCAATCTGGGCCGTCACGATTTCCGTTTGCCAATCCGCCAAGTTCAGAACCTTGGCAATGTTTGGCGCACCCAAGGCAGTTAGTCCAAGCTTCTCGATGCGAATCTGCTCGAGCTGGGTGCGTTGTTGGGCATCGAGAATGGCATAGCCCAAACGTTCCGTTTCATCTCGAAAATCAGTGCGCAGTTTTGGCGTTGATCAGGTGGCGACTCGCGTAGTTGCTGTCCCAAACCAATCATTTCGCTTTCGCGACGCTTGAGCAACTGCCCGATCTGGGCGCGTTGGTCATCGGTCAGCTTCAATTTGTCGGCCACTTCTGGCTTGACTGCTTCAGCGATCACTCCGATGGTGTCCTGGGCGGTGCCCCAACCAGACAGGCTCAGCAGCAACAGAATTCCGGCTATTCCAAAGCGCTTTTTCATGAAACCATCCAACTCCACTGGGATCAACACCAGCAAACCGACAAGAACGAAGACGAGTGACACTGCGAGCGAACCATGTCGAAGGGGGGACATTCTAACAGTCCCTGCCGCCTCCCGCGCTCCGCCGCGCAGATCGATCCACTAACTACTGTAATTGGGCAAACCCAATTCCCACCCAGCCAACTAGTGGGAAAGCTGGATGAATTCGCTGTAATAGGATCTACTTGCAACGGCTCCGGTGGTACCAAACCCCTTGTATCGCCTAAAGTTTCGCGAAGTCTGATAGCAGGCCTGGCAAAGGAGTGGCAAACCTCTACAGCTCAAAAGATCTGCCCCAGGAAAGTTGGTTAGCGTTGGCCAACCTTTTGAATGCTGGTAGACTGGGCATTCAAGTGAAGGGGATCTGTCCATGTATCGTAAGTTTCTGCGTTCCAAAATCCATCGCGCCACTGTAACTCAAGCCGACTTGGATTACGAAGGATCGCTGACCCTGCCGCCGGACCTGATGCGGGCTTCGGATATTGCTGCGTACGAGGCCGTCTGCGTTTGGAACGTGACCCGCGGCACCCGTCTGGAGACCTACGCTATCGAGGGGATCGAAGGCAGTCGTGACATTTGCGCCAATGGGGCAGCCGCCCATGGAATTCGTCCCGGCGATCTCATTATCGTGGCCACGTTCAATTTTCTGCTGGCCAACACATTGGATTCTTCGCCACCCGATCCGCGAGTCGTCTTCGTCGATGGCGAGAACAAGATCGTTCGTGTCGGCAGCGAGATCCCTGGCCCCCGCCGACGCGGCACGCCCCCGGCCGTTGCCGATAGCTGCTGCTGATTTGCTGTCAGATCATCTGACTTAAAATTGCCAGACAAATACGAAACTAGCTACTCTTTCCGCCGTAGATGCCTGGGGATGATGATGTCCGAAGCCAAGCCGAGCTTTTCTAGCAACCGGATTTCGTAGTAGCTGATGTCTATTTCCCACCAACGATGTTGGACGCTCGCAGCCGATGGATCCTCGTGATGATTGTTGTGCCAGCCTTCGCCCACGGTCAGTAAAGCCACGAACCAGTTGTTGCGACTCTTCTCACCCGTGTCATAGTTCTGATAACCGAACATGTGACTAAGCGAGTTGACCGACCAGGTAATGTGCCACACGGCAACAACGCGCACGTATACGCCCCACACCACCATGCTCAAGCCGAGCTGCATGGCTGCGGCCTGGCTGCCGCCACTGGACCACAAACCACCGAGGTAACCGGCGAGAAAGAAAATCGGGATCTGCGCCAAGGCAATCACCAACTGCATGTAGGGATTCTTTTCGAGATACATGTAGAACGGATCGCGCAACAAATCCTTGGCAAACTTGTCGGTCGCACGGATGGAGTGCGTTTCGCGATTGCGTACGATCAACCACCCGAAATGTGACCAGATGAAGTTGACGATGGGCGAATGAGGATCGGGCTTTTCATCGGAGTGGACATGGTGAATGCGATGCACCACGACCCAGCGCACCGGCGAGTCCTCGAAACAACTGATGCCGAGGATGGCAAAGCAATGCTCGACCCATTTCGGACAGCGAAAGCTGCGATGGGTCAGCAAGCGATGATATCCGATCGTGATCCCTTGGCCGAACACGTGAATGCCTAACAGCATCACGATCAGTCCACTCCACGAAAAGAAATAGGGAATAAATGCCAGCAGCGAGAGCACATGAATGACGCCGATCGTAACTGAGTAGATCCAGTTGACTTTGAAAGGCACGAACCGCGTCAGGCAAGTTGCTTAGGTCCTGATGGGCGCTTTCCTCTGCTTTCAAAACAGCTGGCGTCGGGTCTGAGTTTGTCTCGATGCTACTTGCCACGGGCTTATCCGAATAAAATTCTGGGACTGGAGTACGAACTAAACCGATTCGATTCTCGTTGTTTCACAGTTCCACGACTAGCCCAAACAGCCCAGGATTCGGCCATTACCCGTCCTTTGGCGTCAATTTGCCCCGGGCAGCCCCCGAATTCTTGTCTTTTCAGTTTCGATCTGTAAATTTCTTGACAGATCTACACTGCATAAAAGGCATTTCTCGCTGAACTCCACCGTTGGACTTCTTGCCGCTGCTTTTGAAACGTAGAGATCACTGAGGAGCAGAGGAAATCTTAGAGGACAAAACTGTGGCGGCGATTCGAACCGTTCTCTTGTTGTGCACTTGGCTAGGCGCAAGCTTGCACTTAGCTGCCCAGGAGAACTTCAACCGGCTTTCCAGCCGGCATCTGGAACTGATCACCGATCTCCCGCTGGACGATGCTCTGCGCGAACTGCCCGAGGTGTTTGACGCGGCTATTCCCCTATGGTGCAAGTTCTTCGGCGTGGACGAGGGCCAGACCAAGGACTGGCGCGCCAAGGTCTGCATCATGCTCGACCGCAATCGTTTCAAAGCCGCTGGATTGCTGCCCAAACAACTGCCTGAGTTTCCACACGGCTACCAGTGGAACGACGACATGTGGGTCATTGAACAACCGACGCAATATTATCGGCGCCACTTGTTGCTGCACGAAGGCACGCACTGGTTCATGTTCAAACAGTTCGGTTCGGCCGGACCACCTTGGCTGATGGAAGGCACGGCAGAATGGTTGGCCACTCATCGTTGGGCCAATGGCCAACTGCAACTGGGCATCATCCGCACTCGCGCGAAGACGTGCCCATGTGGGGACGCATCACGCGCATTCAAGAGCAGCTCGATCAAGGTCTGGCACCGAGCATGGAGACCATACTGCGCTACGACAATCGCGCGCATCAAAGTGTCGATGCGTATGCATGGAGTTGGGCTGCCGTTGTTTTTCTCAGTCAGAATCCACATACGAAGAAGGCGTTTCTCGGATTGCTTGATGGCCAGCTGCGCAATGATGCGACACCCACCAAGAAACTCTTGCGCGAGATTCAACCGCGCAAAGCTACGATCCGCGCCGAATGGTCAGCCATGCTCACGGGCCTCGAATACGGCTTTCAACCCGAGCGCGAAATGGTTGTACTGGATCACCGCGCCAAACCGCTCTCGGCGCCGACCACGGTGACGATATCGGCCGCCAAGGGTTGGCAAACCACGGGAGTCAACGTCACCAGCGGCCAGTCGATCCAGTTGCAGGCCAGCGGCCGCTATGTGGTCGGCACTGATCCGAAGCCTTGGCTATGTGAAGCTGATGGTGTTACGCTGCGTTACGTTCAAGGTCAGCCGCTCGGCAAACTCGTCATGGCCATCGCAGTGCCGCTTTCCGAAGAGCCGCAGTTCTCTGAAACTCTGCCCATCATACCCATCGGTTCGACGCAAACGGTAAAGATCGAAACAGGTGGGCAAGTGTTGCTGCGCATCAATGAGTATGGTGCCGGCTTGGATGACAACAGCGGCGAAGTCAGCGTCAGTCTGAGTCTGACAAAAAGTGAATGAGGCTATTCAAACCAAGCCATTTAATCGTGGCTCAGCAAGCAAATCACCATCGCTTGGATGATTTCACCGCGGCCCACTTCGCCAACCCTTTCGCCCGTCTTGCCCTTGAGACTGACTTGACCGATATCGATGTTCAGCAGCTGGGCGATGCGGGCGCGCATGGTATCGCGATGAGGTAGTATCTTGGGCCGTTCGGCCATGATCACGCAATCCAGATTGCCGATCGAGTAACCGGCAGCCGCGATCTTCGCTGCTGCAGCCTGCAGCATTTCGCCAGAGTCTTTGCCACGGTTAGCAGCATCGGTATCGGGAAACAATTGCCCGATGTCACCTAGCGCTGCGGCGCCCAGTATGGCGTCGGTGATGGCATGCAGTAATACATCTGCATCGGAATGACCAACGGCTTGTTTATCGAAAGGGATATCTATGCCGCCGATCCTAAGCGGCCCGCCTGCTTCAAGTCGATGCGTATCGTGCCCAAGCCCTACGCGAAGTTTCAGCGCCCCCAGGCTGTTCATCTTTTGTCACTCAATCTTTTGTCAGTTCGCCGATCGGACACAATTTCGCGGCCCTAGCGGCAGAGGACTGCCGCTCTACTGACAGAATAGTCTACTTAGCGATTAATCGTTGTGCTCGGTGGCGAAGCAATGCGGCCAGTTGAATCGAGGTAACGTGTCGACTCTTCTTCGACCAGGCGAGCTTCGGTCTCTTCGCTGCGCACTTCGGCGCGGAAGCGATGCACACCAGCCACACTGGCTTTGGCCACAACCTTCAATTGCAAAGTCTGGCCTGCAGCAATCTGCGGAACCGTTTCGAATCGCACCTGGCCGGGGACAACCTGATGATTCCAACCTACAGCCGACTCAGGCTCGATGCCATCAGAGAACTGAGCCACGATCTGCACGTTTTTGGCATCGCGGCTACCGCGATTGGTAATCGTCAGTTCGTAAGTGACCGGGGCACCCACCGGAGCAGGAGCAACTGGGTCGTTCACCGATAGCTTCAAGTCAGCATAAGCTTCGATATTGATTTGTGAGCTGGCGTTCGCAACCGAACCATCAGGCGATACACAGGCGAGCTTGAGCTCATGTGTGCCTGGGGTAGGTAGACGCAACTCGATCGGCAAGCTGACCTCTTGCCCCGCCGGCACAAGAGCGATGTTCCACAATAGGCGATCGCCACTGTGCGTCACGCCCGCTGGCAACTGCAGAGCTTCAGTGCCTGCTGGCAACTGCAAGGCAGCTTGGAGATTTCGCGCCGGTGCGTCGCCCGAATTACCAACGACAACGTGCGCCATCACCGACGATCCATGCAAGGCCGACTCAGGTAATGCCAGCTCGGTGACAACAACCGGTTGACGTACATTGACTTCGATGTTGGTGGAACGCGTCAAGGCACCTGATGTGGCCACAGCACCGATCTGAACCTGGCCCGCCTTTTCAAAAGTCAGATCGAGTTCGATCACTTCGGTTTGGCCAGGGTTCAAATCACCGATGTCAACAGTGTTTTGGCTGGGTGATCCAGTCGACACAGCGACCTTCACGCCCTTGGCTGGTGCACTACCAGGATTCGATACGCGCAATTGATAGGCATTCGATCCATGTTTCTCAACATCGACCGGACCTTGCAAGGCAACTTGCAGGTCGGCTTGCTTGACCGTGATCTCATCAATTCCCGATTGAGGCAGAACGGTCCACTCGATCGCGACGGCAAAGTTGCGTGGCGAATTCGATGTAAGTTGCAGAGGCAAACGGGTCGTGCCGCCCGCCTTCAGCTCAGCCACCGTCCAGGTCAACAGCATCGAGCCGTCATCGGACTTTTCTATTTGAGCCGACGCAGCGCCAGCCCCAGTGGCAACCATGTGCACACCAGCTGGAGTTTCCATGCGCAAGATCAATCCGCTCAGTGCAATACGATCGCTGTTGTGAACTTGCAGTTCATACGACGTCGGTGTGCCGGCTGTCAGATCGCCCGGTCCGAGCAGTTGAACAGCCACATGCGGTATCTCCATGTGCAGTCGAGGTTGACTGGCCGTTGCCAACGGATTGCCGCCAGGCAACGTTGATGGTGTTGACGGCAAAGTGGACGGCATTGTTGACGGCATCGGTGATGGCGTCAGCGGTTTCGATGGACTTGCTTGTACGGGTGCGGTAAGCGAAGGCATCGTTGGTACTACAGCCGTTGACGTTGTTGTTGGTTTCGACGCAGGCGCACTCGGAATCTGTGGCCCGGGCATTGCACCTAGCGAAGGAATCTGTGGCGGGGCTGCCGTCGTTGGGAGAGGTCCGGAAGTCGATGGCAGTGCCGGAAACGCAGGCATAGCCGTTGGTGTCTTGGTTGGAGGCGACGACTGCGCAGTTGGCTGAGCTGCTGGTGACGTGCTGGGCAAAGGCATTGCATTGGGCTTTGCATTTGGCATTGTGCTCGGCATCAGGTTTGGCATTGCGCTTGGCATACCACTGGGCACGGTGCCCGGCATTGTCGCTGGTCCGGTGGGCATCGTTGGCGGCAGTGAAGGCATTGCATTTGTCGCGGTCGTTGATGGCGAAGGGGACGCGTTGGTGCTGGGCGTGCTCACCGTCTGCGCAGGGATCTTGTCTTTGGTCGCGCGTGGTAATGGCTTGGAAGGCACCGAGGGCACCGACACTTGCGTTGCATCGCTTTGTATCTTGCTCGACAGTTCCAGCGATGGCGCTTTCATGGACGAATCAGCTGGTTCCGACTTGGCAGGTGCCGATTTAACAGGTTCTGGCTTGGCAGGTGCTGACTTCGGCGGTGTTGGTAATGGCAGCGCAGGCGCGCTGGGTTCACTCAACTTTGTTGTTGCCGTCGCAGGTGGCAAGCTGGGTGGTGCAGAACTCTTGTTCGTAGTGACCTGGCTCGGTGCACTCACATCCGGTGTGCTGGAAGTTGGCGCGCTCAATGCCGGTACACTTGAATTGGGTGGGTTCAAAGTGGGTGAGCTCGAAGCAGGTGAGCTCGAAGCAGCTGAGCTCGAAGCAGCTGAGCTTGAAGCAGCTGAGCTCGAAGCAGGTGCGCTAGGAATCGGCGCGCTAGGAGCCACTGCACTCGGAGCTTTGGTGTTTGTTGATTGCGTGTTTGCAATGGGAGCGCTAGTGGTCGACGCTGGCGTCTTTGTCACGGGCTCGGGCCGCTTGGGCAACGGCTTGCGTGGTACATAGGGAACGTCCGGTACGTGACTGACAAGCACCTCCGCAGGCTCTTCTTCGAACGGTTCATCGTCTGACATACGGAAGCCAGTCGGTTGGTCATATCCGTCGTCATTGGCCGTCGCGTTGTTTCGATTGCGTTCGGCAACCCGTTCCATTTGAGGCAACTCATCTTCGGTGATGGGATCACCGCTGCTGTTGTTCGTCTTTGTACTTTGTCCCAGGTAAACTCGTCGCGGTGCGGGCGACTTGCCCTCAGGCAGCGCAGCCACTTTGCCACCGGAGACAACTCCGCGACCTTCGCCACGAGCTGCTGGTGGCACTTGCGGAAGATCCGCGGCCATGGCTTCGCGCCGCGTGTCACCAGGTGCACGATAGGTGCGCGTGCCTACTTGATCGCGAAGTCGATAGTTGGGTATCAAGAACTGACCAGCCCAAGCGCGACCTGATCCACCGGTACGTTCCGACAAAGTCGCAGCACCATCGGAAGGCTGAAAATCGTCCGGCGCATAAGCTCGACCATTCGGTTCTCCATGAGCACGCTTGCTACCCAATGGCGGAGGAGTCGGGACTGACGATTTGGCACCCGACTTGGACGGCGTTTTCGTAGCTGGCTTATCATCGTGTGGTGTACCCATCACGCTTTCCGTAACGGAACGCAGTTGCTGCATAATGCCACCGCGCATTAGTCGTGGTGGTTCCGTGCCGCCTCGTGCATTCATGCTCTCGGAATAGCTATCTGCATCGTCGCCGGATCGCTGAGCCCATATCGAAGATGGTGTGGCAAGCACGGCCAGCAATGCAAGACTGCTCCATCTCACTGCTCTGATTAATGTCATTTGAGTGCCCTGCTCCCCGACCACGAATCCCTCGGTCCATAACACAAACTATGTGGAATCTTCACCAGCTATCGGCTGCTTCTGGCTTTAGGGATAAGAGAAATTCGCGGAAGATTCCTGTTAGGTAAAATGGGCAATCTGCCGCTGTTCGCGCAGCGAATGCCCTTCGAATTTTTGACGGAAGTACGCCAGTGAAAAACACTTGGCGAGAAACTGGACTTCCGATGCTGCTTGCGTTTTGCTACGAATCGAGGTCAGAAATTATTTTGACCAGGCGCGAGGACATCGCGTCTCAAAGCGACATGGATGTCGATTCAATCATGAAAAAGACAACGGTGCGATTCGCAGGTGTTGGTGCAGTGCTATTGCTCAGCGCGCTGGCTATCGCTTTGGCACAACACGACTCGCGGGAAAACACAGATTCGGAATTGGTGCTTGCCAAACCGCCTGCCGACCCGCAGCCCATTCCGGTGGACGATAGTCCAATCTGGGGCCATTCGCTCGCGTCCACGAAAACGATCGTGCGCGCTAACGACGATACACCTGCTGGCCCACCTTCATTGAATTATCAAGACTCGCAAGATGTAGAACCGCCTGCGCCACTGCCAACCATTGGTAGCGGCACTGACAATCCACTGCGTGGTTCCAATGCACATGCGTTCGAAGGTGAGCTCACGTCGCTGGAACAATTCTCGGAAGGCTCGAGTGTGCAACTGGCATCTGGCGAAGCGCCGCCAAAGATAGGACCACCAGAGTTGCCATCGACGATGCCCACCATGCCTGCCCAAACAATTCCTACGCTAACACCTGCACCAACCCTAGCGCCAGCGGCTCCATCAACCTTGCAACCGATGCCGGCGCTTACACCGCCACCGTCAACTTCTAATCAAGACGTTATTCGTCCCCCTAAACCAGGCTGGACGCAAGCTCCGCCAAGCATCGGCCCGAATGCTGCCTCAGCACCACCGGCATTCCCTTCCATTCGCTCGCCGGGCCCTTCGTCCAACCAATCGCTCTCCGACACTCAATCGCCAGCTATGCCCACAACAAACCTGGCCACGCCTCCAGCCACTCCGTTTCCCGGTGCAACTACAAACATGCCCGGACAACCGGGCACTGCCACCAATGGTCAATTGATCGCAGCACCAGCCAATGCTCTCGGTAGCAATAGCGGCGGTAGCGCGAGTGGATCGGTTGGCCAGATGCCAGTTGCCAATCCATCCCCCGCCACACCCTCAGCGCGATTAGGCACGCCAACACCGACTTCCGCAAATGCGTCGTCGGCCCCCAACGGCTTTGGCACTGCACAAGGCAATGGATCGAGTCATGGATTAAGCAACGACGCAGGTTCGCGTTCTCCTTATGCCGGTACGTTGCTGGGACGATTGATCAGCAATCAGCCAGGCAACAGCGCTCTGCTTGGCTCGCAGAATCCTGTCATGCTGATTCAGAAGCGCATGGCTGGTGAATGCCAGGTTGGCAAGAAAGCCACGGTGATCATCACGGTGCGCAACGCCGGTAACTCGACCGCGCAAGATGTAGAAGTGATTGATTCGGTACCCAGTGGCGCAAGCTTTGCCGAAGCGATGCCAGCGGTAACGCCCACACCCGAAGGCGTGTTGGTTTGGAAACTCGGCGAGATGGGACCAGGGGACGAACGCACGATCACTCTTCAAATCATTCCAGAACGCCAAGGCGAAATGGGCAGCACGGCCATCGTACGCTTCGCCGCTCAAGCTTCCATGCGGACATTGGCGACCCTGCCCAAGCTCGAACTGACCTTTCAAGCTGAACCCGATGTTTTGATCGGCAGCGCGCATGCTATCGATGTGCACGTACGCAACACAGGCACCGGTGTCGCGCGTGGTGTAAAGCTGGAAGCCGACGTGCCAAAGAATTTGCGACATGAAACTGGTGATACAGTTCTCGAAGCACCCTTTGGTGATATTGCCCCGGGCGAAAGCAAACGCATTCGATTAGCCACCATCGCGGCAGAGCCAGGGCAAGCCAGCGTAGCGCTCCGAGCATTGACTGAAGATGGTGTACAGCAAGAACAAACAGCTGACCTGCGCGTGCTGGCGCCGGCGCTCGAAGCCGTGATCACTGGCCCCAACCGTCGATACCTTGATCGTCAAGCGACTTTCCAGATCGCGATCAAGAACACCGGTACCGCTACGGCGACCAATTGCGAGTTCACCATGCGCTTGCCGGCCGGTTTGAACTTTAACAGCGCCAGTAGCCATGGCGAATACAAAGCCAGCGAGCATTCCATTATGTGGTCGGTGCCGGAATGGCCAGCCGGTCATACCGAAGCCATCGAGCTCACTGTGTTGCCAGTAGAAATCGGCGCTCAGCAAATGATCTTTCAAGGTACAGCCGACCTGGGTGTCAAGCTGGAAGCTCGCGGCGGCGTCACGGTCGAAGAACAAGGCGAACTGACGTTCACGATCGATCAGGATGCTGATCCTATCGAACTATCGTCATCGACAACTTACACTGTCGAGGTACGCAATGTCGGCCGTCCAGATCGCAACGTGGAACTGAGCCTGGCTTTGCCCCCAGGCAGCGAAGTATTGAATGTCAACGCATCGGTGCAAGCGCGCGTGGAAGGCGATACGCTGCGCTTCGAACCGATACCGCAAATGGACGGCCGCACTTCACAAAAGTTCCGCATTGAAGTCCGGCACGGAAAGGTTGGCACGCAGAAGGTCAGCGCTCAACTGCGCAGCCAGAACCGTCCAACCCTCGTTATCAAAGAAGAAGCCACCGAAGTCTACAACGACCGCGATTAGCGCATTTCGATTCCATTTTTGTCAGTTCATCTTTGTCAGTTCATCTTTGTCAGAGCTGACAAAGAGTGCTTTGACCCAATCATACTTGATCGAATCGATCAAGATGCTTTTCAGCACCTGGCACTTTCAGTGCCACCATGCAATCGCGTTCAGCGATGCGCATCTCTTGTTCGTCCTCGGCTTCGATATCATCCAGCCCGGCCAGGTGTAGCAGGCCATGTACTACATACAGGAGCAATTCGTCTTCGGGTCGCCATTTGGCCGCTGCCGCCAGGCGCGCTGCCGTATCCCAGCTAGCAACGATTTCCCCTTCGACCCTTCCCGACTCCTCATCCGATTCGAAGATAAAACTGATGACATCTGTCGGCCAGTTGTGATCGAGATGTTCGCGGTTGAGCTGATGAATCGTCGGGTCGTCGACGATTGCGATGCTGACCTCGAAATGCTGGATGTTGTATTGCTGCGCAACCCACTGAGCCGCATGGCGAAAGCGGTTGCGATCATCGGGTGCTGAGACTTGATTATTGATTTCTAGTTTGATTTTCGGGGGCACCTGCGCCTCGCGTGCATGGGGACGGTTGGGTAAACGTTACGGAATAGTTAAAGGAAACGTGAAAGGCCTTAGGTTCGAATCGTAGAGCTTGACGCCTGCGGTGCGACGAATAAGCCCATAGTTTTCTTGGCAGATTTCAGCCGTGCTGCTTGAACCGCGATCTTGAGATCGCTATACCAAAGCGTAGTCGGGCCGAGGAACACGCGGGAATAATTTTATTGCAACGTGAGCACATACCAACTCGCCCGACCGCGCTAGCTCTAATTGACATTCGCTATTCTTCTTTTCTTGAGGGCTAATTGTATGCAATTGCGTCGTAGTAGTAAGAGCGGCTTTACGCTCGTCGAGCTTCTGGTGGTCATCGCCATTATTGGCATTCTCGTAGGGCTATTACTGCCGGCTGTGCAAGCAGCGCGGGAGGCGGCTCGGCGCATGCAGTGCTCCAACAATCTCAAACAGTTGGGGCTGTCAATGCAAACTTACCACGACACTCACAAGACGTTTCCGTCTGGTTACACTGTGGAAATCATTCCGCCAGCCGTGATCGGTACGACCACGATGATGTCGCTAACCAACCAATCTCACTGGTCGTGGGGGGCCTTTATTCTCCCCTTCATCGAACAGACGCCACTGTACAACAACCTCGGAGTTGGCTCGCGTACATTGCATGCCAATCTTGCCACGCCGGCTGGACTGGCCGCCTTGCAGACGCCGCTGCCAACATTTGTCTGTCCATCGGATCCAGGGCCAGCGCTCAATAACTTCGACGAGAAGTTGGCGGACAATCCTGCTGACCCTAATGCCGCCTGGTACAACCGCCATGTGACCAGCAATGGCACCAATCGCATTGCCATCGCCAAGTCCAACTACGTAATGGTGGCTTGCAGCAGCGTCAGTACGACGCCGCCCGTATGGCCACAGTATGGCCCAGCCACCGGCATGGGTTGGCTAAACTCGCGCTGCCGCATTGCCGAAGTCACCGACGGTACCAGCAACACTGTCATCGTCGGCGAACGTTCATTCCGCTTTCATAACTTGAACGTCGGCGCTGGTAACGCGCTGGGCTTCAGTTCCACTGTGTGCACATCGGGTACAAGCGCAGGGATCAAGGCTGCCGGCATGTGCGTGCTGGGACTTGCCTACAACGGCATCAACTTCAGTACGACCAACCGCGTGCACCAAGCGCGTGGCTTCCACAGCAACCACGTGGGCGGCGCTCAGTTCGTGTTTGCTGACGGTTCCGTGCACTTCGTCAGCCAGAACATCGACTACAACTTTACGACCGTACCAGGCACGTTGGTCAACGGCGCTTGGATCGACAGCACCTTCGAGCGACTAATCGGCAAGAGCGATGGTCAACCGCTTGGTAATCTTGATCTGTAGAACTGGGTGAGATTTTCAGCAATTCGTTTTTGTCAGATAGGAGCCGTATGAGTTGGTTGAAGGCTTTGTGTTTGGTTCTGCTTGTATCTGCAATCGGCTGTACGCCCAGTGATCAACCGCCACTGGGACGCGTTTACGGCAAAGTCACACTGGACGGCGAGCCGCTGGCTGGTGTGATTGTAAACTTCCAGCCCGAATCGGGCCGGGTGGCTACGGCTGAGACAGATGCGCAGGGCAAATACGATTTGATCTATATCTATGGAACCAATGGTGCCAAGGTGGGCAAGAACACAGTCAGCTTCCGCTGGCCCGATGGTGCCGAGGGCAAGAAGCCTCTGCCAAAGAAATACACCGGCGTCACACAGGAAGTCGTCGAGGTAAAGAGCGGTCGAAATACGCTCGATTGGGATCTAAAGTCCAAGTGATCTTTCGTCCTCAACTTTCTGTCAGATGATCTGACAGAAAGCTTGAGAACGCAGAACGCCAGACGCAGTTTCACACTCTGCCGAGCATCCGATCTAACGAATCGGATGTTTGGTAGATGAGTGCTTCGGGGTAGTGCTGATAAGGATGGAAGTATTCGAAGGTCACATAACCTTCGTAACCAACCGCTTCGAGGTTATCCATCACCGCCGGCCAATTCGTAGTGCCATCTAGCAGCGGCCGAAAAGTCTCCAGCGAATAATCAGTGCCCTTCTTGGTGAACTCTTTGAAGTGAATGTTCTTGGTGCGCTTGCCGAGGATAGGTATCCAATGTTCGGCAAACTGGAACATCGAGATGTTGCCGGTATCGAAGTGCACTCGCACATTGTCGCTGCCAAATCCATCGACAAACTCATTCATCTCCATTGGCGTCATCAAGAAACCGTTGAAGAAGATGTTCTCCATGTTGAGAGTCACTTTGGACTTCTCGGCTTGGCGCACCATTCCGCCGACGGCCTCCTTCGCTCGACGCGTGCAAACGTCGTTGGGTACCGGTTCATGGTCATCGCGCCACGGAATGTGCACGGCACCTGGTACGACCAAGAGATTCTCGACGCCCATGTGACCAGCCGCGCTGGCCATCATGCCAGCCAGTTCGATACCCCGCGCGCGTTTGGCCGCGTCACTGCTGCTGAGCGGATAAGGCCAAAAGAGAAACGAACACAGGCCGCTGATCTCGATGCCAACACTATCGGCCATCTTCCGAATATTGGCCAGGTCGCTGGGCGATGCCTTGGGCGATAAGTCATTGTCCAAGTCATAGTTCAACTCGATGCCATCGAAGCCCGCGCGTTTGGCCAACTCCAAACATTCGCGCAGGTTCATCCGCTGCGGATAAGGAAACGCCCACAGGTTAATGCTCTTGCGCATCTTGTAGCGTTTCGGACTGCTGCGTCGGGCGTCGGCAGATTTGGGCTGCGTGGTGGCGTTTGGAGATTGAGCCGCTACCGATTGGCTCAGCGCCGCCGCGCCGGTTACGGATAAGGACATAGCCAACAGTTCGCGTCGAGATACAGATCGCGTTTGCGCAAAGGGAGTGTTCATTTGGTGCCTCGCATGAAATCCAAAATGCCTAGTCACGCACGATTGTAAGGCACTCTTCTGCTTATTCTGCAGGCAGGCGACTAACATTTCTTTCCCCACCCAAAAACTGATGGCCCAGCTTCCGGTATCGCTCCGCCTCAATGGAAATCCAGACGCCTTAAGGCAATCTTTTTGAGATATTAACGGATTCGGCATCTCCTTTGCGAATAGACTTGCCAGAATGTTTTGCAAAGGTCGTCGGAATTTTAAATCCAGCGACCGAAGTTGTTCGTCCTCGCGATTCAATTGGCGATGGTGTTGTTAACGTTGCCCGTTGAGTCCGCTCGCTCGAGCCAGGAAATCGAGCTCCTGCCTTGAATCCGGAGGTTCACCTATGTCCAGTTGTCCTGCATTTACAGTTGCCGATGCGCCCGTGGCAGTGCCTCAATCGCATAAGCCAGTTTTACAACTGGGCCATTGGTTTCGCGGCATGACGCGCGTTGCACATAAGTGTGCCACACTTGGTCAGCGCATCGTCGCGGCCGCCATCGGTAGCGTTTGGTTGCTGATGATGTGCAAGACCACGATCGGTTGTGTCTCGGCCTACGATACGTATCTCACGATAAAGTATGCGGAGTCATTAGATATCTATGAACAGAATCCGCTGGGACGTTGGTTGATGGGCCTTGATCAAGGCCCAGTATGCGATACCCAGCAAATCGCCGCGTTTATCACAGCCAAGTTCCTTGGCACGTTGCTAGTGCTGATTGCTATTCAAGGTCTCGCTTATTGGCGTGTGCGCGTGGCTGGTTTGGTCGCAACTCCAGTAGCGCTCTGTCAGCTCTATCTCGTCGCCCATCTTATGTTTGGGCTAGGTTAGGCCTTCGTGGACCAGACAGAAGATTGAGGGACAAAAATTCGGATCCTCTCACCGCTAGTCAGAAGCTCACCGTCGGCCCTGTGCCGGCGGGAGCATGACTGACAGCTACTGATGGACCAATCCATGAACCGCTTTTTGAATTGTCTTTAGCGGCGAGAGCGAAGTTCATCCAATGCGGTAATTTTGAGCGAGCCGCGTTCTTAATCATTATCTGTCGAAGGCCTTCGGTAAGGGTTCAACATCGGCGGCTCGTTTGGAACGCTATCTCATGGAACAGTTTCCGCTAGCCGCCAAAGACAAATCAAAAAACCGATGAGGGATCGGCCGGTTGGTAGCTGTCAGTCATGCTCCCGCCGGCACAGGGCCAACGGTGAGCTTCTCGCTATGGCATGGCTCGCATAACCGTTAGAACCGGAACGGAGATTCTTTGCATCAGAGCTGAATACAGGACGATTCAACCAGCTTGCAAGCTAGGCTTTCACGATGCCAAAAAGTCTTTCCATTTTTCGAGCTTGCAACCAATGACCGAACCATTCATCAGCCAACAGCGTCATTCGCTTTCAGCGATTCAACGCGCAACCGACTCAATCTGTGTCGTTGCCAGTTTGTATGGCAGCCAATGGTTAGTCGGTCAGGGAGTGAACGAGCACACGTTGGTTGTTGGGCTGGCAGCTTCGACGCTGTTCCTGCTCGTTGGCGAACTGAACAGTCTTTACGCGCGTGAACGCAGTCAATCCGCCGAGCGAGAATTGCTCAGTACGTTAACCACATGGTTCGGAACGTTATGCCTGCTGGCCATCATGTTTTTCGTGACGCGCTTGGGCGAGAACTTTGCACGCAGCAGTATTATCAGTTGGAGCGTGCTCACGGTAGCCATGCTGGGCCTGGTGCGCATGGGCCTGCGCACGATAACTTCATTGCTGGTCATCAAGGGTTGGACAACGCGGCGCTGCGCGATCGTGGGTCTCAACACTCTTGGAAAACATCTGGCTGAGAATGCGCGTAACAACCCTGCCTGTGGCATGCGCATCGTCGGATTCTTTGACGATCGTGGCACGCAGCGGATGATGGATGATCTGTCTGTGCCCGAGATGCATTTGGGACGCATTGAAGAGCTCATTCGCCGCGCGAAGGCAGGCGAATTCGACACGATCTTTATCACTTTACCCATGCGCGCCGAGCAGCGTATTCGCCAAGTGCTCGATCAATTGGGCGATACGACTGCCAGTGTCTATATTGTCCCAGACTTTTTTGTATTCGAGTTATTGCATTCGCGTTGGACGCAAATCGGTGGCTTGCCGGCGGTCAGCGTTTTCGAAACGCCACTGTACGGAGTCGATAGTTGGGCCAAGCGCGCCTTTGATTTGACCATTGCCACCTGTGGTCTGATTGCCATCTCGCCAGTGATGCTGGCCTGTGCGGCTCTCGTCAAACTCAGTTCGCCGGGGCCAGTGTTCTTCCGGCAGAAGCGATACGGTTTGGACGGCAAAGAAATCCTGGTCTGGAAGTTTCGCTCGATGCGTACCTGCGACAATGGACCAGTCGTCCAACAAGCCACACGGCAAGACCCACGCATTACTCCGATCGGCGCTATTCTGCGTCGTACGTCGCTGGACGAACTTCCTCAACTGTTTAATGTCATCGAAGGCACGATGTCGCTGGTTGGGCCTCGGCCACATGCATCGGCTCACAACGAACGGTACCGTAAATTGATCCGTGGCTACATGCTGCGTCACAAAGTGAAGCCTGGCATCACCGGCCTGGCCCAGGTGGAAGGTTTCCGTGGTGAAACCGAAACGCTGGACAAGATGCAAAAACGCGTTGATTGCGATCACCGCTACATACGCGAATGGTCCGTGTGGTTGGATCTGAAGATCATGCTGCGCACATTCTTCGTTGTTTTCAAACAACAAAACGCGTACTAACGGACAAAAAATTGGGTGACTGAAAACCTTGTGTCACTCATTTTTGTCAGATCACCAGCGATGTTGACAATTTTTCCCTATCTAAGATGTGGGAAGACTTGTTTGCTCTGGCGGACATTGACGGGGTCGGCAGAGCGCAAACCTTTGCGGATATTCGACTTGTGACGTCCCCCACCTTGCGATGGCTGACCGGCCGCAAGAAAAGTAGTCGCCGCGCTTCGTTTGGGGCTGTATGATGCTCGGTAGCTGAGCCGCGCAGCAACTTGCTGCTGGAAGTCAGCCATCCATGGAGCCGCATGATGAAGTCAGGAATTGGAATTGCAACCGAACAGCGAACTGCCGAAACCACAGCCAGGCCTCAGGCTGAGGCGACGATAAGCGATATGCGCAATCCTCGTCCTGAACCTGCCGCCGTGTACGACCTGGAAGTTTTGGTTTGTCGCCTGGCCGAAGGCGAGACACGTGGTCGTGCAGCCAATCTGCCGCTGCCTGAATCGCGCGCCGATACGGTGCGTGAAGTCCTGCAAAAAGTAATCGAAGCAGCGCGGGGCATGATCAATGAATGCCTGGCCCGAGACAATCAAATTCCATGGATCGATCCGCCAGCTCTGCCGGAAGAAAACGAAAGCCGATTCGTTGTGCCGCTGGTGATGTAGATCAGACAAAATGATGAGTGACATAAAATTTCTTGTCACCGTTTTCTGTCTGACCCATGATTGATTTCCCCTATGAATGCAACTTTACGAATTGCCCTGCGCGCCCTGGGCAAGAACAAGATGCGAGCAGGATTGACGATCCTGGGCGTGGTGATCGGGATCGCTGCCGTAACGGCGATGGTCTCAGTTGGACTATCGGCCAGTGCATTGGTGCAAGGCGAATTTGCCAACTTGGGCACCAACGTCCTGGTGATCATACCTGGCAATGAACAAACGCGCGGTGGCGTGCGCAGCCAAATTCAATCGCTCAAGCCCGCGGATGCGAAAGCCATCGAACGCGAATGCGCCAGCATTCTTGCAGCCACGCCAGTGGTCGTGACGACTGCTCCTGCTGTTTATGGCAATAGCAATTGGACGGCCCGCGAAATGTTCGGCGTGGATGAAACATTTCCAACCGTGCGCAACTGGAATGTACGCGCGGGCAACTTCTTCACCGATCGCGATGTTTCCAGCGGCAACAAAGTTTGTGTGCTGGGCCAAACTGTAGTCAACAACTTGTTTCAGACCAGTAACCCGCTGGGCAAGATCATTCGCGTCAAGAACATCCCATTCGAAGTGATTGGAGTTCTGGAACGCAAAGGCGCCAATATGGTTGGCGACGATCAGGACGATGTGCTGATCATGCCTTACACCACCGTCCGCAAACGCCTGCAAGGCAATAACTTCGACACAGTGAATGTGATTCTGGCTTCAGCGCGTTCCACACAGTCGATGAAGTCCGCCCAGCTCGAGATCCAATCGCTGTTGCTCGATCGACACTCGATCGCGCCAGGCGAACCGGCTGATTTCGAAGTTGCCAACACCACCGAGATCGCAAACGTGTTTGGCATTATTACTGGTACCATGACAATGTTGCTGGCAGCGATCGCGGGCGTCTCACTGATGGTCGGTGGCGTGGGCATCATGAATATCATGCTCGTGTCGGTCACAGAGCGTACGCGTGAAATCGGAATCCGAATGGCGGTGGGTGCCAGGCCTCGCGACATTCTGTTACAGTTTCTGGTGGAGTCAATCGTCTTATCGATGATCGGCGGGCTGATCGGTGTTACGCTGGGAATCATCTCCGCTGTTGGCTTGACCTCGCTGATCAACGCCGTTAGCTCGGGGCGTCCATGGCCGATCGTAATCAGCCACGTAGCTGCAGCCGGCGCATTGCTATTCTCTGGGCTCGTAGGGGTTGGTTTCGGTTACTATCCTGCCTGGCGGGCCAGTCGCCTGGACCCAATCGATGCATTACGATACGAGTAAATGAAGCAGCAGTCTTTCGACTTTGGATAACCAATCTATGCGTCGTGCGAAGAATGTATTAGGAACCGAGCTCGAAGAATGTAGCCTCGACCCCCTGACGGGTTTTTACCGCGACGGCTGTTGCAACACGGGCGCCGAAGATCTCGGCCTGCACACGGTTTGTGCCGAGATGACCGACGAGTTCTTGGCTTTTTCGAAAGCGCGAGGCAATGACTTGAGCACTCCCAACGAGATGTACGAGTTTCCCGGCTTGAAAGCCGGCGATCGTTGGTGCTTGTGCGTGCTGCGTTGGAAAGAAGCTTTCGAAGCTAACATGGCGCCCAAAGTCGTCCTGGCCGCCACCCACATGTCCGTTCTTGAATTCGTCAACCTGGAAGATCTTCAACGCTTCGCCGTTGAAACTTGATCTTGGCCAAAACTGTTAGGCACGCGGTCACATCCAATTCGGGCTAGAACAAGCGGTTAAAGCCATTGAGCGCCGCCACGCGATAAGCTTCGGCCATCGTTGGATAATTGAACGTCGTATTGATGAAGTACTCCAGCGTATTGTGGGGTGCCGGTTGTTTCATCACTGCCTGGCCGATGTGAACGATCTCGGACGCATTGGGGCCAAAGCAGTGCACGCCCAGAATTTCCAGTGTTTCGCGGTGGAATAATAGTTTGAGCATGCCGATGGCTCGGCCGGTAATCTGAGCGCGAGCCAGGCTCTTGAACTGGGAATGGCCAACTTCGTAAGGAATTTTGGCTGCGGTGAGTTCTCTTTCCGTCTTGCCGATGCTGCTGATTTCGGGGCTCGTATAAATACCGGCCGGGCAATCATCCAGCTTCAAACAGCTATCGCCCGTGCAACCGCTCAGATGCTGAGCTGCAGCGCGACCCTGCATGTAAGCCGCGCTCGCTAGAGACGGAAAGCCAATCACGTCGCCTACGGCATAAACATTTTCGCACTGCGTTTGGAAGAATTCATTGACTCGCAAGTGCCCACGCGCCGAGGGCGTAACGCCTATCTTCTCGAGGCCCAGATCTTCCGTGTTGCCGGAGCGACCGTTGGCCCACAACAGGATATCTGTCTTGAGCTGTTTGCCGCTCTCCAAGTACAGCACGACGCCGTCGTCGAGGCCTTCGATGCGTTCAAAGGCTTCGTTGTGACGAATCAGAATACCTTGATCGCGCATGTGATAAGACAACGCATCGATGATCTCGTCGTCGAGAAACTCGAGCAGCTTTTCACGCGTGTTGACGAGGTTTACTTTGATGCCGAGATTACGGAACATCGAAGCATACTCGCAACCAATGACACCAGCGCCGTAGATCGCAATCGATTGCGGCTTGAGCTTCAGATCGAGGATCGTATCACTGTCGAAAATGTGCGGATGACTGAAGTCAACATTCGCGGGGCGGAATGGTCGTGAACCGGTGGCAATGACGATTTTCTCTGCGGTTATGCGTCGATCGCCATCGACTTCGATCGTATGCGGGTCCAGGAATCGCGCCTGGCCATGGATGACTGGTACCATGTTGCGATCGTAGAAGTTCAATCGCATGGACTCTTGTTTGGAGATGATCGAGCGGCTGCTGGCGCGCAGTTGTTCAAACGTCGGATTAATGCGCAGCCCGATGTCGCGAATGATCGGGTTATTGAGCGCTTCCATGATCGAGTAGATCGAGAATCGCAGCGACTTACTCGGGATCGTACCCCAATGCGTGCAACCGCCGCCAATTCTCGAGTAACGTTCGATGACCGCCACGCGTTTGCCGCCCTTGGCAGCTTGCATAGCGGCACCTTCGCCACCCGGGCCAGTCCCGATGACGATCACATCAAATTTTGAATCTTCCATGGCTCGATCTCAGGCGAATTCTTCGAAAAAATTGATAGATAGCTAGCTGGTCACTGACAAAAAACTAAGTAACAAATACTTTCTGTCACTCAATCTCTTTGTCTGGTTTGAAGGTCCGCCTTGGTTCTTATCTTACAGTGCGAGTTAAGCTGTTTTGCTTTGGTTCCATTGGACAAGTTGCTTGGCCGCTGCGGCCACGGCTGCTTCATCCGCGCTGCCCAGTTCGCCGAGCATAGGCAAAATTGGCCCCGTCTCGGCAATACCTGCCAGTGCGATGGCGCGATGCAACACGCGGATCGGTTGAATGTTGTTGCGCAAGTCTTCCAGTGGCAAGAACTGCTTGCGTAACTCTTCGGCCTCGGCGTATTTGCCAGCCTTGATCGCAGCCAGCATGTCCATGGATCGACCGGGGGCTACGCAGACGCAGCCACTTGTAAAACTACCGATACCGAAATCTCGCATGTGTATGATGGCCGGTTGTTCGCCGATACCGCTGACCACAATCTCGCCCGGCACCTGCTGCAACACTTCGCGCAGATAATCATCTTGTGCTGGGTTGTCGCGCACCACCGCGTACTTCACCCAACTGATCAGGCCATCGCGAAACAGTTGGCCGACGGTCGCTGGTTCCAGCCATCGATCGTGTTTGAGGTACAGCACAACTGGCTTGCCATACTTCTCGGCAAACAATCGCACGCCGCGGGCGATGCCGGTCGAATCAGCGATTTCTTTTTGCGGCAGCACCATGACGGTCGGGAAATCATAATCGGCCAAGACTTCCGCCTGGTCCATCATGGTTCCAAAGGCCGGTCCCACCGAGGGCACCATCAACGTATTGGGCGCTGCGATATCATCCAAGAGGCTCAGCAGGGTCGCGAACTCGCTTGGACGAATATGGTAAAGGATCGCATTGCCGCCGTAGAGTAACGTGCTGATGCCATCGTTCTCCAGATACTTGACCAGTCGACTATTTTGCTCGCGATCAATCGTGAAGTCGGCACGGCGTGCAAGCGGGGGCACTGCCACAACACTGGCTGCCAACCGCGCTGCGGTGATCGGTTCAGTATCCATAAATGACTCGCTGGGTTACCAGAATCGAAGCAATTGAACTGAAAAGATAGCACAATTGCCACAAAAACAGTAGGCACCGTAGCGGATGTTTGACAACATCCACTACGGGCGTGAGATGTTTAACAACATCCACTACGGGATGTGCCGGGATGGTATCTTCTCACCGCTAGCAACTCACCACTGACCTCGGGCGGTGGGTTCATGACGGACAGGCTAGAAGCTCACCGTCGGCCCTGTGCCGGCGGGAGCGTGATTGACAGCTACAAACCGATCGCCTTAGGCCCGCTTCTGCGTCTTCAGTCTTTGCGGCGAGTTTGAAGTTTTCAAATGCAAAGCAATTCATTCGAGCCGCGTATCGGAGAACTTTAATCGAAGGCCTTCGACCAAACGCCAATGAAGAGAGCGGCTCGATTAAGCTCATCGCATTGGAGAATCACTGACTCGCCGCCAAAACCGAAGAGGCAGAGAGGCATGAGGCGTCGGTTGGTAGCTGTCAGTCATGCTCCCGCCGGCATAAGGCCGACGGTGAGCTTATTTCCACGCGATTCAGCGATGCCTAATGAAGAATGAAAGCGGTGAGAAGACACTCGGGATGTTTGACAACATCCACTACAGATCTGCGTTCTCGCGTTAAGCAGCTTTTGCTGCACGATTGAAGGCCAGCAGCACTGCGCTGCACGCTACGCAGGCGATGCCAAAACCAGCCATGGCATCGCTGGGAAAGTGAGCCCCGCTGAACAGGCGCTGAAAAGTCGCCAGGCCCGCCAACAGCAGGAATACAATGGCGGCTCGTGGAAATAGTAAGCTTAGTCCAATCGCCAGCCCCCAAGCTGTGGCCGTGTGCCCCGAGGGGAAACTTTTTTGCTTCGCATCCCAAAAGCTACCGCTTCCAAGAAATTCCCAGCCCGTCACATCGGCACTGCTGGCCTGCGTGGCGGCGTCGTCGTACGTATACGGTCGAGCTCGAGTGAACAGCGCCTTGGCCAGGTTAGCGATCAAACCACTCGATAACGTTGTGGCTACAGCTTGCCAATAGTCGCGACGAGGTGGTTTGGAGGCCAGCAGCAAGCTCAGCAAGATAGCCGTGGCGCCGCTGCCATGAGCGAAGGCTTCGCTTAGTTCGATGGCTTTGCGTAAATCGCCCGGTACATGCCCCAATCGAACCGATTGCGACAGTTCGTGATCCCATTTCATCAAAGGCAAAGACGCCAAGAGCGCTACGGCACCAATGGCCGCTAGCCACAGCGACAACCGGCGGCGCCAGTGCCGCTGCTGGGTCAGTTGCTCAAGTTCAGGATTCTGAAAGGTCATACTAGCTCCGTCCTTGTCGATTCTCGTCCGCGGCCGCCAAGCCTGCGATCAAATATGTGCCAGCCGCGCCACTGCCTCTGGCGAGAATTGTGCCAATTCTTGACTCGCGATGTAAGGCGGAACAGCCTTTCTGTGCATTCTCTCAGGGTGGACGACCTGTCCAGACCATCCTACGATTATGGCACAAGCATTGCCTTATCCGCTGGGACAGGAAATGATGTGATGGAACATGTTCTCGCGCATACGCTTTAGTCCGCAATTGAATCCACGCCACCTCACATAGGAATACCGCACATGAAACGTACTCTAAAGTGGCTTTTGGCTCTTAACATTGTTGCAACGGCTCCCATCGGAGCAACGGTGCGGGCACAAGATGCCGCCGCGCAATCAACGACTGCTGCGGCCGATGCCAAGACTCAAATCAAGAAGGCAGTAGAATTCCTGCGGACGCAGCAGGCAGCCGACGGCTCCTTCTCAGCACAAACGGGCGTGGGGCCCACGGCGTTGGTGGCTGCGGCGTTGCTATCTGTGGATGTTCCAGTGCAGGACCCCGTAGTCGCCAAAGCAATCGCTTACTTGCTCAAGCACGAGCAGGCCGACGGCGGCATCTATGCCACTGGTTCGAGACATCAAAACTACGATTCCTGCATCGCGTTGGTGGCTCTGTCCAAAGCGAACAAAGACGGCAAGTACGCCGAGCAGCTTAAAAAACTAGAAGCGTTCATCAAGCAGCAACAGTGGGATGAAGGCGAAAACCAAAAGCCGAATGATGCCTTCTATGGCGGCGCGGGTTACGGCTCGAAGGCTCGACCCGATTTGTCCAATACGAGCTTTCTCGTCGAAGCTTTGCATGAACTAGGTCGCGACGGTGACGATGAAGCGATTCAACGCGCGCTGCTGTTTGTCACGCGCTGTCAGAATCTTGAATCGCCAAAGAACAACACGCCTGCAGCCACCAAAGTCAATGACGGTGGCTTCTTTTACACGACCGCCAACGGCGGCGAGAGCATGGCAGGCACGAACGAAAACGGCGGCCTGCGCAGTTATGGATCGATGACTTACGCTGGCCTCAAGAGCATGATCTATGCAGGTGTTTCGAAAGATGATCCACGTGTGAAGGCAGCGATCAGCTTCTTACAGAAAAACTATTCGGTGGATACCAATCCAGGAATGGGGCAAGCCGGACACTTCTACTACTTGCAAACCATGTCAAAGGCCTTGAAGGCCTTCGCTGCAGATAACTTCACCGATAGCAGCGGCAAGACACATGCCTGGCGAACCGAAGTTGTCAACAAACTCGGTTCGCTGCAAAAAGAAAACGGCAGTTGGGTAAACGCCGAATCGCGTTGGATGGAAGGCGATCCCAACCTCGTCACAGCCTACGCATTGCTCACGCTTTCCAACTGCAAATAATGCCGATTGCGAATAAATGAATCGGACTAAAAATTATGTGACAGAAGATATTGCGTCACATAACTATTTGCCGCGCGTATACGAGATCTTTGAGCGACTGTAAAAGTCTTTTGAACGCGCTCGAAGAGGATAGCGCTGCGCGAGGGTAGCCTTGGCAGCGCGGGCGCCGCATCCGAGAGAACGGCTGGCAATTGGTTCGGCCCACAGCAGTGATGCACCCACAACAATCACGGCCAATGCCACGCGTTTGAGAACTGGTTTCATATCTTTGCCCCATTGCGATGAAACAGAGGTTCAGTAGTAATTGTCTCTGCAAGCAATGACTATGCCAACCAGCCGTCCGCACGTCAATCCGATCCGCTGGACGATGACCGAAGAGCTCACATTTTTCCTGCTTTTCATCGCACGAACTTAACTTCGAGCTATCTTTCACGGGATTGAGACGGAGCGCGGCCAGCACGAGGTCGCGTGTTGCTTTCGAGCAACATTCTCCGTTGCATTTGTTCACCAAAGCTGGCGGTATGGGGGTGCGGCCAGTCGCGGTTTGGGGCGGACATACTCTGCGCTGCCATCAAACTAGCGACAACAAATGCGCGTGTTCAAGAATCAACTACACGTTCAGAGGGGCCGCTATGCGTCATTGGTTTGGGGTCAGCCATTTCGTCTGCGCAGTAGTCTGCGCATGTCTGGGTATCAGCTCTGCTGGAGCCGACGACATTGAACTGTTCGTTTCACCAGCCGGTCATGATACCGCCAGCGGCACCGCCGCTGCGCCACTGGCAACCGTAGCTGGTGCACAAGCACGTTTGCGCGAACTGCGTGCCAAAGACGCTGTCGGCAATGCTCAGGTCTGGATCGCGGAAGGTCTCTACCAACTCAGCGATCCGCTCGAGTTTACCCAAGACGATAACCCAGACGACCAGGCCACGACGACTTACGAAGCGCTGCCAGGGCATCGCGTCATCATTCGCGGTGGTATCACGGTTCCGGCGAGCGCCTGGAAAGCAGTGACCAGCAATGATCGCATACCGACAGCCGCTGTCGCGCATGTACGTGTCGTCGATCTTGCAGCATTTGATGTCGATCGCGTGGATGCTCAACATCCTCGACGCGCACGACACAGCACTATGCACCCAGTACCACTGGAACTATTTAGCGCTGATAAACGTTTGCCTGTTGCCAGTTGGCCAAACGCCGGCTGGGCAACGATCGATGTCGCGGGCCAAGCAGGATTGAGCTGGAACGTCACTGGTTTGCGACCAGTTCATCAACCCACGGGCGTTCGTGCTCACGGATTCTGGCAACACGATTGGCAGGACAGCTGCGAACCAGTGGCAATCGATGCGATCGATAGTAAGAACCAAGGTATGGCTCGCATATCCTTTAATGCGCAGCACGCGGAACATGTCAAATCGCTGCGCACCGGAGCTCGATATCGCATAGAGAACTTACTCAGCGAATTGGACTCACCTGGCGAATGGTATCACGACAGCGAGAATCATTTGCTGTACGCCTGGTTGCCCGAAGACAGCGATGCATCCGACCTGTTCGTATCGACAATTGAAACACCGATCAGCTTTTACGATGTCGAGAACCTAACGCTGCGTGGGCTGACGATTGAAGGCGCTCGGGCTTGCTGCGTAGAAATCGTAGGTGGTGAGAATGTGCGTATCGAGTATTGCCAAATCCGCCATGCGGGCAATTTGGGTGCTCACATTTATCACGGCCAGCGGCACTGCGTATCGCATTGCGAAATCAGATCCACCGGCGCGGGTGCCATTCGCGTGGACGGCGGCCATCGCGAAACGCTGCTATCGTGCGAACATGTCATTGAACACAACCGCTTGCACGATTACGCGCAACTGCATTTGGCTTATCGCCCAGCTGTGAACGTTTACGGTGTAGGCGTGAGCGTACATCACAACGCAATTTATGACGCGCCGCATGCGGGCATTATCCTGCATGGCAACGAGCATATCATTGAACACAACGAGATCCATCACGTGTGCCAGCAAACGGACGACGTTGGCGCAATCTACCTGGCTCACAATCCAACTTACCGCGGCAACATCATTCGCTCGAATCATATCCATGATTTGGGTGGGTTCAGCACGACGGGCGTCATCGGAATTTACTTGGATGACTTTGCCAGCGGCACATTGGTCTCCGGCAATGTGCTGGAGCGCGCTGGACGTGGCGTGGCCATCGGCGGTGGTCGCGACAATGTTATTGAAGACAATCGATTTATCGATTGCCTGGCCGCCGTCCAAATCGACTGCCGCGGAACGACTTGGGCCAAGCATTTTGTCAAGGGAAATCAGTCGCACTTCGCCCAGTATCTGGCCCAAATCGAAGAGTTTCGCGATCTGTACATCGAGCATTATCCCGAGTTAGCCGAATTGATGAACGACGCGCCCGAGCTGGCCAAAGGGAATCGCGTCGAGCGCAACCAGTTCAACTCGCCGATAGGCATTGATCTGCAAGATGGTTTGAACGAACAGCTGATTGTTGTTCGCGAGAACACCTTTATCAAAGCCAACACAGCTGTTTATGTTCGGCACGAAGGCAATTGATTTCCTCTTTGGAGAGGCGATCTGACAAAAAATTAGGTGACAGAAAAAATTCTGTCATCTATTCCACCAACTGTGCCATCGGCGGTGGTGCCGATGGCTTGGCTTTGGGTTTGCGGAAGAGCATGTAGACACCTGCTCCTGCGATAGCAAACAGCAGGATGCCCAGCAGCGGACGCACGGCCAGCCAGGCGACGCCGATGGCGACCAGTGCAACCGCACTACCGAGCAAAACAGAAACGAAAAACGTAGCCGCGCCAACCAAGCGACTCATGAATGGCAACACGTTGGCCAACGCGCTCAGCGGGCCAGTGATCAAGCCGAAGCCGACGCAAGCCAATAACCACCCCACGCCGCGCAAAATCCAAGCCAGCGCACTGTTCTGAAATCGCAACGATTCAAACATCTCGGCCGTTGAACGAATGCCCGTTTCAATACTCTCAATTTTCTCGCCATTGTGAGTCTTGAAGGCTGACAGTTTATCCGAGTCTTGCTGCGCCAGGACGCTAATGTCTGTGGGCTCTACGGCTCGAAACTTGATACGTAAATCACCGACCTTCGGTGAAGAGGGCGAGGGCGCCGCGTCGCCGACAAAAAGCTGATTGCTTTGCACAAGGTACTTCGCACGGTTGGCCTCGTCGACACTTGTAAGCAGTTGCTCGGCGTTCAGATCCAGATCGTGCCAGGCGTTGATGCGGCCAACTTGATCTGGACTCAGTTTGAAGGCGCCAATCGTCGCATCGTTTGCGGTCAATTCAGCCGAATGAAATTTGAGGGGTGGATTGGTATGACCGTCGGGATGCCGAAAACTTTCACTCGCTTCGCGATCGGATGACCAACGCGTGTCATACGTATAGGTAGTCACCGTTTCTTTGCCACCACCGATCTTGTCGCGCGTGCGGGTCTCTTTCTTTTCGACCCATTGATACATCTCTACGTCTCTGCTCAGTCGCAGTGCAAGCTTGGCTACCGCGAAGTCTTTGTCCTTGAGCACTTCCTGCGTAGTCGCTTTGCCCGACAAGTGCACGAGTTTCCCATTCTGCTCGGGCACGATCTCTAGCGGATCCTGCACTTCCTCCACCACCTGCTCGGCTTCGATCAAGCCACGCGTGCGATGGATCGTACGATACTCATTCCAACTGATCAGAATCACCGAACCAGGGATCATCAAGAAGCCGATCAGCACACCGACCAGCGAACCAAACAGCCGCGAAAAATAGCCTTGATGCGAACGTTCGGTAAACGAGTTGGACATGGGTTTCGAGGTTTTCTGTCAATGAGCTTTTGTCAGTTACGATTTCACAAACAAGAAACGCGCGAGTTCCGTCAATTGATTAGGTACTGCATAGAGTGCGACAATCCAAATGGAGATCAAGGCGACCCACACCAGGGCACCGGTAATAGCCGTGGGCCGAATCGCTGCGTCGATCTTGAAGTACCGAAAGTATACCGCAGCCGATGCGATCATCGGCAGTGTCATCGCTTGCGCAATACCGCCAATCTTGACCATCAGTGTGGGATCGCGAGCTACTACGTAAAAGAACAATGCCAGGCACGGATAGATCAGGCAGAATCGACGAATGATCAGGGCGCGCTGCTCGGGATTTTTCGAATTGGCAAACCCCATCAAGTTCAGGAAGTCGGCCGTCAAGCGACTATTGGCCGCACAAGACAGGTAGAGCGTCTTGAACAGCACGGCACCTGCACCAATCAAGAACAAAACACGCGCCCATTGACCAAACGGGCCGACGTACATGTTCGAAAGCGTTTGCACGAGCTCGGCACCTTTGGGATCCAAGCCTTGAGGATGCAAGACGGCTGCGCCCATGAAATAGAAAGCCACGGTCGAAAGCGTGAACACAACCATACTGATCCAAGCGTCCAAGTGCATGACACGTATCCATCCTCGCGCTCGTCGCTGCCAAGCTTCCGATCCGTCAGGCACACCCACAAACCGTGCGTAACCTTTCTCTAAACACCAATACGGATAGTAGAACAACTCCGTCGCGCCGACACCGGTAATGCCAAAGACCGCGAAGGCTACTCCAATACCGGCGGCTGGCACCTTCATCGACAGGCCGCTGGCGATATCGCTCGTACGAATCGGATATTCCGTGAAACGCAACGCATACGCAGCCAAGACGGTGATGCAGGTCGCGCTGACCACAATCACTGTCGTCAACCATTCGATACGCCGATAGCCGCCACCGTAAATGAGCGCCATGGTCACCAAACAGGTGACAATTGCCCACGGGAATTCACGTCGCGCCAGGACATATTCTTCCAGCGCCGGTGAAATTGCATGTGCGGCTTGAACACCAAGATCGCTGAGCGCGGGAAAGGCGAGGTTCAGCGCTTGACCAATCGTACCGGTCATGCCACCCAATTGCACGACAGTGCAAAGCAGCATGATAAACCACCACCAGACCAAAGTTTTACCGACGGTGGTAGTGGATGAAACATTGTAAAGCGCCCCTAACGTGGGCTTGCCAGAAGAAATGGCGTAGCGGCCAAGTTCAATCTGCACGAAGACCTTGATCACACAGCTAAACAGGATCAGCCATAGAAACACAAACCCATGCTTGGCTCCGAGCGCGGTGGTCAAAATCAATTCACCTGAACCAACGATGGTGCCTGCGAGAATGATCCCAGGGCCGATCTTGCGAAGCGCTACCCACAGACTCTCCGGCGGTTCCTGCACGGCGTTAGGCGGTAGAGCGTAAGGATCGTACGCGATCGGATCATCTTCATCAGTTGGTGCCGCGTAGGCTTCGTTGCTCATAAGCCAAACTTTGCTCGGATTGTACGCCATTAACCAGGAGTTACCGCCAGTGGCGACAGCATAACCTGAGTTCACCCGCAATCGTGAGGCTTCGCAAAAATTTTTTCTAGTACGCGTGCCCTAATTCCGAGTTGGATGTGACCGCGTGCTTATCAATCGCTTTTGTAAGAGATCTCGCTCAGATCTCGCTCAATCCAGCTTGATCCAATCCGAAGCTGGTGAGGTGTGCGTGTTGGGCGGATTGGAGCGACGTTGAGCCAAGTGTGGCATCCAGAGCGCGCGGCTGACGAGATCCAATAGATCATGCGGATCGGTCGATCTCAGAATACAAAACACCCCGCCCTGTTCTTGCAGACTGGCCGCCCAGTGACTGGAGATCTCGGGCACCATAAAGATAATCGGGATATCGGACTGACCAGCCTGCGATCGCAAACGAGCTGCGAGCCCACAACCTTTATCCAGATCGTCGATTCCCAGAATGATCAGATCTACAGGCTTGGAAGCCAGTGCCTGTTGAGCTACCTCTTCGGTACGAGCCAGCGTGGCCTTGTGGCCGCTCATGTCCAACGCACCGCCGATGGCCGTCAGCAGTAGAGCATCCGATTCGATAACGAGCACGCTGGCATGCGTATGAGCTCGATGGAATTTCTCCATAATGAATGCCCTCCTCCTGGGGACGATGAGGTTGTTCCGACGTCTGAGCGCAGCTGTTTCTGGATCTGATGTTCGCGAGCGACTTAGCCAACTTACCTGCGTTCGACTAAAATTGCCCAGCCGCTGGCCTCGCGAGAGTTATAGGCTATCGCTAAAATCCATGGCAAGTCGACATTCAATAACTCACCGATATCACTCGCCCGAAACTCGCTAGATTAACACGCTTTATACGCAAAGCCGCTGATAGAATGAACCCAACTGACGCTGAAAACTCCGCTGGCCAGTCCCAACCCCTCAACGTCCTTCAAGCGGCTCGCCTCAATAAACTGCGCAAAATCGAAGAACTGGGCATCGACCCTTGGGGCGGTTACTTCCCCGACCGCGCCCTGATCAAAGCCGTTCGGGATCAAAGCAGCGAAGTCAAATATCGATTGGCCAGTGGCAATGAATTGACTTTGCCCGACCTCGATGGTGACGCTCCTGTCGATTACCAAAAGTGGAAAACGGAACAGGGTGCCGGTGAAGAAATTGGTCCGAAGGTACGCGTGGCTGGACGTATTGTGCTCATGCGTCCGACGGGCAAGCTGGTCTTCATCAACCTGCGCGATTGGTCTGGTGATATCCAGATCTTCATCGGCAAAGCACAAGTCGGCGAAGCTGATTTCGAGCTAGCTGGCCTGTTCGACTTGGGCGACTGGATCGGTGTCGATGGCCGCCTGGGTCGCACCAACAAAGGCGAACTGACTGTATTCGCTGAGAAGCTGCACTTTATGTGCAAGACGATGGAACCACCGCCGGAGAAACACGCAGGATTGACCGATCCGGAGCTGCGTCAACGTCAACGCTATCTCGATCTAACCTACAACGAAGGTGTCATGGATACCTTCACCAAACGTACCAAGATCGTGCAATCGGTCCGCGATACGCTCAACCGTCGCGGTTACTGTGAAATCGAAGGTCCAACACTGCACACGATCGCCGGCGGCGCGGCCGCTCGACCGTTCTTGACGCATCATAACGCGCTGAATATGCCACTGTTTATGCGGATCGCGCTCGAACTGCACCTCAAGCGTCTGTTGGTCGGCGGCATGGAACGCGTCTATGAACTCGGTCGCGTGTATCGCAACGAGGGCATCAGCCCACGCCACAATCCCGAGTTCACGATGATGGAATGCTACGAAGCGTTCGCCAATTACGAAGTCATGATGGACTTGACCGAGGACATCATCGTCAGCGCGCTCAAAGCCACAGGCCAAGGCACCAAGATCGTTTGGAACGATAAGCCGATCGACTTTACGCCTCCGTTCCGACGCGCCAAGTACAACGATTTGTTCAAGGAAGCGACCAAGCTGGATCCTAGCGATGTCGAAGGTATCAAGGCATTGCACAAGCGCCTGGGCTTGGACCCGACCGGTAAACATCCCGATGTGGTCAAGAGCGAAGTCTTCGAGGAGTTGTGCGAAGAGAGTTTGACCAATCCTACGTTCGTGATCGATTACCCGGCCAGCATCTGCCCACTAACCAAACGTAAGACCAACGACCCGAACGTGGCCGAACGTTTTGAACTGTTTGTGCATGGCATGGAACTTGCCAACGCCTACACTGAATTGAACGATCCACTCTTGCAAGAAGAACTGTTCCGCACGCAGTTGGACGGCCAGGCCGAAGAGGATTCCATGGCCAAGATGGATCACGATTTCGTACTCGCGCTGCGCAACGGCATGCCGCCAGCCGGTGGTCTCGGCATCGGTATCGATCGCTTGATCATGCTGCTCACCAACTCGCGCAGCATTCGCGATATCGTGCTGTTCCCATTGCTGCGGCACCAGGATTAGCTTCAATCGCCATTCTGTTTTCTCGTCCGATCTGACAGAAAAATTGAATGACGAAAAATTACCAGCCCACGACTTGATCGCCGCCCAGTTCGACAAGCTCTGTGTACAGCGCGTCGCAGGCTTTATCCGTCAGCCCGGCGAGAAACTCGCCGGCAACTCGCTCGGCACCGAATCGATTCACTCGGTTCTGGAAACGCTCGGGCAGCAACTGCGGCCGCGCGACCAGTCGATCAAATAGCTGCTTGATACGATCCGCTGCACGCTGACGCACTTCGACCAACTGCGGATGCCGATAGACTTTCTCAAACAAGAACTGTTCGAGCTCGCGCCGCTCGTCGGCCAGCAGGTGACTGAAACCCAACGTCGTACCGACTTGTTGCATGGCTGTGCTGTCGAGATCAGCCACTTCAGTCAACACATCTTGGCTATGTTCCAGAACGCCTGCGACTTGTACGTCCAACAGGCTATGCACTAGCAACTGTCGCTCGGCCTGCGAACTAGCTACCACATGATTCGTATCACTCCAATGCCGCGCGCGGCGAACCAGCGAGAGTTTCGAAAGCTGCTGGACGGTGATCAGCCCCAACATCAGCGCGTCGTCGACATCGTGCGCGTTGTAGGCGATGCTGTCAGCCAGGTCGACCAGTTGCACTTCCAGCAGTGGCGTTTGGCCGGCATGGGTGATGCGAAAGCGTTGACCGCTCAACACTTCTTCGGTCAAGTTCAATCCCGGATATTGCGTGTAGCGTGTTTCCAATTCTTCCGCCAAGGTGATGGCAAAGTCGTTGTGCGAGAAACCGCCTTGCGCCTTCAAACACTCATGAAGGGCCGCTTCGCCGCTGTGACCGTACGGCGGATGACCAATGTCGTGCAGCAAGGCGAGCGCCTCGATGAGATCTTCGTTTAGTCGCATGGCTCTACCAAGCGTGCGGGCGATCATGGTGACTTCGTGCGTATGCGTCAGCCGCGTACGGTGATAGTCACCCATGTTGCCCGTGAATACTTGCATCTTGCCGCTCAAGCGGCGAAACGCGGCGCTGTGTAGCACTCGATCGCGATCGCGCTGAAACGGCCCGCGATAAGCATGCACCGGCTCAGCATATCGCCGACCGGCCGATTGTTTCGAAAAGAACGCATACGGAGCCAGCAACAGCCGCTCGCGCTCCATCCATGCGCAGGTGGAAATGTTTTTTGATGTGTGACTTGTCATAGCATCATTAAACATATCCCTTTGCTGCCAAAGAACCAATAGCAGTATTATTTGCTAGCTATTCTCTGACAAAAATTGAGGACCCAAAATATTGGGTCCCTAATTTTTTGGCTTCCTCACCAGAATCTGTGGGTAACATCTGGTTCCGGTAATCTCGCAAGCTGATGATACAGTGCGACTTGCGCTGTTTCAAATTCACTAAATCCGTAGGCTTTTTTGAAGGTCAGTTTGGCTTTGTTGTTGAAGCCTTCAACCGCACCTGAGGAAAGGCCGTTAGTTTCGAACCAATTGAGCAGGAGATGTTGGTGTTCCAGCAGCATGCGAGCCACCTTTTTCATTGGCTCGATACTTGAGCGATTGGCTCGCGCGCACCATTGTCGCAAGAATCTTTCTGCGTAGAACTTGGACTTGTATTGCCAGAAGCGATCGAAGTCCAACTTCATCAGATAGGCTTTGAATGTGTCGGTATTGTACTTGGCCAGTTGTCTGAGAGTTGCTGCTTGTTTGCTGGTGAGATTCTCTTTGCGTTTGAGCAGGCACCAGCGTGTGTGCTTGAGAATTGGCTCGTAACCGTCAGCCTTGAGTTTTCGAGTTTCTTCTGCGCGAACTTTGTCGAGGGCTTCAGACATCTTCTTGGCGATGTGAAAGCGGTCGAGGATGTTCAGCGATTGAGGTGCTCTGTTTCTTGATGACTTTCAAATATGCCTTCCACATATCAGTACAAACGAACTTGATGCCTTTGGTCGTCTCTTCCGGAAGGATATCGAAGAAACTATCCAAGCTCTTTTCCCAACGATCTTTGGCGACGTGCAATAGTCGCTTGCAACCTGCATCCAACTGATAGACCAGCGTCAAATACGTGTGACCTCGGCGATATTGAATCTCGTCCACGCCAATCGATTCGATATTGGTAAGCGTTCGATGAACCCAGTCCCCAGCAAACACACCACTTAACGGATCGATACACGCTGGACCAGCTTGTGCTGAAAATTTCGGCAGTTTCCTTCCAACTGAGGCGCTTGGCCCAGTTGGCCAGGAACAGTTTGTAAGTGTTGGTCATGCGGCACTTGCCCTCAGCCACGGCATTCGCTCGATGACAACGCGCTTGCAGTGCCGACAGTTGACGCGTCTGGGCGCATAGAGCAAAAACACAGCGATGTTCCACAGCGGCACGAACGAAAACTCTCGTTGCGGTTGCGTGTCGTAGGTGCCGCCAGGCTTACCGCACCCATCGCAGACTGGCTTGGAGTTAGAACGCGGCTTCACGATAACTTCGATTCGCGGTGAGTCACCTTCCACTAGCGACGTTTTTTCGTAGACGAAGCCCTTGTGTTTTTCCACGTAATTGAGGATAGTTTTCAACTGCATTCTGGATGTCCTCTGCAAAGTGTGTCTTTAGCAAACAACAGTTTACAGAATCGTCCAGAATGCTCTTCTCCCCTTGCTCAACAGATCAACGCTCCATACGCTTAAGGCTATCGCGCGGAGGATAGAGCTCTGCTGAGAAGCAACTCGAGCGCCGCGATCGATGCCAAGTGGATCGAGTGCTACTAGCTGTTCTTCAGTTAGTAGCCTCTCCCTTAATCTCCGCTGTTCTCAAGCACATGCATGCCACTCGATCCATTTGGCCCAATGCGATAAATCTCGGGGTCTGGGGCAGAGCCCCAGTTAATAAACACTGTCTTTAGTCCGACTCTTCCTCTTCCCCGTTCAAACGATCAAAACACTCCAACGTTACCCACAGATTCGGCGGAAGAACCATTTTTTGTCAGAGTTCAATCAAGTACCAAACTGGCGTTTATAGATCAGTTGGATGAGCGTTTCGGTATCTTTGAACTTGGTGCCCGTGGTCAATGCTTGATCGATCAACTTTCTGGCATCGGCTTAACGTGACCGAGGGCCAGTAGTGCGCGGTAGGTTTCTTCGACGACACCTTCGGAAGCATTATCCGCAGCGGGCATATCGCGACGCACCAAGAGTGCAAACTTGGGCATCTTGCGACGCAGTTTGGCGATCATGCGTTCGGCAGTAGCTGGACCAATACCCGGCAAAGCGGACAAGGCTTTCGTGTCTTGTTGCTCGATCATGACTGCGGTGTCTTGTACCGGTTGGGTCATGGCTCGCAACGCTTTCTTCACGCCCACGCCATCTACGGAACAGAATAGTTCGAAGAATTCACGTTCCACTACAGTTAGAAAACCGACCAGGCGTGGCATGAGCTTGCCGCCTGATGCCGCGTTGCCTTCGAGATAGTAGATCGTGTGCAGCGACACCGGCTTGCCGCGCTGACTCTGCAGGTGCCGGCGCGTGTACTCGGGGATGAATACTTCGTATTCCATCGGCGGAACGCTGAGCGTGGCGGATTCCTCTTCGAGCGAAATAAGCTGGCCGGTTATCTTGGTGATCATCCTTGTTTCCGTGTCTTGAGTTTCAAAGCTTCGATTTGGTCTTCAACGCTCAGCCGTCCACGCGACTTCAAACCTATCAGTTGCTCGGGCATCTTCAACGATTGAATGTGGCACAGAGCGATAGCCAGTGCGTCGGCCACGTCGGGTGGCTCGATGGGATTGGGTAAACGCAGTTGATGTTGCACTGCTCCTTGCATCTGATGCTTGGGAGCTCGGCCGTTACCGGTCAAAAGTTTTTTTACCTTGGTGGGCTCGTAAGAGGACACTTTGATGCCGCTCATCGCCGCTGCCAGGCAGATAACTCCGCGTGCATGGCCCATCAAGATGGCCGTTCGCGGTCGTTCATAGTGCGAGTAGAGTTGTTCCATGGCGAAGCAATCCGGTTTATGCTCGGCCAGGATTTCCATTACTCCGTCGAAAAGTTCCTTCAGACGGGATGCCATGTCATTGTCATCGCGCGGTACACGAATGACCCCCGCGTCGAGCAGGCGCACCTGGCCACCAGATGTCTGCAGCACGCCGTATCCGGTCGTGCTGAGCGCCGGGTCGATGCCGAGTACCTTTACGTCCTTGGTAACATCCATGTTTATCAGACAAAAAATTTAGGGGACAATATGCATCACCTCCCTCAAGCTTTGCTTGGGGGAGGTCGGAGCCAGCGTTAGCGAGGCTCCGGGAGGGGGCTTCGTTACCGAAGTCGAATGGTTCGTAGCGCGAACCGCCCCCTCCCGAATCTCGCTTAAGGCTCGATTCGACCTCCCCCACGCTGCGCGTGAGGGAGGTGACCTAACTCACGTCAATTCACCTAACAACCCGGCTGTGGCTTCGATGGCTTCCCAGGATATCGTATGCGGGCCTTGGAACTGCTTGAAGTCGACTTGACAGCCGGAGTCGATCAGCAAGTCGTGCAACCAGATTCCGGTGCGCAGCGGCAAGATGGGGTCGAGCGTGCCATGGCTTTGCACCACGCTTGTGTTCGCCAGACGAGCGATGCCCGTCTTCCATTGCTTTTCGCGGATCAAGCAACCGGAGTATAAAGCCATGGCGGCAGGCGGTTGCTGCAGGCCCAGGCAAGCCACTTCCATCGACAGCATGGCTCCTTGCGAGAAACCACCCAACAACAAATTCGCATGCGTCAAACCTGCGCTGGCCAACGATTGTTCGACCACTTCGGTGAGCGCATCGCGTGCGGCATCAATGCCTGGTGGGCTTTCTTCGCGCACCAGTTCGTATTGACCTTGCTCAAGGACGCTGAGCAAGCGTTGGATGCTCAGCTTCCACCAGGCCCGACCGTCTGCATAACCTTCGTCGGCTAAAGATAGCAAAGCCGCCGGGAAGATCAGTTGCACGGGCTCGGCCGAGCCCATGGATTCGAGCAGGTCATCGGCCAAGCCTACCAGGTCATCGCCCGATGCGCCGAAACCGTGCGCGAAAACGGCGATTGCCTTGGGCGGGCTGTCAGACTGAATGGTCGTGCAATTGAGTTGACCAATTTTTTTGCGCTGAGTTCGATAGTGAAGTTCGCTCAATTGAAGTTGGCTCCCGGGCTGGCTGCGACTTGAGAATTGGGCACATAGTACCACAAAGCCAGCGTTAAAGTTTACCCAATCTTCTATCGAATGGCGTGGTGCCGAATGTACCGTCTTTTCCTTCAACTCCGGTCAGAAATCCAGCCGATGCACAACTCCGAGGCTTGAGGCCAGTCCGTGGCCTGTGTACCAATTCAATCCCGGGAGGGAATCCGACTATGTTTCGTAAGATGATGTTCAGTTTGCTGACGGCGGCCGCACTGGTCGGCGCAGCGGCTCAGACAGTTAGCGCCGACGATTGTATCTATGGCAACTGCGGTCGTGGTTCAGCTGCTGCTGGCAGCCCGTTCTACTACGGTGGCGCTGCCGGTGGCAACGCTTACGGTGCCATGTGGGGCGGAGCCGCTGGCTCGCGCGATTGCAATCGCTTCTATCACTACCCGTACGTATACTACCCACAGAACTTCTACGGTAGCGAATACTACCGCAGCAGCGACAGCATGTACTATCGCTACCCAGCCGAAATGCAGATCCCTGTCTACAACAAAGGCTGGCACAACGAATACCCAAGCCAACGCCGCTACCACTGGGGTCATCACTTCCTAACCGACGTGTTCTAATCGTAGGTCAGCCTTGCCAAGGCTGACCTGCCGAAGCGCAGCGGCCTCCGAAACAAACTATTCTCAAATGCAGTTTGTTACGGCGATCGCCATTGGATAACGGTTCGCGGCAGAGAACATCTCACTTCGCTTAGGTCAATCTCGGCGAGATTGACCTACCCACGTAGGTCAGCCTTGCCAAGGCTGACCTGCCGAAGCGCGAACGCCTCCGAGACAAACTATTCTCAAATGCAGTTTGTTACAGCGATCGCCATTGGAACATGGTTCGCGGCGGAGAACATCTCACTTCGCTTAGGTCAATCTCAGCGAGATTGACCTACCCACGTAGGTCAGCCTTGCCAAGGCTGACCTGCCGAAGCGCAAACGCCTCCGACACAAACTATTCTCAAATGCAGTTTGTTACGTCCATCGCCATTGGATAATGGTTCGCGGCGGAGAACATATCACTTCGCTTAGGTCAATCTCGGCGAGATTGACCTACCCACGTAGATCAGCCTTGCCAAGGCTGACCTGCCGAAGCGCAAACGCCTCCGACACAAACTATTCTCAAATGCAGTTTGTTACGTCGATCGCCATTGGAACATGGCTCGCGGAAGAGAAGATATCACTTCGCTTAGGTCAATCTCGGCGAGATTGACCTACCGACGTAGGTCAGCCTTGCCAAGGCTGACCTGCCGAAGCGCAAACGCCTCCGACACAGACTATTCTCTAATGCAGTTTGCTACGTCGGTAGCCATTGGAACATGGTTCGCGGCAGAGAACATCTCACTTCGCTTAGGTCAATCTCGGCGAGATTGACCTACCCACGTAGGTCAGCCTTGCCAAGGCTGACCTGCCGAAGCGCGAACGCCTCCGAAACAAACTACTCTCAAATGCAGTTTGCGTTGACCACCATTGGAACATGGTTCGCGGCAGAGAACATCTCACTTCGCTTAGGTCAATCTCGGCGAGATTGACATACCCACGTAGGTCAGCCTTGCCAAGGCTGACCTGCCGAAGCGCAGCGGCCTCCAGGACAAACTATTCTCAAATGCAGTTTGTTACGTTGATCGCCATTGGAAACATGGCTCGCGGTGGAGAACGTATCACTTCGCTTAGGTCAATCTCGGCGAGATTGACCTACCCACGTAGATCAGCCTTGCCAAGGCTGACCTGCCGAAGCGCAGCGGCCTCCGACACAAACTATTCTCAAATGCAGTTTGTAACGTCGGTCGCCATTGGAACATGGTTCGCGGCGGAGAACATCTCACATCGCTTAGGTCAATCTCGGCGAGATTGACCTACCGACGTAGGTCAGCCTTGCCAAGGCTGACCTGCCGAAGCGCAAACGCCTCCGACACAGACTATTCTCTAATGCAGTTTGCTACGTCGGTAGCCATTGGAACATGGTTCGCGGCAGAGAACATCTCACTTCGCTTAGGTCAATCTCGGCGAGATTGACCTACCCACGTAGGTCAGCCTTGCCAAGGCTGACCTGCCGAAGCGCGAACGCCTCCGAAACAAACTACTCTCAAATGCAGTTTGTTACAGCGATCGCCATTGGAACATGGTTCGCGGCGGAGAACATCTCACTTCGCTTAGGTCAATCTCAGCGAGATTGACCTACCCGCGTAGGTCAGCCTTGCCAAGGCTGACCTGCCGAAGCGCAAACGCCTCCGAGACAAACTACTCTCAAATGCAGTTTGTTACGTCCATCGCCATTGGATAATGGTTCGCGGCGGAGAACATATCACTTCGCTTAGGTCAATCTCGGCGAGATTGACCTACCCACGTAGATCAGCCTTGCCAAGGCTGACCTGCCGAAGCGCAAACGCCTCCGACACAAACTATTCTCAAATGCAGTTTGTTACGTCGATCGCCATTGGAACATGGCTCGCAGAAGAGAAGATATCACTTCGCTTAGGTCAATCTCGGCGAGATTGACCTACCGACGTAGGTCAGCCTTGCCAAGGCTGACCTGCCGAAGCGCAAACGCCTCCGACACAGACTATTCTCTAATGCAGTTTGTAACGTCGGTAGCCATTGGAACATGGTTCGCGGCAGAGAACATCTCACTTCGCTTAGGTCAATCTCGGCGAGATTGACCTACCCGCGTAGGTCAGCCTTGCCAAGGCTGACCTGCCGAAGCGCAAACGCCTCCGACACAAACTATTCTCAAATGCAGTTTGTTACGTCGATCGCCATTGGAACATGGTTCGCGGCAGAGAACATCTCACTTCGCTTAGGTCAATCTCGGCGAGATTGACCTACCCGCGTAGGTCAGCCTTGCCAAGGCTGACCTGCCGAAGCGCGAACGCCTCCGAGACAAACTACTCTCAAATGCAGTTTGCGTTGACCACCATTGGAACATGGTTCGCGGCAGAGAACATCTCACTTCGCTTAGGTCAATCTCGGCGAGATTGACCTACCCACGTAGGTCAGCCTTGCCGAGGCTGACCTGCCGAAGCGCAGCGGCCTCCGACACAAACTATTCTCAAATGCAGTTTGTTACGTCCATCGCCATTGGATAATGGTTCGCGGCGGAGAACATATCACTTCGCTTAGGTCAATCTCGGCGAGATTGACCTACCCACGTAGATCAGCCTTGCCAAGGCTGACCTGCCGAAGCGCAAACGCCTCCGAGACAAACTACTCTCAAATGCAGTTTGTTACGTCCATCGCCATTGGAACATGGTTCGCGGCGGAGAACATCTCACTTCGCTTAGGTCAATCTCGGCGAGATTGACCTACGCAGTGTAGGTCAGCCTTGCCAAGGCTGACCTGCCGAAGCGCAACGGCCGCCGACACAAACTATTCTCAAATGCAGTTTGCTACGTCGGTCGCCATTGGAACATGGTTCGCGGAAGAGAACATCTCACTTCGCTTAGGTCAATCTCGGCGAGATTGACCTACCCGCGTAGGTCAGCCTTGCCAAGGCTGACCTGCCGAAGCGCAGCGGCCTCCGACACAAACTATTCTCAAATGCAGTTTGCCACGTCGATCGCCACTGGATAATGGTTCGCGGCAGAGAACATCTCACTTCGCTTAGGTCAATCTCGGCGAGATTGACCTACCCGCGTAGGTCAGCCTTGCCAAGGCTGACCTGCCGAAGCGCAGCGGCCTCCGACACAAACTATTCTCAAATGCAGTTTGTTACGTCGATCGCCATTGGAACATGGTTCGCGGCAGAGAACATCTCACTTCGCTTAGGTCAATCTCGGCGAGATTGACCTACTTGCGCGCTCGTTGGCGAATGCGACGGACTACCAGGCCGGGTAGGACGAGCCACAGTAAGCCTTTGCCGGTGAAAAACAAGATCGCACTGGCAGTGATGAACGTGCCACTATTGGAAACGAGTTGCCAAAATTGCTCAGCCATGAGCGGTGCTCTCCCTTAGTTGCAGGAGCCTGATTCTGAATGTTGCCCTCGATTGTTCAGCTCAGGGGATCTTCGCAGCAACCGATCCTGCCGCGACAGCTGAGTGTGCCTTCTCGCATCCATCGACCAAGTCGAATCCGCAATCTTTGCCCCCGCTAGCATCTTTTCCACAAAACCCCGCTCGCCCAGTCGAACGCGCCCAGTATGCGGGGCATGTGGATTGTGATGAAGACATCTAATCCTTCGTCTTTGGCAGCGCTGGCTAGGTCACATACTTTGGGCAAACATGTGTTTTGAGGTCGATCGGTACTTCGAACTATGCTCCTTCGGCTGCCTAGCCTTCGGCCACGGGCTAAACAAAACAGCCCTGCGCTGGCCCACCAACAAACCTTAATTCCACTGCTAGCGCAGCGGTACGTTGATGTTCTCCCACCATTGCTCGACAACTGGGTGAACTGCTGTCAATGCCTTGGCCAGTGGCAGTTCAATCATGATCGAATGAGCGGCCATATGAATAACCAGTTCATGTTCCGCTTCGCCAATGGAAATCTTTATTACGCCGCTGGTCACTCCTTCGGTTGAAGTGGCTGTCGATCCAGCCAGGGCTTTGAATCGCGCCAGTATCATCGCCCACAAACGTACGGGCGGCTCGTCGATATCAACCACGTTCCCATCGATGATGTAACGAACAATGATCCGATTCAGCTTTCGCTGGATCAGGATATGCGAAGCCCGCTGCTGCAGGGATTCTTGCAGAAGCAATGCCACCAAACGCACAACCGGCGCGTCGTTTTCGGTAGGCGCTGAGTTATAGGAAGCGGCCAGCGACGCCCGACCTCCACGCGGGACGGCTGTACGCGGCGGTCGAGCTGCTGGTCGCAGGAGTTCGGGAGTCAATCGCAATTCCGGCCCGTGCTCACCTCGAACATGGAGTTCATCCAAATTGTGTGTCACCGCACGGTTCAAAGGGCGAGATCGTCGCGGTAACGGTTCAGGTTCAACGCTGTCACAGTAGTATTGGGCAAAGTCGATCTGTGTATCGGTGAACTCTTGCAATATCGAATCAGCAGACTCTCCTTCGAACTGCCCATAGTGATCGTTGATCGAGCGCTCAATTTCATCGTGCGCACCACAGAAGGCTTGAATGTTGCGATTGAGAATGAATCGCAGTTTCTCAATCGTTTCGAGATCGTGAGGATTGGACATGACAACACTCAGGGCCGCTGCACTATCAGCCAACGGCAATACATGATTTTCCCGAGCCACCGATTCAGGAATCAGCAGCAACGTTTCTTCGGTAATGTTGAGCTGGCTGACCTGAACGTACGGCGTCTTGGTGACGGCTGCAATCGCCTGCCCCACCTGTTCGTAGTTGGTGTATTTCATCTCGATAAGCGAACGGCAAACATCTAACCCTCGCGCGGCAGCGTGCGATTGCGCATCGGTCAACTGTTCGGCGGAGATCTTGCCGTTCCTCAGCAACTCATCGGCCGCTTGACTACCAATCACCTCCCATGATTCCATAGGCGAATGAGCCGCTGCTGATTCGCTGTGCATTACGGGAACTCGGATAAGGCTGGCTGGATCAAGTCGAACGATTTGCTTCGACCAACCTTCCGGTAAATCGACCGGTATGAGCACTGAATGCGGTCGCTGGCCCTGCGTAACTTTTTCAGTTTCGTCCACAGCGACAAACGCCGTCAATCGCGACAGCACCTGACACTCGAGCGAACAGTCGATAATCTTCTGTTGCGAGGCTTCATCGTAAACGCCGGCGCCAATCAACTCATCTTCTAATGTTCGAACTCGCTCCTTGCCCCAAAGCGAACGCAAGAAGGGTTGCTCAACGGGGCTACCCACGACAGCACACACTTTCTGCTCGTACGGTTGACCACCGGGCAACTTGCCACGCACGATCAACGAGAGCTCATCCTGCACAGCCGCTCGCCCATAAATCGTTTGCGAACGCCCGCTATAAAGCGCGGTGATGTTATGCGGAGCAAGATCCAGCGGCACATCGGCTTCGCTGGAGATACTCAGCTCCGTAATCGCCGGGTTACCAATTTCGTCTGCAAAACTTGCCAGCACTTCATCCAAGCGATGCTCTGATTCGACAAGCTCAAACGTGCCGCCCGTCCGCCTGGCCAGGCGATGCAATACGCTGCCGTTTACAGCGCGATCCACACCCAGACAAAATAGTCGCGGCACATGCTGCGCAGGTATACTGTCGATCAATCGCAAGAGTGAATCTTCGCCCGTGATCTGTCCATCGGTGACTAATACAAGTGCATTATTGCCAGCCTTGTGTGCATCCGCCGTGCGCACAAACTCGCGCAGCGCTGCCGCAAGCGCTGCGCCAAGTTCAGTTCCACCGCGCGTATCGTGGCGGCTGAGCCAGCTCGTGGCCTTAAATCGATTCGCATCGGTGGCTTGCACCCAGGGATCACGCTTAAACCTACTCGACTTAAAGTTGTCGACGCGATCATCGAACAAGGCCAACTGGAAACGATCTTGATCGGTCAACCGATCGATCAATCGACATAGGCCGCGTTTGGCCGCGGTTATCTTCCAACCCGTCATGCTGCCGCTGCGATCGAGCAGATGAAAGACCTTGCGCGGCGCGCCGGCTGCCTGGCGCTGCGGCACAATCGTCAGAGCAAACGTCGTGTTCGGCTTGCCGTGCTTCGTGTCCTGCGTGGTGGACGTTAGCGGCCCCCTTTCACAGGCCAGCGAGCTGGTTGCTTGCTGGTCGCTGACGGATCCTCGCAAAATGAAATCGCGATCGATACGTTCACCGGGCAACAACTGCACACGACAGCGGGTTGCACCATCTGCGCCAACACGATGTTCTGTCAGCTTGTCGATCAGCGCGGTGTGCAAACTGCATTTGAGCATTCGCATCCAGTCAGGGCCGCATGGAAGCTGCCCCAAGTCGAGATCAACGACCAACTGCAAATCTACTGGGCTCACAAAACCTCGCAACAATGTCGGCGGCGTGACACATGAGGCATCGGGCACCTGGTCGGTATCAGCCACGGTACCACTGCCAGACGCCGATCGAGGTAGCGGTATCCCCGACGTGTACCGCGGAGCGACAACCAACGGCAAACGCAACGTCCACTCTCCGCGTACAACAGGCAACTGCGAAACCGTTTGGATGCAGACTTGAATGCCTTCGCCTGGCGGGATGTTACCAACTTTCATTGAGAACGTTTCAGGCCGATTCTCTTCCAACAGCGCAGCGCGATAACCGTTCTCAATCGCTTCGTCATACTCGCGCCGCGCCTGGCCGCGTTCTTTCAGCCGCGCATGAATAATGCGGTCTGCCACGCGCATTTCACAGGCCGTCACGGCATGACCATACTCCAACGGAAAGATGTATTCGGCTTCGATCGTCTGATCAAACGGGTTATAGTAAGTCTGTAAGATGGTCGTGCGAACGGCCAGCGCGACAACTTGAGCGTGATAGCTCAACTGACTCAGCGGCAGGTTGCCATGCTCCGACTGCACTGCCCCAAATCCACTGGTCGCCTGCAGATCTTCGCCTTCACTAATTCGTTGCAGCAGTACTGTCATCGCCGTGTCTCCCTTAGCTAAGCCGAATGCCCGGACAAAAGATCGAGTGACAAAGACATCTTTGTCATCAACAGTTTGGTCAGCTCCACTGGATGTTTTGTCGCGCAAGCTCCTTTAGCAAAGGCGCAGCCGCAGCCCGCAGTGCCGCTTTATCCAGCGTCACTTTATCCAGCGTCACTGTGTCCAGCTTCATTGTGTCCAGTGCACGATTGGCGGCCGCCGTGCTGGGTAACTGTATTTGCAAACTAACTCCAACTGCCAATTGCACCTCGACAGTTGCCTGCACTCTTAAACCGTTATCAATCTCTTCATTCGATTCACCCAGCGCCATAGGGAGCGCCGCTGGCGTCAGCCAAAAGGGAGTGCATGGCGGTGACGATTCTGCAACCACGCCACCACCTGGCGCTGCTTCGGTCTTTGCCGGCTTGCGCTGGCTCTTCTTACTCAAGTACTCATCGGCCGCTTGCCAAAAGCCATCCGGCAGTTTCGCAATCGCTGCCAAGCGACTATTGGTCAAGCCGATCAGGCGACGCTGGATATCGGACAGTGTCAGATCTTGAGCCTGCAAGCGTTTAATGGCCACGATCTGCAACACGTGCGTTTCGCTGTACAGCGCTGTTCGCCCGCGCATTTCAGCCGGCGGCTTGAGCAACCCTAACGTGGTGTAATAGCGAATCGTTCGCGTATCAGGCACGGCGCGCACTCGAGCCGATTCGGCAGGCGTGTAATCACCGCTCGCCAAAGCCCGCGCTGCCAACGACCGCAGATCCTCGATCACAAATAGTCTGACCATGAACCTATATTACACTGTCATATAACAGTGTCAAGATCTTTTTTTGTCGCGCATTGCTGTCAGAGAGTGACGATAGCGACGCGTGGTAAGCCGCGGGCGACTCCGGGGAACGCTTGATCGACGATGCCCGCATGTGCCAAGGCATTCCAATCCAGCGACGCATCGAGCGGACAAGACTTCAAAAGAATCAGTTCATCCGCACCAACGATCCGGGCCAACAGGGCGGCGAGTGAATCGCTGGTTGTGGACCAATCCAGCGGTAGCCACACCGGCAGATCGCGATAATTTGCCACTGTGTAAAAACTGCTGACATGGACCAAGCCGAGCGAGGAATCTTTGCGTGTTGACCAATCGCGCAGTGCATCGGCAGTACGCAATGGCAACCATGCGCTTCCCAACTGTTGCTCGGCCAATCGAAAGCTGATATCCATGGCATCGATGCATAGCCAATGTAGAAACTCTTGCTCGTAAGGGTAGAGTTCCGCCATCGAGCGTATGGCATCCACCGGCGGTCCACCGCCGACCAGCAACAGCGTTCGAGCCTTTGGCAATGTTCCGATCCAGTTGACCAGGCGAACTGGCCAACTGTGCGACTCCAATAGACTGCCGCCCAGCTTGACTACGCGCAGCCGTACTGAAGTCTCCTGCATGTCCTCTGTCCTCGGCAATTCCCTGCGTATTCAAGAATAGCGATGCAGTGATACTCAGCGCGTAACAACTCTCACATCGCGCCACATCACGTGATCGCCCAGCACACCTGCGTCGGCCTCAGCTACCAAAAGCGCGACGAGTTGACTTTCGCTGATATCGACATCAACCCAAACCGGTGGCTGTCCCCTACGAATCACGTCCGATTTCCAAACACTAACCAGTTGACCACCGCGGCCAACCAACACTTCACAGCGCGCCGAGCCAGGCTGTGTTCGCTCGGCACCACCCGATGGCATCGGCAATAGTTGGACTGTTGCTACTAGCCGAGCAGCTTTGGCATCCGGTCGATAGGCAACTTGCGATGGTGCATGCATCACAAGTGCATGGTCGATGGCCTGCCCCTGCTCATCAAAGAGGCGTTTCCCCGAGAGGTCTCGATCGCGCCCCAGCGGCCAAGGCACACGACTATCCGATTCGATCAGTCGATATCTCGCAGGTTCCAAATCGCTCAGCCAAACTGTGCCGATAGGCTCGCTGGTAACCTGTGTGACCGCGAGCACAAACTGGTCGGCCTCATCGAGACTAACCAGTTTTTGTCCCGAAACCAAGGTGCATTCCACCCGCTGATCGTCTCGGCGCTTGATCGCTTTGATGAGCAACTGCGACCCATCCGACATGCTCATGCGAAAGCTGCCGACTTCGGCGGCCATGGTGCGGCGCAGGATAGGACTGAAGACAACGCCTGCTATATCAGGCTGTGCAATCTCTGCAGTAGCGGCGGCAGCCTGAGGCTTAAAGAGCCATGAAGCCCGATCGGGTGAGGCAGGATCAATGCTCTTGCGCATCTGGATCGTGACTATACCGCTGGCCGACTCGGAGCCGCGTTTGAACAACACATCTTGCGAACCGGTCACCGCCAACATTTGCGATTGCAATTGTTGTGCCTGAGGCCAACTGGGCGACGCATTCAGGATGATGGCTCGCATCGCATCGACTTCCACTTCGACTGCTTCAAACCATTTGCTAACCAAACGCACGCGCCGCTCGTTAGGCCACCTCAACTGGCCAGCCAGCCAAGAGCCATCTGCCAAGGCAATGCATGAACCAGGTTCCGTGCGTCGATCGCTGCTCCAACGGACGATCGAAGATGGCTTGAACTTGAGCGAACCGAACTCCAATTCGCCATCGGAGTCAATGTTGGTGAGGCCTGCACCCGGATGCGATGCGCTGGTTGTGTAAAGAGTTGATTGCGCACTGACGCTAATCGCCAAGAGGCAGCACACGAGACAAACTGCCACCATATCGATTTTGCCAATTGACAATCGCATACACTTTGGAGTCCCTTGAAAATTGAACTGCTTACTGTGAGCGAAGCGAACGTTGCTCGCTTACTGCTTTCTGCTTACTGTGAGCGAAGCGAACATGGCTCCCCCTCGCCCCTGTGTACTCACAGGGGAGAGGGGGTTGGGGCGTGAGGGGAGCGCATGGGCTTGAAGCACCGTGACGCTCTGATGCTTGAGGCTGTGGTTCGAAGCAATGCGTCGTGAATTCGTTTACGTGTAAAGTAATTCGCTGCGGCGTGCTTCGAGCGTTGGCGCTCAGCATCAACGCGGTAGTATACTACGAGCTTGGGCGCGCCCCCTCACCCCCCAACCCCCTCTCCCCCGGAGTACCGGGGGCGAGGGGGAGCAGAAATCGCTGCGCTCTTTCTGCTTTCTGCTTTCTGCTTTCTGTGAGCGAAGCGAACATGGCTCCCCCTCGCCCCTGTGTACTCACAGGGGAGAGGGGGTTGGGGGGAGCGCATGGGCTTGGAGCACCGTGACGCTCTGATGCTTGAAGCTGTGGTTCGAAGCAATGCGTCGTGAATTGGTTTACGCGTAAAGTAATTCGCTGCGGCGTGCTTCGAGCATATGCGCTTAGCATCAACACGGTAGTGTACTACAAGCCTGGGCGCGCCCCCTCACCCCCCAACCCCCTCTCCCCCGGAGTACCGGGGGCGAGGGGGAGCAGAAATCGCTGCGCTCTTTCTGCCTTCTGCCTTCTGCCTTCTGCCTTCTGCTTTCTGCTTTCTGCCTACTGCCTACTGCCTACTGCCTACTGCCTACTGCCTACTCGCCTACTCGCCCCCCTCACGTATCCAGTCCGCCGAAGCGACGTTTGCGGCGGGCGAAGTCGGTTACGGCTTCGTGCAACTTGGCACCGTCGAAATCAGGCCAGTGAGTTTGCGTGACCCATAGCTCGGCGTAACTGATCTGCCACAACAGAAAATTGCTGATCCGCATCTCGCCACTAGTGCGAATGAGCAGGTCGGGTTCGGGCAATCCGCGTGTATCCAGACGCGCATCCAAATGCTCTTCATCAATCTCATCAATCGTCAGCTTACCAGCGGCGACATCCTGCATGAGTTCCTTGCAAGCATCGATGATCTCCGCGCGGGCACCGTAATTGATCGCCAAGCACAGCGTCATACCTGTGTTCTTCGAACAAGCATCCAGCGTTCTTGCAATTTCAGCTCTTACTTCCGGCGGCAACCGATCTTGCCGACCGAGAATCCGCAGTCGCAAATTCTTTTCGACCAGGTTATCGCGCTCACCAATCAAATACTCGCACAGCAGTGCCATCAAGAAGTCCAGCTCCTCTTTGGGACGCTTCCAGTTTTCGCTGCTTAGGCAATACAGCGATAGAACTTCAATCCCTAGCTCGCGGCAGGCCTCCATCGCATTGCGAACAGCCTCTACGCCGCGACGATGCCCTTCGATGCGCGGCATGCCTTGCTGCTGCGCCCAACGGCCATTGCCGTCCATGATGATCGCGATGTGTCGAGGCTTGGCGGATACTGTGGCTGACAAAGTTTTCCATTCGTGAGATAAGAATTATTACTGTTCCACCAACGCCCGCACAGGCAATGAAATTAGAAGTCGAAGTTCACTAGCGTTTAAGTCACCTCCACCAGCGAAAGCTGGGGGAGGTAACATGCTCGCCTCGCCTTATTTGCTACCCTTCTTCGGTACACCAAGCTTCTCGAGCTGCGCGGCAATGTCTTTTGCGTGCGACTCGGGTTTCACCTTGTCGTCGACAGCCAGGATCTTGCCATTGCTGCCGATGATGAATGTGACGCGGTTGGCCAGCTTGCCATCGGCACGTAAGACGCCAAACGCATTGGCCACTTTCGTGTCTGGATCGCTCAGAATTGGATAATCGACTTCCAGCTCTTTAGCGAAACGCGTGTTGTCTTCGACCGTGTCGGTACTGGCGGTGAAGTATGCGACATCGAATTCCTTCAGCAGATTGCCATCGGCCTTGAACGCTTTGCATTCCTTCGTGCAACCGCCGGTGAAGGCTTTCGGATACCAGGCGATAACTACTGCCTTCTTGCCGACGAAGTCCTTCGAGCTGACGACTTTGCCTTCGGAACTTTTCATCTCGAAGTCTGGCGCCTTGTCTCCAACCTTTGGCATATCGGCCGCCCAGGCCATGGATGCCAGGAAGCACAGTGGGATTGCTAATAGCAGCGTACGCATCTTCGAAGTCCTCTTAGGAAAATTAGGGGCGAAACACTAAACCAATTCAGCAGCCCGGGCCACGGCAGCTTGCATCTTCTCCAGGCCTTTCTTGGCAACATCGGCTGGTGGTTGTTGCCAATACTCGCGATTGAACAGTTCGAGACTGAGCACACCATGGAAACCGCCGCGAATGAGCGTAGCCAGAATGTAATCCAGCGGAGCGATGCCATCACCAGGGTAGACGCGATGTTCATCTTTGATAGTATCGCGCGGCGGCTGTGCGGGATAATCATTCATGTGCAACACATGCATCTTGGGACCTGGCACAAGCGACATGTTGGCAAAGTTACAGCCGCCTTTGTAGAGATGATAAACATCCAGCAGCACGCAAGCGTCAGGATCATCGGCGCCAGCAGCCACGTATAAGACTTCTGCCAACGTTGAGAGGTTATGCGAGAAGCCCCACAGTTCGATTTGTGGCAAGACATTGTATTGTCGACCGATGGCCAGCAGGTCGCGATAGCGCGAAGCCACGGCATTCAAATCGAGCTTTCCGCCCTTGGCGTCTGTGCCCCCGACGGGCGGCGCAGCCATGCGCTGGCCACCGAGCGCCCTTAAGTTGGCCATGTCCTTGCGCACCTGCTCCAACCCTGCTTTGCGTTCGGCCTCATCGTTCACAATCCATTTGCCAAAAGCGATGGAGCTTTCAACCGTTAAGCCCAGATCTGCAATCTCGCGACGCAAGCCAGGCAAATCACCACCCTCTTGAATGTAACGATCCACATCGCGCAGCCACAACTCCACACCTGTATAACCTGCCTTCGCCGCGATCTGAATCTGTTCGCGCAGCGGTATTTTGCTGCTGTTGATCGTGCTCATGTTCAAACAGTAACGCACCGGCGATTTACCAGGCGCGCTGTCGGCAGCATGGCTGGTTGTGGCGAGCGTTGTTGCGGCCGCGCTGGTCAATGCGGCTGAGGTCAGAAAATTTCGGCGGGTCGTCATGGGGTGGCTCTGACTGAAAACTGGTGAGAGAAGATTGTGGGAGTTAGAACTTTTTGCGAGGTGCAGGAGTCACACTATCGAGTATGCTCTTCAGCGGGTCAGGTTGAGTGTTTGGTTTCTCGAGCGAACGAGGATCGAAGCGACGAACAGCACCCGGATTGTTGGCAGCCTTGGCATCTTCATACGCATCGATCTGCCCGCGGGCTGGCAATGCACTGCCCGGTGGCAATGGCAACCAACCGATGCTCTTGGGCTGATAGTTTACATCCTCGATCGGGTTTGGGCTGGTACCCGTGCGATCAATGGCAATCGATTGCAGAAACTCTTCGTAGACGCTCAAGTCATAAATCGGCGAGGGCGGAATCTGTGTGACGAATTGCTGTTGGTCCCACAGGCCACTGGGGCTGCGCAGTTCATAAGTCTCCACCACGGTCGCTCCGGCATCGCGATCAAACGATGCGACGACGCGCGAACCTGGTTCCACGCGCACTTCGCGCGGCCTGGCTACGCGTCGATCACCAATCAGAATTCGTAGCGCGGCCGAATGCGAATTGACCAATTCAATTTGTGCCGGTGGCAAAGGTGGATTGGGACGAACCTCGTGATTAACCGTGCGCCACATCGGTTCATAGCTGGGAGTGATAACCACAGGCTGCGGGACCCAGACTTGACCATAGCCGCCGCTGACGGGCAACAAGCTGACTGAACCAGACACAGCACCGGTGAGCGCATAACCTGGCAGGATGGCGCTCTCGAGCCAATAACCGCTGCCGACACCAGTTTGCACGACGCGCCACAGCTGAGCTGCTTGTTTGCCGATCGGTTCAAAAGTTAGCCCACGCGCCGGTGTGGCAGCCAGCGCTAACCAATCATTGTTGATGCGTTGACCTACGCGCACATAACCACGACCAGCAGGCACGATGTGCCAGTCAGCCACAGCGGGATTGGCCGCTCCATGCATGGCCAGGCGATTATTGTTCGACTTGCCCAAGAACCAATCGCGGCCTCGGTCATCGCGAATGGCCAAGCGCATGATTTGCGGTTGCGGCTGGCGATCGCGCATGATGTCGGCGAAGAACTGCGCATCGCTACCCCCGACGTCCGCAGGCAAGCCCACATCATTGCCAGCGTTACTGCCGGGTGGCAACACAGGTGGTGTTGGTGGTGCTGGTGGTCGTGGACGACGATTGTCACCGCCAGGTGCCGCATCGATCGCCACGATCTGCATTTGACTGGTGCGGAACTCGTAAGTGCCGCCCACACTTGTACCGATTTGCATAGAGCCACTGTTGGCAGTGGGCCAACGGATTACCTGTCCGCGCGCGCCTTCTTGATAAGCCAGGAAACGCCCATCGGCCGAATCGAGTGCTGGATTGCGAGTGTAGCGTGTCTCGCGCCCTTCTTGATCGATCACGCTCAGCTCGCGCGGGCTGAGCGTGGCTCGAGAAGTGCGGTTCAGACCAGGCGCGGTGAGTTCGAATCGCGTCTGAGCGGCTGCATAGTCGGCCAGCACCAATACAGTAACCAAAGCCAATACGCTGCGCATCACCATCGCCTCCTTCTTTGTCACTTCATCTTTTGTCAGCTCTGACCCAAAATGGAGTGACTGATAATGTTATTCAACTTTGGCTGTCGTGCGTTCGACCTGAACGGGCAACGACATTTCCCAGTGCTTGGCCTTTTCTTCTTCCGTAGGTTCGTTGAGCGGACGAACAATGCGGAAGCCGACGTGCAAGGCATCGGTCAAGTACCAAATGCTGACCGGTGACTGAGGATCTTGTGCAATCCAATCCTCGGTCGAACCTTGTCGAGCCGCACTGCGCATCAGCGCTGGCTCTTCATTCCATCCACCACCTCGGACAACACGAGGATAAAGTGTTTTAGGAACAGCCAAGGGATCCTTCTTCTGACCAGCGATCGCCGGCGCAGCGTAACCTTCCTCATAGTGTTGATCCAAGACCCACTCGGCCACGTTGCCATGCATATCGTACAAGCCCCATGGATTCGGCTTCTTGCGTGCGACCTTGTGATAACCTTCGCCATAGTTTTCGCTGTACCAGGCATAGTCACCGATCTTCGATGGATCATCACCGAACGAGTACGCCGTTGTTGTGCCTGCGCGGCAGGCATATTCCCATTCCGCTTCCGTGGGCAGTCGATAGTAGCGGCCAGTCTTGGCGCTCAGCCATTTACAGAAAGTACGGGCGGCGTGCTGCGTCATACAGATGGCCGGATAACCGCGTTTGCCCATACCGAAACTCATATCGGTGTACGGCTTGGTCGGTTGGCTGACTTGGAATACATCCGCGAACTTGTCGCGCGGCGAAGCTTTCAACCCCAAGTTCTCACGGCGATAGAGATCGAGGTCAGAAGCCCAAACATCGTAGGCGTCCCAGGTGATCTCCGTCTTGGCCATCCAGAACGGCGATAACTCCACTTCGTGCTGCGGCCCTTCATCTGGTTTGCGTTCAGGCTCGCTGTCGGGGCTGCCCATCAGAAACTTGCCGCCTTTGATAGGCAACATCTCGATCGTCGCTTCGGTGTGCTCAATGACTTCCTTGTAAGGCTTCATCTCCGCTTCCGACTTGGCAGTTGCATCCGGCACCTCCAACTGCGGAACCTTCTCTTGAGCTACCAGCGTCACGTTGCCGATCAGCGCGATCGCCAAGGACAAACAACCACTGCGACAAACTTGACCAAACAATATCCGACCAACCATTGAAAACCGCTCTCAATTGAAACCAGAAGTAAAACAGGCCTTCATTTTATCTGACAAAATTTAAAAGGACAAAAGATTTTACTGTCCGTAAATTTTTTGTCAGATCATCGGGCCCACAAAAGTTTCGAAATAGTTGGCGTAAGCGAGCTGCTTTCGAAGCTCTATCCGGTGAGCAAGCTTCTCGAACAAAAATCAAAACTTCATGTAACGCCCACAGACAGGAATTCGCACATGTTTAAGCAAATCATCAAAAAGTTAGCCGCCCTGGCAATCGTCGGATGTGTACTGGCAACCGGAGCTGTTGCAGCTGGCGGCGGTGGTGGTGGAGGTGGTGGCGGCGGCGGTTCAACCAAGCCACTCAGTTATCGCATCACGGGAACCATCGTCAACATGTCGCCGGTCATTGGCGGCGTGAGCATTACGCTGGGCACAAGCTACTACCCAGTCGGTACAGTAATCGTTACGCCCGATACCAAGATCAAGCTCAACGGCAGCTCGAGCAGCGTTTCGGTTGCCGACCTACGCTTGGGTGATATCGCTCAAATCGATTACTTCTGGGTTTCAAAGTTCGCCACCAAGATCGAAGCTACCGGCTTGCGATAACCCCTGCTGTCCTATCAGACAAAAATGAAGGACAAAAAATGCAGATGGTTAAATCATGAATCGGCAGTTTGTAGTACCAGCATCTTCTGGTAGAGACCGCCTTGGGCTACTAACTGCTGATGCGTACCGCGTTCGATGATGCGGCCGTTGTCCAGTACCAAGATCAGATCGGCATGCGTAATCGTGCTCAAGCGATGCGCGATGACGAACGAGGTACGACCTTTCAGCAGGCGTTGAAGACTGGCCTGAATCAAACGCTCACTCTCACTGTCCAAGTTGCTGGTGGCTTCATCCAGGATCAGGATGCGAGGATCAGCCAGTATGGCGCGGGCAATGGCCAAACGCTGACGTTGACCACCGCTGAGCTTCACGCCGCGTTCGCCGATCCATGTATCGTACCCTTGAGGCAGCGCTTCGATGAACTCTGCTGCGGCAGCCGCTTGAGCCGCTTCAGCTACGGCTGAGTCGGTGGCGCTGCGGCGACCGTAAGCAATGTTATCGCGCACCGTTCCATCAAACAGGAACACATCTTGTTCGACCACTCCCAGCAACCTGCGATACGACTCGAGACTGATGTCGGCCAGTGATCGACCGTCAAGTTGGATAACACCACCAGTTGGTGCATAGAAACGCGAGACCAGGTTGCATAGCGTCGTCTTGCCAGCCCCACTGCGTCCAACCAGGGCGACCATCCAACCAGGTTTGATGGAAAGCGTGATATCCTCCAGCACATTCTTTTCAGAGCCGGGATAATGGAAGCAAACGTTGCGAAACTCCATGGCCCCTGCCACAGCTCCGCGGACGACATCGATGCCATCGTCTTGCGGCGATGATTCAACTTCTTCGTCGAGCAAGTCCAAGACGCGATCCAACCCAGCCAGGTTGTTTTGAAAACTCATCGCGCTGGAAGCAATCGATGCGATCGGCCCAAGCAACATCGTCAAGTACACCAGGAACATCATCAAGTCACCCAGTGACAACTCGTGTCGCAAGATTTGCCAACCACCGTATAGCAGCAACGCAGTTGATGCGAGCGGTATCAGCACTTCCCAGACGACTTCGATCAATCGCGTAGCCCACCAAACCATCAACTGTTGTCGCGCGACCAGATGCGTGCCACGAGTGAAGCGATTGGTCTCGCTCTTGTCGCGAGCAAACGTACGCACGACGCGAATACCGCCGAAGGTTTCGGTAGTGTTGCTGTCGATCTGTTGCCGGCGCGTGCGAATGTCTTTGTAGAGAGGTCGAACGCGATAAATCCAAGTTCGATGTGTTATCCAGACCGCTGGCAGCAAGAGCAAACCACCCAGCATCAATCGCCAATCGACGACTAGCAGCACACATAAGCTACCCAGCAACTGGATGATGGCTTGCCATGGATTGTAGAGCATGTTGAAGATCAAGTCGGCGATACCGCCGGCATCTTCGCGAATCAAGCTGGTCGCACCACCGCTCTTCAAAGCCTGCACGCGATGCAGCGGCAAACGCATCGCATGGGAAAAGACTCGACGACGAATGTCGGCCTGCACCATATTGACGGCTTTGGTCGCATACCATCGTCCCCACAAATGGACGGCAGTGCGCAATAGCGTAACCAAACAAACGCCGCTTGCGATCAACCACAATAACCCCATCGGCGTGATACCAGGCAATTGCCCTGACAACCAACTGGGCATGGGCATGGGTGGATCTGTCAGCACGTAATCGATAGCCAGCTTGGTGCCAGCCGGGGGAATCAGCCCGAGAAGGGTAGAAACTGTCAACGTCGCCAAAGCAAAGATGACTTTGCCTTGATGACCTGCCAGCTGGTGCCAAAACTGCACCAGCAGTTGCCAACTGGTACGCGAACGTGGCGATTTCGTTTTGCCATCGCGGCCAGGCTTTTGATCGCGATCCTCGCCCTGCTCGGCGAGCTGGCGCCTGTATTCGTTGTATCGTTGCCGACTGGTTGGATAGGACATAGCCTCTCAATTGTAGAGGCTACGGCAACTTCCGGTCAGTAACGCCGAGTCTTTTGTCAACGAATTTTTTTATCCGCGCGGCTAGACGACTTGTTAACGAGAAATTGATCCGAGTCGAGATCCACAGCATCCACGGCAAATACTTGATCCACCGCGGCAGCACTGGGCGAAGGCCCTTCGCCACTGGCGCCAGCCTCATTCCGAGCATTGATCGTATTGACGATCTGCAATACATCCAGCGCCGTCACCAACCCATCACCGCTGACATCAAAGTTGGACATCACGACCACCCTGGCTGATTCGGTGGCCGATAGCGTACTAACGGCTTCAGCGGTTGCATCGGCGCGGTCATTGATGTAGTTGACGACTTGCAACACATCGAGTGCAGTGATAACGCCATCGCCGTTGATGTCCTGCCCTTGATTGTCAGACGCAAGCGTTACATTAATTCGCTCGGTACGTGGTGCCCACAGTGCGATACTTATGTTGCCAATATCAACAGCAGATCCCAAATTGTAGAGCAATGTTTCTTTGCCTATCGCAGTTGATGGCGTGAACCGCATCATGATCGGTTCGTTGTCTTCGATACGGATCTTGAAGCGACCAATCTCGCTGGCGGACTTGCCTGGCAAAGACTCTCCACCGAATCCACCCAAGCCGACGATGCCTTCGCTCGTAACGGTCCCACCTTTGCCGTTGGTCAGATCTCGGTATTCGATATCTCCAACAACCGTTATGTTCCGGCTTTCAAAACGCACATCCACATAGGCGGCAAAGACTCCGTCGGCAACAACGCGATCATCTTGAACGCTAACGGTCACCCATACTTCATCGCCTTTGCTTGCATCCCGCACCGCGTTGCCTGCATCATCGGTCAGCGTATAAAGAATACTGGCTCGACCACTCGGCAGAGGCACTACCGGATCTGCGATGTAGCTATAGATAATGCCCTTAAAGGTGCGCACTTCTCCCGATGCAAAGCGTAGAGTAACGCTCAACTCTTGGCTCGCACTTCCCGCCGACGGGTCGGAACTTAACTCCAGCGACTGATCGCCATAAATCTTGACCTTCACCACCCCCTGAGACTGGACGTCCGTTATCACAAACTGCTCGCCCTGCCAATCAGCATTAAGACTCCAAATCTTAGTACTACCGGGAACCACCCATTCACTCAGGTAATTGAACCTGTCGTAGTTCGCCAAGAAGGCTGTACCAATGGGCTTGCTGAGGTCGTCGATGTCATACGTCTTCACATTCAGGGGGCTGATGGCAACGTAGACATCGTCAAGTGTGAAACCACGAATCGTACCCTCCGAACCTGGTGGTGTCCCGAGTACTTTCAGTGGATCTTCCGCATCCACGTCGATTTGAATGACGGGCATGATGACCCCGATGCCAAACATCCAATTCTGGTTGCCAGCCGCAACCAGTAACCCAGTCTCAGGATCGTAACTAATGGAGTGTGGATCCCAATTCACGCCACCATTGATATCCGTCGAGACCCAGCGGTCTACGACGACAGGATTGGACCAATCAGCCACGTTGTAAAGGCTTACCTGCAAATGATTGGATCGCGTCCCGACAGTTTGTTCGAATCCCAGCCCGATCCAATGAGTCTCGTCAACTTGTTTCAGGTAAGTCGTAAAGCCTGGTATGGGCAAGTCACTCAATTCCACAGGCTTGGCAGGATCCGATAGATCGATGCCGTGCAGAGGATCAAACCGTTCGGGCGTACCGGTCGTAATCACAGCTCGATCACCAACGAAACTCACCGCCAAGAGACCTTGGCCATCGCCGATATCTTCCAAAGTGCCCAGCACTTTCCATCCATCGGCAGTATCGCCGATCGTGGTGACGTTCGCGGAGCTTTGCCAAACGGTTTGGGTGATTGGGACAGGCGCTAGTAACAACGGCCCAATCTCGATCGGAACTTCAGCAGTGTACATGCGGTCACTGACCACGCGGAGCACACCGTTATATTCACTCAAATAGAGGCCACTATTGATTGTACCTTGGACCGACGCGACGCCATCGGCGGTGAACTCGCCATCGGTGGATGCACCAAACTTGTAGACATAACCCACACCCGCTGGGTAGTACGCGTTGGCAATCAAATAAACAGCTTCGTGACCTTGATAGGCATTCTCTGCGTTCAAACCAGCCAGCGTTTCACTGTCCAGCAAGGTCAAGGCATTGTCTTCAAGTTCGAATCGCCAGATCGATGACGAGCGGCTAAGCGCATCGCTGGCGAAGGTCAAGTCATCCCATTGACCGCCGTCTAGACTGGGGCCTTCTGTTTCCGAATCGGTGCACTGCGAATAATTTGGCAACAATGCGGCCACAATGGCATCGCGTTTGGCCGCGATATACTGATCGAGCGTTTGATAACGCTCGACGCCCTTGTCATCGGTCACTAGCTCGGGTACGGGCAAGACGGAATTGTTGCTTTGAATCAGCGTCAATTGACCGTTAGCGAAACGGGCGATGCGGTTGGCGCCATCGACCTTCGTGGTCGACTTCAAGCATGGCTCCATACGATCGGTGATGTCATAGACCTTTACTTCCGTCTGTTGCACAGTGCTCTGAAAATCACTGCTTCGCAACGTCAGCTGATCCGTGGTTATACCGACAGTGATGAGCGTATCACCGACAACAAACAACTGCATCCCAAACCAGTTGCCTACCGAAAACAAGTTCTTCGTTACTGGAAGTTCAGGGATGCGCAGATCAACGACATGCACGGAATTGCCGACGACCGTATACAGGAAACCATCACTGGTCGTCTCAGAACTATCACCCTCATCGATACCTTGTACCAGGCTGTTGGTAATGGAACGGGTAACGGGCGCACCGCTGACCGTCGAGTCTGCGACGAGTCTGTTCTGGCCGGTCGAGATGAACGACGACTGGGTAAACATGAGCTCAGGCCAATAATAATAGTTGATCGGCTGAATCTCATTCGCTCGTTTGCCGAGAACTCCTTCCCAATACTTGCCCACCAACGATTCCAGCTTGCTGTCGAACTCGGCTCGACTCAACTCAGCGTCGTAATCCAGGCTGGGCCCGCCGGGTGCGTAGAAGCGGGAACTGATGTACTGAGTCAACGGATCCGGTGGGTCGAAGTCGACGACGTAGGGTAGAGCACTGAATGTAAATACTTCGCGTCGTTCCAGCGATTCGAGCCGCAACGCTTGGCGGAGTACATTTTTGGATCGAGTCTGACCCATGTTTGGGACCTTTGGGCGATTTAGTTGCGATTGAGGATTTCGCATCAATCCATGATAGCAAACAGCCAGCAAATAGCACGCGGCTGTTAGTAATGGCTGTCTGGAGGCCGCTGTGTCACACTTTTCGCCATTTTTGTCGGCAAATTTCTGTCAGACTGTAAAAATCACCGCTTTTTCCCGTTGGCAATATACTCCGCCCGCCGGCGAGCATAGGCTTGGGCGGCCGGCATCTGGGCCTCCAGCCAGGTTTCGAGATCTTCGGGCTGCCCCACGCTAGCGGTATCGATTCGCTCAACCAACTGCTCCATGAAGATGCGGCACCAACCGCATCCGGTACCCGCCCCCTGACATTCGCTCAATTGGCTGGGCAGGCGCACCTTATGGATTCGAATGTAATTGATGACCTTGCGCCACGAGACATGGAAGCACATACATAGTTCGTCATCGGGCTGCATGTTTGCTTCCTAACCGGCCACCGAACAGAGTAGTAAAGTTTCCAGCCAGGCTTTCCATGCCGGCAAAGCCAGCGGTGACAGAATGCCTTCGTTGAATGCCGGGAACATTGCGCTGCGGCCTGATTCGGCATGAAAGATCTGCGTGTGCAATAGCCCACTCTCATCGACCGACAATCGCAATTGCAAGTTCGACTGCGCGGCCATATTCGGAAAAGCCTGACGCAAGTCGAGCCCTCCCAGACGGTGCCAGGTCGATTGAGCCACACCCGTGCTCTCAATCATCTGCAGGACTGGCACTTGATCCGATGGCGCACTGCGCAGCGAACGCGTCACACTAGTCGGCAGTGCACTACCGGTGTGAATCAAGATGCGAGGTTTCGATTTGCCTTGACCATCGGAGATCAATAAACCCAAGTCATACGCAGTAAGTGAACGCACATGCGGCAAAGCCGGATTGCCGCCAGCCAACGGCATCAAATGCTGCGAGTGCAGCGCGGCGCCTTGGGCAATGTCATGCTTTTCCAAAAAGGTCAACGATTGACGATTTGGGAAGAGCTTTTTGATCAAACGTTGCAACGCGTCGATGCGCATCAAGCTGCCGGTCAAAATAATGTGATCGATGTCGGCGTTGTCAATCCGAGCGGCGCGACAAGCCGCACCAATTGTTTGACCAATGGCATCCACCAGCGTCGGCGCCAAACCAAGCAAGCCTTCTTGGGTAAGCGTTTCAGCAATAGTGGCTTGTCGCCATTCAAACTTGACATCTACTTTGGGTGCTTTGGTCAGGCGTTGCAAAGCCATCTCGACGGTGCGCTGCAATCGCCCGGCCGCCACGATATCTTCGCGAACATCGCGGTTGTATTGAGTGCGAAACCGTTCGGTAAAGAACTCGGCCAGACGACTTTGCCATCGCAACGTCCCCAGCTTGATACTGCCGCTGGTACCACGCATGGTGGCCGATAGGCCTTGCACATCGACAACGCTGGCTTCCAGTCCTGTCCCTCCCAGATGCACGCATAACACTGTGCAGCCATTGGCCGAGCCGCGATGATTGGTGGCCAATCGCAAATACGTATCGATCCAAGCCGCCGTCGCGGCCAACGGTTTATCGACCAGTTGCAACAATTGCAGTCCGGCTATCTGACTGGCATTGGTCAGAGCATGGCGATGCATCTGATCGTAAGCTGCCGGTACCGTCAGCACGACATGGGAGGCACCCGGTACTGCGCTTTGCGAATTGTTCACCAGATAACGCAACATGGCGGCCAGCAGAACTTCCGGTGGAACCATGCGTCCACCAAACGGCCGCTCGATTTGCTTTAGTCCGATCCAACGTTGCAGACAGTGGAATACTTTATCAGGCTGAGTCTGTCGCAACTCCGCCGCTTCCGCCCCAATGACAACTCGTTCACCTTCGCTCCACAACATATTGCGAACATATTTGCCCGAGCCCGCATGTTCGACCACGCTGGCGCCGACTTTCGGATCGTAGTAGGCGACCGCGCTGGTCAACATGCCCAAGTCGATCGCCACGGTGCCCATGGTCTTTGAAATCGTCGAGTGGCTTGTGCCTCCAGAGGTCGGCGTATCGGACACCGCGCGCAGCGCCATCGACGATGTACTGCCACTGGCTGTGGATGGCCGTTCCTTACTGAGCAAGTTCGATTGCGTTAAGGCATCCAGCAGAGCCGTCGCCGTAGCAAAGCGATCGTTGGGGTTCTTGGCTACGAGTCGTTGAAAGATGGCATCGATGCGCAGATCGATGTCACCGCGCACTTCATACAAGTTGGGCGGCTGTTGACGCAACTGGGCCATGGCCACTTGCATCTGTTCGCCCGTAAACATGGGGCGGCCAGTGAGCCAGTAAAATAGAGTCGCTCCCAGACTATAAAGATCGCTGCGAGCATCGACCTTATCCGGATGTTCGACCTGCTCGGGCGACATATATTCCACTGTGCCCATGAAGACCCGATTGTCGGCGCTCAACTGTCGCGGCCTTTCAAGCTGCGCCAGGCCGAAGTCGAGTATCTTCAACGTGCCGTTGTGGCTGAGCATTAAGTTACTGGGCTTGATGTCGCGGTGAATGATGCCCAGTCGGTGTGCGTATTCCAAACCGCGCGCGGCCTGGGCTAATAGATCAGCCGCCACGGGAATGGTGAGTGGTCCATCGCGATTGATGCGGCGCGAGAGCAGTTCGCCTTCGACCAGTTCCATCACCAGGTAATGCACGCCGCCCGAACTGCCCGCATCGAACGCCGTCACGATGTTCGGGTGCATGAGTTTGGCTACGGCGCGAATCTCATGGAAAAAGCGTTCGAGCAAATCGGGGCGATCGGCGATCGAGCGCGACAAGATCTTCAAGGCCACTTGCCGGTTCATCGTGCGATGTTCGGCTCGGAACACTTCCCCCATGCCGCCGGCGCCGATGCGTTCCAGCAGCAGGTATTCCCCCAAGATCCCCAACGGCCCAGCTCCTCGAGCCCGAGCAGCATCGCCTTCGTCAAACTCCATCTCCAGCGAATCGTCGTCCTCGCGGTTGGCACCAGCAAAACGCGTCAATTCGTCTTCGGGCGGTGTGTTATCCGAATCGGCCATCGGTGAACTTTCATGCTGCTCAAGTGCGGAGGGGATTGCACAGTTTAGCAATTTTGTGTCCTTCAATCTTTTGTCTGGTCTGACAAAAGATTGATTGACAAAAAATGAGATGACAGAAAGGTTAAACTGTAGGGGATAGTGGCGAAACATGTGTTGGGCGCGTAGACTTGATATTGGATGGTAGTGACTCTGCAATTGTTCCAGGCAGCTTTGGTAGTTCCAAAAAGGTTGGCAGCTTGACCGATGCGTCTTCGCCCAAAATCCCGCTGTCCGGTCCTGCAAGCTGGCAGGAGGATCCGGATGTGCAGCTGATGCTGCGCGTTCAGAAAGGTGATGCATTCGCCTTCGAGCAGTTGATGAAGCGATATCACGCGCGGCTTGTGCACGTACTCCGACAAGTTGGCGGCAGCGACGAGTCGGCCGAAGACCTGGCGCAGGATGTGTTCCTGCGCGTGTTTCGAGCTCGAGCCAGTTACCAACCATCGGCCAAGTTCTCGACCTGGCTGTTTCATATCGCGCACAATGTCCGCAGCAATGCCATGCGAGACAAGAAGCGTCGCAAGGAAGTACAAGTCAACGCGCCGGCCTCAGGTAGCCAATCAGGCATGTTAACCATCGACCAGATGGCCATGGCTTCCACGGGGACAATGCCCGCACGGCGATTGGATAAAGTCGAACGTGCCGAAATGGTGCAACTAGCTGTTGATGCTCTCAACGAACGTCAACGCATGGCCTTGATGCTCAGCAAGTACGAAGGACTAAGTTACCAGGAGATTGCCGATGTCATGGACTTGACGGTGCAAGCTGTCAAGAGTCTCCTCAGTCGAGCACGCGTGAACTTGAAAGTTATGCTCGAGCCGTACGTCAACAAAGGATCGATCACCGACACGAACCCACCTTCATCCGCAGCGGAATGATTTGTGTCGACTTGGATTGGAAAAATGAACTCCCCCTCCCCGCCAAATAATCACTCAACCGAGATCCTGCCCATCCAGAATTTGGATGCTGTCACACCGGACGATGAACTGTTGGTTGCTTACCTCGATAATGAACTGAGCGACGCCGACAAACTGAGTCTCGAGCAAAAATTGACAGCCAGCGAAGCGCTGCGCATGCGATTGCAGCAGCTTCGCTCCGCATGGGATCTACTGGACGAACTGCCCGCCACCAAGCCTGATCCAAACTTTGCACAGTCCACCATTGAAATGGTAGCGATGAGCGCGGCTGAACTGCGCGGGGCCGAGGGCACCAAGAGTCGCGCTGGCAGATGGTGGTACGCCGCCTGGCTGCTTATGCCATTGATGATGCTAGCCGGCTATGCCGCCGTGCGCGCGTGGTATCGTTTTGCGGAACGCCAGGCTATCGAAGAGGTCCACTTGATCGCCGACTGGGATACCTTCAAAACGGTCGGCAGCTATGAATGGTTAGAAAAATTGACGACCGTCAAGGATCTGCTCCGCGTGACCAAACGCACCAGCAGTTCTGAACTGGGCGTGGGTGTGGTACCGCAAACCGTTAGCGATCGACGCAGTTGGATTGCCAGCCTCAGCCCAACGGACCGCGATCGTTTGTCAGCCAACTTGGAAGACTTCAAGCAGTTTCATAAAAGTCGTCCCAGCGGCGAGCTGAAAAAAATCGTCGAACTGGTTAATCGAATTTATTCCAGTCCGCACCCCGAAGAACTGTTGCAGGTGGCCCGAAGTTATGCGATTTTCCTGAGCGATATGAACGCCACCGATCGGGCAACTCATTTGGATATCACCGATCTGAGCGCGCGAGTGGCTGAACTGCAGAACCGCGTGAATCGCAAACTCGTAGAAGTCTATGCCAGCGAATTGCCCACCGAAGCAGCGGATAAACTGGCGGTAGTCGAGTGGAAAAAAGAAAAGGAAGCCGAACTGTACCCGAGCACCTTTGAAGAAGCGTTCGGGGATGCGTTACAAGCTCGAATGCAGTTCGGTGAAGACTTGGACAGGCTGATTCAAAAGTTATCGCCAGAAACCCAAGAGATACTGGGCCGACTGAACGACAAAGGCGTGCAACAATTGGCGCTGATCTGGTACTTTATCCAGCCCAAACCACCGCGCCGCCAGTTCGATCGCGTCCAAGCCATCGATGAATTCCAGCGCCGTTCGCCCGAAGAGCAAGCCAAGCTGGAGTTTTTACCGCCTGCGAAAGCACAAGAAGAACTGGGAGTCGGTCGTTAACCGCCACCCTTCCCAATTTTGTCACTTAATCTTTCATCCAGTTCGCGATAGAATAGTACAAAGCTTCCATCCCAAGTAACGCGGCCAACGTGAATACCAAGACCCCCTACCTATCCGCACCAACCCGCCATTGCATGGCGTTGTTTGTTGCGCTGATAGCCTGGGTATCCATTTGCGCAAGCAACAGTGTTCACGCCGCAGGATGTGCTCATGCCAGTTCGACGCACAAGCAGTCGAGTGCTGAAAATGGACTCGATCCATCGCTCATGGGCATGTGGCAATACGTAGGTGGTCACGTCTACTATCTGTTCCATCCATCGCCGGTCAAGTGCGATGGACCAGGCTGCCGACAAGCGCCAGAGCCTGGTTCGGAGATGACCCTCATTCCACAAACGGTTGAGCGGTCGATAACGCCTGCCCACTGCCATAGCCAGGCACTGCTGCGTCCGCTCGATCATCGCTACACGCTCGATTTCGAAGATCGCTTCTCCGCGTCGCCTGTACTCTCAGGCATCTTGCGCCCACCGATGGCCTAGCCTCGGTCGTTTTTCTGTGCGCATTCGGTGATTGGCTGAGCAACTTTTGTCGGTACATCTGACAAACAACGTTGCAGCGCCATGCTACCCGCTCGATTCGCTTTTGGAGTTGGACTGATGAGTACTGTGGGCGATGTTGGCAGCACGAGCAAACCCATGCCTAAGCCGAAACGCGTGATTGGCCCAAGGCTGCGCGTGTTACTGGTGGTGGTATTGGCGCTGTTCACTTTACTGAGTGCCAACGGCATCTATCTGTTCTCGATCACCTGGCTGGAGCACTTCACGGGCCGAGTCTATCAGGACTTCTTTTACCAGATCATGTTCCTGGTTCACCTGGTCTTGGGCCTGTTGATCGTTGTGCCAGTGATTGTGTTCGGCGTCATGCACTTGCTGGCCGCGCGCAATCGACGCAATCGACGAGCAGTTCGCATAGGTTACGCTTTGTTCTTCATCGCCATTGCCGTTCTGGTCAGTGGACTGTTGCTGACGCGCCCACTGGGTATCGAGCTGCGGGCGCCCAGTGCGCGAAGCATGGTCTATTGGGCTCACATCGTCTCGCCCTTGCTGGCCGTGTGGTTGTACTGGCTCCATCGACTGGTAGGCCCGCGCATCAAGTGGTACGTCGCGCGGCGTTTGGGATTGGCCACGGTCGCCGTTGTTGGTCTCATGATCGTTGTGCAGATGCAAGATCCGCGAGCCTGGAATGTGGCTGGTCCGAGGGAAGGCGACAAGTACTTTCAACCATCGCTAGCCCGGACATCGACCGGCAAGTTCATTCCGGCCAAAGCGCTCATGAACGACGAGTACTGCACCAAGTGCCATCAGGACATCTACAAGAGTTGGTTCCATAGCGCGCATCATTTCAGCTCGTTCAACAACCCGGCTTACTTGTACGCGATTCGTGAAACTCGCAAAGTGGTACAGGAACGCGATGGTTCGGTGCAGGCTTCCCGCTGGTGCGCAGGTTGTCATGATCCAGTGCCGTTCTTCAGTGGCGCCTTTGATCAACCCAACTACGACGATGTCAAAGATCCGACCTCTCAAGCCGGCATCACTTGTACCGCTTGCCATGCGATCACGAATGTGGGTGGCGATCCGCACGACAAACAATACGTGGGCAATGCCAACTATGTGATTGAAGAACCGATCCAGTATCCATTTACCTACAGCGATTCTCCTATGCTGCAAAAGGTGAATGAACTCTTAGTGAAAGCCAAGCCGAGCTTCCACAAGCAGACGTTTCTGAAGCCATTCCACAAAACCGCGGAGTTTTGCAGTAGCTGCCACAAGGTCCATTTACCCAAAGATGTTACGCACTACAAAGACTTCGTGCGTGGTCAGAACCATTACGACAGTTACTTGCTCAGTGGAGTATCCGGTCACGGCGCGCAGAGCTTTTACTATCCGCCGATTGCCCAGACCAATTGCAATGGCTGCCACATGCCGCAACTAGCTTCGAACGACTTTGGTTCGAAGTTCGATGCCACGCTTGGCAAGATGGCCGTACACGATCACTTCTTCCCCGGTGCAAACACAGCACTTCCATGGTGGCGCGGGGAAGACGAGATCGTCGAGCGGGCCAGTCAACTGCTCAAGGGCACCACGCGCATCGATATCTTCGGTATTCGCGAAGGTGGTGTGATCGAAGGCCAACTGACGGCGCCGCTGGAAAAAGAACTACCCACGCTTCAAGCCGGTACCGACGTGCTGCTCGAGACCGTCGTGCGAACTCTCAAGCTCGGCCATCATTTGACGCAAGGCACTGTAGATTCGAACGAGTTGTGGGTCGAGATTACCGCCAAGTGTGGCGACAAAGTCATTGGCAAAAGCGGGGCGATGGATGAACATGGCGAAGTCGATCCGTGGTCACACTTTGTCAACGTGTTTATGCTGGACCGACAAGGCAATCGCATCGCGCGTCGCAATGCTCAGGATATCTTTACGCCACTATACAATCACCAGATTCCGCCAGGCGCTGGTCAGACCATTCATTACGCGCTGCATGTGCCTGACTGGGTCGATCAACCGATTGAAATCGAAGCTTCGCTGAAGTACCGCAAGTTCGACAAAGGCTATATCGATTTCATGAATGCCGCCCGCAAAGAGGGTGACAATGAGTATCGTGAGCAAGGCCAGTCAGGTGTGGCACCGAACAAGTTACCGGCTATCGTCATGTGCTCCGATCGTATTGTCTTGCCGGTTAAGCGCAGCGACGGCAGCGTGGTGAATCTACCCGACGGTGCAAATGCTCAGCGCAAAGTACCGCCGGCTTGGGAACGCTGGAATGACTACGGCATCGGCATGTTCCTGGCTGGCAAATCACAACTGCTACAAGCCGCTGAAGCGTTCAAGGAAGTCGAGAAGCTCAAACGTTACGACGGCCCGATCAACTTGGCGCGAGTCTTGTTGAGTGAAGGCGATTTAGATGGCGCGACCGAAGCGCTTCAGCGCGCAGCGAAAATGGATCCGCCACCACCAGCCTGGACAGCAGCCTGGCTGAGCGGCGAGATCAATCGCGAACAGGGCAACTTCGAAGTGGCTGCTGAAAACTTTCGCAGCGTGCTGTACGACGACAACCAAGAACGTCGGGACCGCAAGTTCGATTTCAGTCGCGATTATCGAGTCCACAATTCGCTCGGCCTCACCTTGATCGACTTGGCTGCTCAAGCCTTCAATCGTCAAGAAAGCGATTTGGCCAGTGAGTATCTGCAGCAAGCTGAATCGGAATTCAAACGAGCGCTGGCAGATGATTCCGAGAACCTGACCGCTCATGCCAGCCTGGCCGCCGTATACAAACGGATGGGCAAAGCGGACCTGGCTGAACATCATGAGCAGTTGCATTTGAAGTACAAACCGGACGATAACGCCAGCGATGTCGCCCGACCGGCCGCCCGCAACAAATACCCCGCCGCCAATCACGCAGCGGAACAACTAGTCATTTACTCCCTATCAAAACCCGACGCGTAAGCGAGGGCTCACAAACTTTTGAAGACACTTTTGAAACGCGGAGAAACGCAGAAGAGCAGAGGAAAACGATGAATCATCCACTTGTTTTTTCTCCGCGATTCCTCTGCTCCTCGCGCCCCCTCTGCGTTTCAACCAGGGCCGCCGCAAGTTTTGACCAATTAGTTTACACGTAAAGTAATCCACCGTTGAGCGACTGTGTGCTTCGAACCCGAGCGCACCCCTCACCCCCCGGCCCCCTCTCCCCTGTGAGTACACAGGGGAGAGGGGGAGAAAACTTCCTTGAGCGATAGACCAAACATGAATACACGAAAGCAATCCCCAGTGGATGACATCGATGATGACGTGCAGAACGATGCGGTCATCGGCAAGGCGTTGAAGATCTCGTTGGGATTGGCTGGCGCGGTGGGGTGCGTGGTGTTGGGTATCGCCACAGTCGCCTGGCTCAATCGCAAACCGCCTGAGGAGAAGAAGACGGAGTTGGTATTGCCCGTCAAACGGAAAGCGCCGGAAGTGGCCAAACCTGCGATACCGTTTGCCGATATCACCGCCGCCAGCGGCATCGATTGGAAACATTTCAATGCCATGGAAGGCGAAAAGCTTTTACCGGAAACGATGGGCGGTGGAGTTGCCATCTTCGATTTCGATAGCGACGGAGATCAGGATATCCTGCTGGTCGGTGGCGAGTCGTGGAGTTGGTCGCGTTCGATTCAAGGCAATCCGCGTTCGCTGTGCCTATATGCCAACGACGGACATGCCAAGTTCACCGACGTGACCGAACAAGCTGGATTGAAGACCCGCATGCAAGCCATGGGCGCAACTGTCGGCGACTATGATGATGATGGCTGGGTTGATCTATTGGTGACCGGCGTCGGCGGCACACGTCTTTATCGCAACCAACAAGGCAAGTTCGACGATGTCACCGAAGCCGCAGGCGTTAAAGGCAGTGCCGAAGATTGGACCACCTGCGCAGCCTGGTTTGATTACGACAACGATGGTCGCTTGGATTTGTACGTAGGCAACTATGTGTTGTGGAGTCGCGAGCGCGATCTGCGCATCGCTTATTCGCTGACCGGGGTCGGACGAGCCTATGGCCAGCCGAAAGATTTTACCGGCATGTTCTCTTACCTCTATCGCAACGAAGGTGATGGCAAGTTCAAGGACGTCTCGAAAGAAGCGGGCTTGCATATCAACAATCCCAACACGCCAGTTGCCGAAGGGAAAGCGCTTGGTGTATCCGTCATCGATTTTAATCGTGATGGTTGGCTGGACTTGATCGTAGCCAACGACACGGTGCGCAATTATCTATTCGTCAATCAAAAGAATGGCAAGTTTCGCGAAGAGGGCATTCCACAAGGTATCGCTTTCGATCGCAATGGCGAAGCCACCGGTGCGATGGGCATCGATGCTGCTTGCTTCCGCAACGGCGATGTGTTGGGTGTAGTGATCGGTAACTTTGCCAACGAACCGTGTTCGCTGTATGTGTCGTCGGCCGGCGAACCGTTCTTGGATGAAGCCATGCCGAGCGGCTTGGGGCCGGTGTCGAAACTAAGCCTGACCTTTGGAACCTTCTTTGCCGATTTGGATTTGGATGGGCGCATGGAAGTCGTTTGCGTCAACGGCCATCTCGAATCCGAGATTTCGAAAGTCCAACCGAATCAACATTACGCACAAGCCCCGCTCTTCTTCTGGAATGCAGGTGCCAAGGGCGGCACGGAGTTGGTTAAGCTGGACGCGGAACAACTGGGCCAGGCTGCTCTGGAACCCATGGTCGGCCGCGGTGCGGCTTACGGTGATCTGGACGGCGACGGCGATCTGGATATGGTGCTGGTTGCCAACGGAGGTGCGCCGAGGGTTTTACAGAACAACCAGCAATTGGGCAATCATTGGTTGCGCATCAAACTGAAGGGCAGTTCCGGCAATCGCGATGCCGTCGGCGCACTAGTGCGCGTCGAGTCCGCCGCCGGTAAACAAACTCGATGTGTTACCACCACCCGCAGTTACTTGAGCCAATGCGAGCTACCTGTCACCTTTGGGCTGGGCAATGCCAAAGATCCGGTATCCGTGGAGATCCAGTGGCCCAATGGCAAGATTCAAAAAGTTGATCAGTTAGCTGTGGATCAGTTGCACGTCATCGAGCAGCAGTAATTGCGCATTTACCGAGTCAGATCCGAGTCAGATCCGACAAAAGATTTACTGACAAAAAAGTCCCAAGCTTGATGACCACGTTTCCTCTATGCCGCTTGGGTTTGGGGACAGGCTGGCAGGCGGATGGTAAAGGCAGTGCCTTTGCCTACCCCGCTGTCGACGCGGATGCGACCGCTGTGCGCATCGATGATCTGCTTGCAGCTAGCCAGGCCGATACCAGTGCCACCTTGGCCGGAAGCATCTGGACCGTCCTTGGTTGTGAAGAAGGGATCAAAGATCTTCGGCAAGAGCTCAGGCGCTATGCCGCTGCCATTGTCGCGCACTTGCAAAATGACTTCGTTCGACTGCGCATCGAAGTCTAAACGAACGCGCACCGTGCCACCACTGCCGGTCGCTTGCCGCGCGTTGACCAGCAAATTAACCAGCACGCGTTGCAGTTGAGCACTGGAGCCGTTGATCATCGGCAAGCCGCTATGGACTTCCGTCTCCAGCAAAATGCGATGCTTTTGAAATTCGCGACCGATCAAGGCCAATGTATCTTCGAGTATGCTCGAAAGCAGCACCGGCTCGAATGCACCAGTGCGATTGCGGGCCATTGCCAAAACACTGCTGGCTACCTTGGTAGCGCGCGTCGCCGCATCGTTGATCTTCTGCAGCGCTTTGTCGCGGGTGGGTTCGTCCTTGTGACGCAGACCCATCTTGGCGTAATTGATAATCGTGGTCAGCAGGTTATTGAATTCGTGGGTCGTTGTGCTGGCAAGTTCGCCGATCGTAGCCATGCGCTGGGCTTGTTCCAACTGCGTGCGCAAGGCATTGATTTGTCGATGCAGATCTTCAATGTTGTCGTGCTCGGCCAGAGTCATGCGAATTTCAATGTCAAAGGAATTCCTTGACCAAGCGGGTCGCCCTTCATCCGTAAAGGTGCGAACTGGTCGCGTTGAGAGCCTGGGTCAGCTCCCCGCGGCCGGCGCCACCGCTTGTCGTCCTGTGTGGCTATCGGATTCCCCTCATGGCAATCTGCATCGAACCTCGCCGCGGGCGAACTGCTGGGCTATTCACCGCAGCTTCTAGAGCTCGCCCATTTTTTGTCTCACCATCTATTGTCAGATGATCGGACAAAAGCATTTTGCACAATTGCTATCGCACGGACGACTCTTCGCGACTGGCAATCTGCGTATCAGCCCACGAGCTGAGCAGATCGGATGCTTGCATAAACCGCATACCGATGGAATTGAGTTGATTAGCTAGCACGGAGATTACTTGAGTGCCAACTTGATCCAATAACGTCCATTCCGACGGCGAGCTTTCAACATCGCTCACAACGAATTTCTCAGCGTTTGCTACATCCGATTCCGCCTCAGGGCGGTTCCAAGCGCGGGCAACCGATGCTGGCACCGCCAGGCTGTTGCCTTCGGAGTCTACGTAGATGACGTAAACATCCAGACCCGGTTGATCAACCGCTGGCACGTCCAAGAGATGAGCAAATTCAATCGTGCTATCAGCTACCGTTTGTGTGGCTACAAGGCTCTTCGCTCCTAACCAGGCACCCACTTGATAGGCGCCATCAAAGCCACACATTTCCGCGGCCAGCTGACATTGTTGAGTCTCAACCCAATCGCTGGCCGTGGCCAGTGACCGCCCCAGGTCGGGCAGCAACTCTGGTAGGACGTCGATGTCGGCCACGATCGGCCGAGAGCTTTGTCGAGCCGATTCGAGCAAGCTGAGCGCGCTCAGTTGAGCTTGACGCACGATGTTGTCGAGATAGGCAGTCAGCTCTTCGTTGCTGGCAGCCGATTGAGCAGCGAGGTCAGCCCCAGCATTGAAGGAGACATGATCCGGTGCCACAAACGACTCGGGTGCCTCTTGGGAATCTTCAACCGGTACGGCCCAGATGTCGGTGTCTTCGGCAACTGAGTGGCTTGTATCGGTCGCGAGCAAACTTTCGACCTTAGGTGATCCGCCCAAGGCGCTGCGAAGCTTCCACGATTTACCCAAGCCTCCTAGCCAATGTTGATCACGCATATCGAGATCATAAGCGATGTATTCATCGACGATGCCTGGTGCAAAGCGATTCGGAAAGCATTGAGCCGTCATGATCTCTTGCGTTTCACCACCGCATAGATTGCGATCTGTCGCATCGCCCGTGGATACGAGCGATGTGATGGCGGCGGAAGCGGCGGGAATCGAGTCCATTTCAATCACAGCTTGCGCACGCTCGGCATCGATGATTGCTTGCGAGACTCGCGCTTCATTCTTCGATATCTCGTTGGCTCGCGCGATCTCTCGAGCCAACAGTTCCGCGGCTGTTTGACGCGCTTGGTACTCAGCATCGAACGCGCATGTGTCGTTCAGTGGCACCGCCTGGTACTTGGCCAGGTGGTTAACGCTGTAATCGGGTGCGGGTGGATTTCCCGCATCCGGCCTGCTGGCCCAAGCAATCTTTGGCGATTCAGCCCGACTGGCCCCATGTTGAATCATCTGCCATTCGTTCACCCAGCAAGTCATTTCTTTGCTGAATCTGGAGATCGGGTTGCGCAACAAGCCATCGTAGTCAACGCTCGAAGACTTGGCGGTCAAACCAGAGCCAGCAGTCCATTCCGTGGGACAACTGCTGGCCCAATCCTCAGTGCCACGTCGCGCTGCAGCTTCGACGTTTGTAAGCGACTGTGAGCCGGGCAGGGTCGGCGAATCTAAACAGTCATCCAACAGGTAATTCCAAGATGGAGTGGAATTGGCACCTGAGGTCCATCGTGTCGGTAAGTCATGGCCGCGCGAAGCATTGGAGAGGGGGAATGCCAGCGCACCTGCAGCCAACGATACCGAAATCCAGAAACGGCGTATGCGAGTTTTCATCCGTGTGTCCTCCAAATTTCGCCGTACCTTACAGGATTGGGAGCACCGACAGGCTCAGCGAATTTGTCTATTTTCAGTGTGAGTAATAGGCGACGAAAGGAAATCGTGAGGTGGGAAAGTTCAGTGGGTCTGTCTTAGCTCTTGCTTACCACGGCCTTGGCGGAGCGAAGTTGGAGCGGGCGGAATGTCTTCACTCTTGCCAAAACTAAGGCTGACCATTGAACCTTTTGCTATCTATGATGGCTCTAGTTATCGAGCCGTTATGCTAGCATTAACGCGGAAATCCTACGTATCTGCCTTATCTTCTCCAGACGGTGTTACGATCAGTCTGTGTCAAGCTTTCATTCTGAGCTTGCCGAATTCGTAACTGGCATCGATCATAGCGATGGGAAAAAGGCGAAGTTCGCCATCTTCAAAAAAGGAGTTCAAGATGTCGGTGATGTTTCGACATTCCAACCATAGCCTGCTCATTACCTTAGTCGTCGGTATGGGAGTCGGTGCAGCCATCAGCCAGATCGAATGGGCGCCCAAATCCTGGGCTCAGCAAACCAGCGCGAGAGTGGCTGACACGCTCAGTTCATCGCGACGGGTTAACAGCTTGCCTCCGCCCGATCCGACCTTAACCCCCGAGGAACAAATCAGCACACGCGTGTACGAAGAATGCAATCAAAGCATCGTGCACATCAACACCAAAGCTCGGCAGATGGATTCTTTCTTCAGCGTGAAAGAGCTGAAAGGAGCTGGCTCGGGTTCGGTCATCAGCAACGATGGATACATCCTCACCAACAATCACGTTGTCGAAGGGGCGCGCGAAGTCACGGTTACCTTGCACAATGGATCGAGCTACCCGGCCGTGGTTCAAGGCAAAGACCCGGAAAGCGATATCGCAGTGCTCAAGATCGATGCGCCGGCAGCAGACCTGCTGCCCTTGGCTTGGGGAGAATCGACGAACCTGCGCGTGGGTCAGCGGATCTACGCGATCGGCAATCCGTTCGGACTGGAACGAACCATGTCGACGGGCATCATCTCCAGCCTCAATCGCACGATCGAAGCCGAACAGCATCGCAACATGCGCTCGCTTATTCAGCTGGACATCTCGCTCAATCAAGGTAACTCGGGTGGTCCGCTGATCAACACGCGCAGCGAACTGATCGGTATGAACACGGCGATCATGAGCACCAATGGCGATAGCGCTGGCGTGGGCTTTGCCATTCCAGTCAGCACGATTCGCCGCATCGTTCCGCAATTGATTCGCACTGGACGAGTCGTCAGGCCAACGATTGGTATTACGCGTGTGTACGAAGTCGATGAAGGTTTGTTGATCGTCGACATGACGCAAGGCGGGCCGGCCGAGCGCGCTGGGCTGCGCGGTTTTTCGATTAAGACGAAGACGGTTCGCCAAGGACCATTCGGTTTCGAACAGCGCGTCGTCGATCCCAAGACAGCCGACTTGATCGTGGCCGCTGATGGCAAGCCCGTCAAGAAAGCCGATGAACTCCTAACCGCCATCGAAGCCCTTTCCCCCGGCGCCGCCGTTCAATTAACCATCATCCGGGCCGGCAAAACCCAAACCGTTCCTGTTACACTAGGTACCAGCGAAAAGAACTGACAAAAAATTTGAATGACAGAAGATTTTTTGTCGTCCAATTTTTTGTCAGGCGAATTGATCATTAGCGACATAGCAGAACATTTCCAGCGCTTACGGCGCTGGTTGGACTTGGAAACGGATGCCGAGCGCGAGCGGATGGCGGAGCGGCGCAAGACGCGCTCGCGCGCGGATGCTGAACGACGGGGCGAAACGCTGCTCGACCTAGTGATCTCCGATCACGATACCGGTTTGGGTGGAAGGTTCTTGCTGACGCTCGTCAAACGCAACCGCACCATGGAACTGCCTTGGAATCGCTTTCGCGTCGGATCGCCGGTGCTCATTACGACCGATGACACGGAAGCAAACCCCGCCACCTTTGGCGTTGTCAGTCGGCGGACTGGTCAAGCCTTACAAGTGGCTACGGAAGATTGGCCCGATGGTGATATCTTTCGCTTGGACATGTCGAGCGATGAAGTCACACGGTTGCGACAACTATCGGCGATGAACTCGGTGCTCTCAGCGCGTGGACGATTGGCTCAACTGCGCGACGTACTGCTGGGCGAGCGCGAACCAAAGTTCGATAAACCGGAACTGGTGAAGCAACCCGAGCCGTTCCCGGATCACTTGAACGATGTTCAAAAACAAGCGATATCGTTCGCGCTATCATCCCGCGACCTGGCAATCATTCACGGACCGCCGGGCACCGGCAAGACAACCACGGTCGTAGAACTCGCGCGGCAAGCTGCCCTGCGAGGCGAAAAGGTGTTGGCCTGCGCGCCGAGCAACACTGCGGTGGATAACTTGCTAGAGCGATTGGCCCGTTACGATCTGAAAGTAGTGCGAGTGGGACATCCAGCTCGCGTACAAACCGAACTACAAGCTCATACGCTGGACGCATTGGTCCAATGCGATCCAAGCATGGACCTAGTCCGCGACATGATGCGTGAAGCGGAACAGATCGCCAGGTCAGCCAGCCGGACGACTCGCGCCAAGCCGCCACCGGGGCATCGCCAGGCCCTGCGTCAAGAAGTGAAACAGCTACGCGATGATGCGCGGCGGCTCGAAAGACAAGTGATTGCGGGTCACCTGGACAACGCCAACATCATCTGCGCTACCACCACACTCGATCCAGAAATATTGGGCGACCGTCAGTTCGATTTAACCATCATCGATGAAGCTTGTCAGAGTACCGAACCGGGTTGTTGGCCAGCCGTGCTACGCACGGAGCGTCTGGTGCTGGCCGGCGATCATTGCCAATTGCCACCGACTGTTCTATCGATTCCCGCGGCCGAAGAAGGTTTTGCCGTTAGCTTGATGGAACGACTGGTTAATCAATATGGTTCGCTCGTGACTCGCCAGCTAACAACTCAGTATCGCATGCACGACGAGATCATGCAGTTCTCTTCGGAAGAGTTTTATAGTGGCAGCCTGGTTGCGCATGCATCGGTTGCCAATCATCGACTGTGTGACCTGCCACACGTGCGCGAAAACGCGCTGACCTCGACGCCGCTGTTGTTTATCGATACCGCTGGTGCCGGTTGGGAAGAGGAACTGGAACCCGATGGCGAAAGTCGATTGAATGTGGAGGAGGCCAAGCTGGTTATACGTCTTGCCAGCCAACTAATGGAAGCAGGTTGCACGCCAAGCGATGTGGCCATCATCGCGCCTTACGCCGCGCAAGTACGCTATCTGCGCGAACATTGCCCCGAGAGACAAATCGAAATTGATTCCGTCGATGGTTTCCAGGGTCGTGAGAAAGAGGCCATGATCATTTCCCTGGTACGTTCCAATTCGATAGGCGAAATTGGCTTCCTCGGCGACACGCGCCGCATGAACGTAGCCCTCACGCGTGCTCGCCGCAAGTTAATCGTCATTGGCGACAGCGCCACACTCGGCGGCCACCGCTTTTACGCCGATCTCCTCGAATACTTCGAACTGCACGAAGCCTACCAAACCGTCTGGTCTGAGTTCATGCCCTAAGCCGCTGGGCGCTAGCCCCGGTTCTCGAAGCGAGCAATCTGGATCTGACTAAAAAAATTATGTGACAAAATATTTTCTGTCACCAAATTTTTAGTCCGGTTCATCGGTCGCTTCGAGAACCGGGGCTAGCGCCCGGCGGCTTAGTGGGTTGCTCTCTTCGCTTAAAGATATCGCGAATCGCATCGCGAACAGGCTGCTTGCTGGGTTCCGTTGTTTCCGGCTGGGTTGTTTCCTGTTTGGCTTTACGGCGCTCGCGAATCTGCTGAATCAATTCAGCGGCAGCGGCAATGGTTTCATCGGCCTGGCCAGCTGCGATCCCTTCGATCGCCCCAACAACCTTTGCCGTGGTGGGCGCATCTTCCTCCAACGTACCTTTAATCGCTCCCAGCAGAACCGCAGCATCACCGCGCATTGAGTTCCAATCGAGCTGTGGTTTATCCAATGTGCCTTTGATCGGCAACTTCAGCGTTGGCACACCCAACTGTTGCACAGATTCGCGCCGCGCGAGTTGCTCAACGGGCACCGGGACATTCACGATCAAGTCCAGCCCCCGATCTTCAATGCCAACTGATCCGCTGGTGGCGATCTGAAAGCGACTATCCATCTTTGGGAAACCAAACTCGAGACCTTGATGGTGTACGCGACTATCGGCCACTGTCACATCGATAACGCTTCCATCGACGAACACCAACTCGTGTTTGACTTCGCGCCCGCGCACCTGGGCGATAAAGTCCAATGCGCGATTGATGGCTGGGTCGTTTGGACCGCTGCGAACTTCGTGCAAGGTCAGCTTCAACTGTGCCTGTGTTAGTTTGGGGCTCTTCAGCGGCACATCGATATCGCCGATATCCAGCGATACTCGGCCATCGAACCAGGCGGACTTGGCCAGCAATGGTACGGCATGTCCTAAGCCCAGATCGATCAATTCTTTGGTGACCGTTACCTGATCGAGTATGCGCGTCGGTTTGATCTTCAGATGCGTATCTCCCGAAGCTGCCTGGTAACTGGCGACAAGATTGAAAGGCGGCACGACGACGAGCGGATCGGCCCCAGCTTCATGCAGTACTTTGGCAGACATGCGCCGGATGTCGACCTCGATATCGATCGGCGGTGGTGTGCGTTCTTTCTTGCGAGGCTCCGAAGCCGCTTTATCAATCGCCTGGATGACGCGTTCAAGATTGCTGCCATCTTTGAGTAGCTCAACGGAAACCGTCGGTTCGTCGATCTCTAGTCGACCAAGCTTTCGGCCACCCAGCAGATAACCGATCAAGCTGCGATCGGTGCGCACCTGGCGAATAGTAACTAGCGACGGCCCATCGGCTTCGCTCAGCCGAATGCCATCCAATCGCAGCGGCGAGAACCAGCGCAGTCGCACGCTGTCGATCTTGAGTTGAAATTGATCCGTCGCCAGTTGATCGATCAGAGGTTGATAGATCCAACGCGAACCAACGATGGTTGGCAAAAAACCGATGACACCTACCAAGACGACCAGGGCCAGCAAAAGCAGGCGCACCCATCTACGCTTGTTTGTAAGTGCCATGTGGTTCACTGACGAAAGTGGGTTGCTTCGAAGCTCCAAGCTTCAAAGCCAACAATCCGAGATCGTCCAAATAGGTATATATGACTGGAACCGCCAACAACGTTAGCAGCAATGACAATGTTTGACCACCGACAACCAACACGGCAATCGATCGTCGCTCTTCCGCTCCCGGACCAGTCGCGATGAGCAGGGGCAACAGACCGGCCACAAAGGAAATGGTGGTCATCAAAATAGGCCGCAAACGATCGCGATTGGCGAGTATGGTCGCATCGTAACGGTTCATCCCCTTGGCACGCAAGTTATTTGTATGATCGATTTGCAAGATCGATGCTTTCTTGACGACGCCAAACAAGACCAGAATGCCCAAGGGCCGAGTAAAGATTCAACGTTTCTCCACCCCAATACAAACTGATCAGACCAAACGGAACAGCAGTGGCAGCGACAGCAGAATCGTGATCGGGTGCACCAAGTTCTCGAACTGCGCCGCCAATACGATGTACATGAATACAAACGATAGCGTGAACGTGAAGATAAAGTCCGATAGCGTACGTTCCAATTCGCGACCACGACCGAGCACGCGTGTTTCAAAGCCGTCGGGTATGCCTATGTCCCGCGCTGCGGCTTGCAGGGCTGCGATCCGATCAGCCAACGCGAAACCAGGCGCCACGTTAGCTCGCACCGCCACCATGCGCTGGCGATCCAAGCGATCGATACGCGCGATAGAGTTGTTGGTTTCAAACTCGACAACGTTATCGATGCGAGTCAAAGCCGTGCTGGGCGTCGCCATGTTCGTGCCCTGCGTACCGGCTTGGGGTTCGCTGGACAAACTTGGTCGCGCACGCACATAGAGCTGCGAGATCGAGTCGACATCGCGTCGATCCACGCCCACCCAATCGCAGTTCGACATCATAAGCATCATCGACTGACAAATCGCGATAGCGCGATACTCGATCGTCACCACCGACAGCGATGCGCAGCGTATCAGCGATTTCCTGAGCATCGATGCCCAATGCCGCAGCGCGTTCGCGATCGATGCGCGCCAACAGTTCCGGTTTATCCAAACGCAAGGTGGTATCGACGTCGACTATACCGGGCAACGTCATCGCTTTCTCGCGCAGTTTTTCGCTGAACTGGGCCAGCGCAGTCACGTCGGTACCGGTGATTGAGAAATCGATATCTACGGGTGCCCCGGTACGAAGCGAAGTCAAATTGCGCACCGAAGCACGGACTCCCGCAATTGTCTTGACGAGTTTGCGAACTTCGTCCATCTTTTGTCGTTGGCTGTAGTTGCCGCGAAAGCTTCGCCTGGATCGCCCTTGAGCAGTCCATTCCACAATCGCTTCAGCGAAAACGCACGCTTCTCGATATCCGTTAGTCGCACATAAATGTCGCCGCGATTGACGCCTCCCCAACCACGTGTGCCCACGGTAGTCATCAAGATCTCGACACCATCCACCTTGGCCAACATGTCTTCGGCGCGCTGCATGCATTCGTTCATCGACACGAGGTTTGTGCCTTCACCGGCCGTCAAGCTGACTTCGAACTCGGACTCGTCCACGTTGGTCGGTATGTAATCTTGCTTGACCCACGTGTACAACCACGCGTTGGTAGCAATTACCAGCAACGACACGATCATGACCAGCGGGCGAAACCTGAGCGACAGTCGTAGCGACCACAGGTAAAAACGTTCGATCCAGCTATAGAAGCCACCGCGCGACTTGGCTTCATGTTGGCCACTGCTGCCAGCAGGCGCGCGTTTGAGCAAACGGCTGCACATCATCGGCGTCAGTGTAAAGCTGACAAACATCGAGACCATGATGGCCACTGTGGCCGTGACACCAAACTGAAACAGCATTCGTCCCGTCACGCTGGATAGAAACGACACCGGCAAAAAGACGATGACCAGCGATATAGTTGTCGACAAAACGGCCAGGCCGATTTCGCGCGTGCCACGTATCGAAGCTTCGAACGGTTCCATGCCTTCTTCTTCAATGCAGCGGAAGACGTTCTCGAGCACAACGATTGCATCGTCGATCACCACGCCCACCATCAGCACGAGCGCCAACATCGTCACGTTGTTGAGCGTAAAGTCGCATAGTTTCATAAACGCGAACGTGGCAATGATGGATGTCGGAATCGCTACGGCGGCGATAAACGTCGACCGCCACGATCGCATGAACAGGAGCACTGTGAGACAAGCCAGGATACTACCCGAGATCAAGTGCCCTTCGATCTCGTGCAATGCAGCCAGAATGTAACGCGATTGATCCTGGATAACGGTGACCGAAACATCATCGGGCAAGAGTGTTTGACTGCGCGGCAAGCGCTGCTTGACTGCGTCGATCACTCGCACAGTGTTCTCGCCGGATTGCCGCTGGACTTGCAACACTACTGCGGGCGTTCCGTTCAGTCGCGCAATCGTGCGCACTTCTTTGGTTGCATCATGCACTTCGCCTAAGTCGCTCAAGCGAACCGTGGCATTATTGCCACTGCTGACCACCAGGTCGGGAAAATTACGAGCATAGGTAACGCGCCCCAACGTGCGCAGCGATCGTTCACGCGTACCTTCATCGACGCGACCACCAGGCACTTCCACATTCTGCCGTTGCAAAGCTTCACGGACTTGCAAAATCGATAGCTGATGTGCAGCCAGTCGACGCGCATCGATGTTTACTTGAACCGCGCGGTCAGCCGAGCCGGCGATGGTTACCTGGCCAACACCGGGTGCCGATTCGATTACGTTCTTGACGTAACGATCCGCCAGCATGTAGAGCTCGGACGATGATCTCGGTCCGGACACCGCCAACGACATCACAGGCGATGAATCGGTATCTTGCTTCTGAACAATCGGCGGATCGACGGTCGGTGGCAAACGATTCAGCACACCTGAGACCGCATCGCGCACATCTTGCACGGCCGCATCGAAGTTACGATTGAGATTGAAGGTGATCAGCAACATGGAAGTGCCGTCCGAAGAGATCGAACGCAATTCTTCGATGCCGGCCACAGTGGCCACCGCGTCTTCGAGCACTTGAGAGACTTCGGCTTCCACTTCTACGCTGGCAGCACCGGGATACACCGTGCGTACCGTAATCGTGGGCATGTCCATGCTCGGATATCTATCGACGCCGAGCCTTGGAAAGGCCACGACACCAGCCACGATAAGCGCTGCAATCAACATCAGCGCGAACACAGGGCGACGCACACACAGTTCAGCTAACCAATACATCGTCGAGAGCTCCTAGCCTGCGTTTTGCGTTTCGTTGGTTTCGCTGCTTGTCTGCGTCTTCTTCTCGGTACCAGCGTTGCTGGCTGCGGCTTTGTTCTCGACCGCAGTTGCAGGTGGGGGCACAACGGGAGGATTGTTCGCAGCATCGGCGGCGCCTGCGGCTTCCACAACTGCTTCGACTTTGTTAGTTGGCCCGTCAGGCGGCGCCGACTTGGTTGACGATCCTGGCGGGACAACTTTGGCGACTCTGCCCAATGAACCATTGATCAGGATCTGCTCGCCCGCCTTGAGACCTTCGATGATCTCAATCAGATTATCCAAGCGACGACCAGGACGGACCAATTGTTCTTTAGCCGAACCATCCACGATGCGCCAGACCTTCTGAGCCCCGGCGAATTCCACGAGCGATGAGCTATCGATAACCACAGCCTGGGCATTTGGGTCGAGCACTATCTGTGCTTCAGCAAACAAGCCCGGTCGGAAGAAGCCGGCTTTGTTATCCAGCAGCGCTTCAAACGTAAGCGAGCGGCTGGCCATATCGAGCGCTGGACTGATGCGCGTGATTTCAGCCTCGACTGGTTCATCGATCGATTCAATCGACAGTCGCACGCTTTGACCAATTCGCAGTTGAGTGGCCAGGCGCTCAGGCACGCTGCCTCGAAATCGCAAGACATCCAAACGCACCAAGGTCAGTAGCGGAGTACCGATCTGAACAAATGTTCCCGCAGCTACCATGCGTTGCTGAACAGCGCCCGCAAACGGTGCCACTATGTTGGCATCGCGAATACGTTGCTTGGCCTGGTCTACTTCGGCCGATCGCACAGCGACCTGCGCTATATTGCTGTTGACGCCGTTGATGGCGGAAGCCAGTCGAGCTTCGGCAACTTTTTCAGCGGCAATCAACGTTTGCAATTCTTCCTCGGTTACCGCGTTCTGGCTGCGCAATCGCTGCCAGCGTTCGCGGCGGCCTTTCGTATCATCCCAAGTCGCGCGGGCTTCGCGCACGGGTGGCGCGTTTTGAGGATCGAGCTTCGAAACGGGATCGCCAGGCTTGAGGCCAATCAGTGCGCGGGCTTGCAACAGCGCGGCTTCAGCGGCGGCCAGCTGCAACTTGAATTCACTGTCATCGAGCGCCACCAGCGACTGTCCAGGCTTGACATGATCACCTACATCCACCAGTGTTTCGCGAACCAGCCCTGCCACGCGCGAGCCCAAAATGGTTTGGTCATCGGCCACTAGGCTGCCCTGACAACGCACGATGCTCGGCCAAGTCTGAAGTGCTACCGTCTTGATTTCAGCTTCCAGCGTTTCCACTGGATTGGCCGCTTCTTTAGGTGCATCAGTCGGCGCTGTGGAATGGCCACAGCCGCTCAATGCGATCAGCGATACCGCAGCCAAAGCCGTGCGGCAAAGAACAAATTTAGGCATGACAAGAGTGACTTAAGGTGGGTAGGGTAAGCGGGGCACTCGGCGGCCGGATGGCTGCCAGCAGCACCCATTTTAGTCGCTAACTGCCCATCATTTAAACCGTCTGCCATTCGAACTGACCAAAAATTCAGTACTAGCACCCGTATTCGACCAATTCGGCATAAAGAGATGCGCAGACAAAAAATGGGATGACATAAAATTCTGGGGCACTCAATTTTCTGTCAGCGAAGCGATTGCACGAAGGCGTCCACTTGAGCTTTCAATGCATCGAGCGATCCGTCGTTGGTGATAATGTCGGTCGCGCGCATTCGTTTTTCTTCGATGGGCAATTGAGCGGCTTCGCGCCGCGCTAACTCATCGACGCTCCAGCCGCGCGTGGCAGCCCATCGCTGACGAAGTTCAATCGGCGCGTCGACCATCAAGATGCGATCGCAGTGTTCCCCCCAACCGGCTTCGATCAACAACGGCGCATCGATGATCACAAACGGATACTGAGCGCCTTCGCTGGCGATTCGCTCGAGGGAACGCGCGCGTACTCTGGGGTGAATCAACTGTTCAAGCCACAATTTATGGGCAGCCGACTGCGAGCTTGTGTCAAACACGATCGCAGCCAGTTGCGCGCGATCAACGTGGCCGGTCGCATCGAGAACTTGGTCACCGAAGCGGTCTCGTATGAGCGAAATCACTTCGGGATGCTTCAATACTTCATGCGCCATGCGATCGGAGTTCAGCCACAATCCTCCACATTCCTGCAGACGTTGAGCCACGGTGGACTTGCCGGATGCAATGCCGCCGATCAGACCGATGATGTAGGGTTTGGGCATGCGTCGAGCTCGGCTAATCAATCATCTTCTGATTCAACAGCCATTGCCGACAAAGTGCAGGCCACTGCTCGACCCCAGGCTTGCCTGCTGCTAATCCGAGTCCATGTTTGCCCAGTGGAAAGCAATGCAACTCACTCATCACGCCGCTAGAGGAAAGAGCCGAATAGAATCGCAACGAGTTTTCGATGGGCACGACGGTGTCTTCGGCCGTGTGCCATAAGAAAGTCGGCGGTGTTTGCTTGGTCACTTGAGTTGAGTTGGAGAGCGACTTGACCAGGTCGGCTGGTGCGTTGTCGCCGAGCAGATTGCGCTGGCTGCCCTTGTGCGTGTAGGGCTGATCGAAGTCGATCACCGGGTAGCACAGAATACCGAAGTCAGGCCGCGAGCTTTGTCGATCAATCGGATCGCTCGCTGCAGAGTCACCGGCATCGAAATGCGTTAATACCGTCGAACACAAGTGACCGCCGGCTGAGAAGCCAATGATGCCAACGCGCTGCGGATCGATATTCCATTTATCCTTCTCGGCACGGACCATGCGGATCAGTCGCTGCGCATCGCCCAGTGGATGTGGATGGCCATACCCTTTGCCTCGATGTCGATAATCGCAGATAAATGCCGACATCCCCATTTGGTTTGCCCAACGCGCGATCTGGTGTCCTTCGTGGTCCATCGCCAGTCCGCCGTAGCCGCCGCCAGGCAGGATGACCAGCACGGGCGAAGGTTTGCTCGATTCAATGTCATAAACGATGGTTTTGGGGATGTCCTTGGCTTCTTGGCCCAGTGCCCCGGGTGCACCTGCCGGCCAAAGAGCCAATGTCTGCGGTTCGATAGCACTTGATGGCACGGTAGCAAGGAGGGCGATTGCAAACGCAAGTAGTGTGTGTACTCTCATCAATAACGCTCGTCGTGGGTTAGCTCGGGGTCTCAAACTGCCGGTCGAAATTCGGACGACAGAAAATCATACCCTCCGAGCGGCGAATTTCACATTCGGTGTATGATTGAAGGGTTACGCAAATGCCCCTCAAGGATCTGAAGACTCGTTTGTCTTTGGTGCAGTGAAGTATGTACAGCTTAGTATTGCAAGAAGTAACCAAGCGTTTTTCGACTGCAAATATTCTTCACGCCATCAGTATGTCGGTCTCCGCTGGAGAACGGGTGGCCGTGGTTGGCGAAAGCGGAGCGGGCAAAACGACTTTGCTGCGTTTGATTGCTGGCCTGGAACAGCCCACTTCGGGCAAGATTCGCCTGAATGACCAGGATGTCACCAGTTGGCCAGCCAACAAGCGCGGAGTGGGCGTCGTCTTTCAAGACTATGCCACGTATCCTCGCCTGACCGTGGCCGAGAATTTAACGGTATCGCTGGTCGGCGGCGGGATGAAGCGTGAGGAGAAAGAAGAACGCGTCAACGATGTATGCCAATGGCTCGGGCTGGGCGACCTGCTGAAACGCTTACCTTCGGAGCTTTCCGGTGGACAGGTACAACGCGTGGCCTTAGGAAAAGTCATGGTTTCTCGCCCGAAACTGCTTTTGCTGGATGAACCATTTTCGCAATTGGATGTGCGGTTGGCCGAACAAGTTCGACTGTGGTTATCGCATTGCCATGAGAGATACGGCATGACGCAGATCATGGTCACGCACGACCCCTTTGACGCGCTGAACTATGTCGACAAGCTGGCCGTTTTGCATGGAGGGGAGTTGGCACAGTTTGCTTCGCCCGACGAGGTACGCCGCCACCCACGGACTCTCTTTGCGGCTCAGTTGACGAGCCCCTGTGGCATTAATGTATTGCCCACCAATGTGCTGGTTAATGTAAAGCATGTAGCCGAGTTCAGTGCGGACTGGAGCAAGCCTGACGGGAGCCTCGGTGGGAAGTGCAATGGGTGGGGGCAATTCCACGCTGCGTGAGGTCGAAGTCGGCGAAACCAATGTTCGTGACTTGCGGGCTCTTCAAGCCATGGGGCTAGAGAATCGGGCAAGTGTTGGAATAAGGCCCGAGTGCATTCGCCTGTTGTGCGCGAACTCCAACCCGGCTGACTTGGTGTTCGACTGCCACCTGCGCGGTATGCGAGACTTGGGAATTGTCCGTTTAGCAGAGCTGGCTTATGGCGATTTTCGATTGAACATGGTTTGGCCTGGTGATGCCATACCGGTTAGCATTGGCGATAAGCTGGCCTGCGTGATAAAGCGCGACGATTTGATGGTGTTTTCCGATTAAGCGGTCAATCGCCTACCTCAGAAGTCTCCAAAATGGCGCCAGGAAGACTTGTCGCACCAGCATGAACCAGCATATAAAATAGAGTTGAAGCGTCGCCGCCTCTGTGTCGCGCGACGAGATGTAAGACAAGCAGTGGTCGGGAGAAGAATCGAGAGCGTTCTTCTTCAGTCCAGATTGGCCACTGGCGACTTTAGCCTACTAGAGGTTTGTTATGCCTGTGATTTTGACTGAGAATGCAGCCAATCAAGTTAAGAAGTTTCAGGAAGAACACCAATTTCCCAACGGATGCGTTCCTGCGAATTGGTCTAGTCGCTGGCGGTTGCAGCGGCTTCAGCTACTCGCTGGCATTCGACGATAAGTTTGACGAAGAAAAAGATTCCAAGTACGAACAGCACGGCGTGTCGATCGTTGTCGACAAGAAGAGTGCATTGTATTTGGATGGAACAACCGTCGATTGGCATGAGCGCATCGATCGCCAGGGCTTCAGCTTTGAGAATCCCCATGCACGCAAGTCTTGCGGTTGCGGTAGTTCGTTCTCGGTATAAAGCTTTTCCCCGCGTGTAGTCGCTGGGTATAGAGCGTTGTGACGCGAGATTGCTAGAATAGTCGTCAGCCGCCGGGCGGTAGTCTGAACTCCATAGACTCCTGCCCGGCGGCTGATTGCATTCATACTTTCGCTCGCTGGTCGCTCCCACATGCCGTCTCGACGAGTTCTTATCGCTGCCAACCCCAAGTCTGGGGCATCATCCCGAGCAGCGTTGGTGGCTGAACTGGGCGAGCATCTGCAACAGAGCGGCTTTGAAGTAACGGTGTGTGCCGAGCTAACGCAGTTGGCCGCACTTGGTCGAGAGTATTCTCAGGCGGGCACTCTGCATTGCGTGGTCGCGGCTGGCGGTGATGGTACCGCGGCGGCCGTTGTGAACTTGATTCCACCCGATACGCCGCTGGCAATCTTCCCACTTGGCACGGAGAACTTGCTAGCGCGCTACTTGAAGCTCAATAACAGCCCCCGCGAAACAGCGGCCATGATCCGTGCCGGTCACACCATCAAGTTGGACGCAGGGCTGGCAGCGGGCAAGCTGTTCTTGGTTATGCTCGGCTGCGGATTCGATGCGGAAGTAGTCATGCACATGCATCAGCTACGCAGCGGCCACATCAGTCGCTGGAGCTATGCCAAACCAATCTGGCGTGCCATACGTAACTACCGATATCCGGACATAGAGGTTGAGTGTTTGGATGTGACGCAAGAGAATCCGCCGCCTGGCTGCGTGCAGCGATTCAAAACGGCTTGGTTCTTTGCGTTCAATCTGCCACGTTACGCCGCTAACTTGGACTTTTGTCCTCAAGCCGATGGCAATGACGGGCAATTGGACTTGTGCGCATTCAAGCATGGCGGGCTGATGACCGGTCTCGGCTATTTGTGGCGACTGTGGCGAGGCTCTCATCAACAACTGTCAGACTTTACGCATACGCGATCGCGACACTTTCGCTTGACTTCTACTGGCACAGTGCCCTACCAGATCGATGGTGATCCTGGCGGCCACTTACCGCTGGAGATCGAAGTCTTGCCTAATCGCTTGACGATCCTTGTCCCTGACACTCAAACGCGTGCTTGAAAGCGGCAAAACAAGAAATGGTACAGCAGTCAGCAGATACCCGCGGGCCAGTCGTGCAGATTGGATCTGTGCGCTGTGGCCAAGGTCAGCCGCTGATGCTGATCGCTGGTCCATGCGTGATTCAGTCGCGCGACCTGACCATGTCGATCGCCGAAGCGTTATGCGGCATGTGCAGTCGCTTGCAAGTGCCGCTGGTCTTCAAAGCCTCTTTCGATAAAGCCAATCGCACCAGTCGCAGTGGCTTTCGCGGTCTGGGTATGGAACAGGGATTGAAGATACTCGACGAGATCAGTCGAACCTTGGGCGTGCCCACGGTGACTGACATTCATCTGCCGGACCAGGCAGCCACTGTGGCAGAGGTATGCTCGCTGCTGCAGATACCGGCTTTCCTGGCCAGACAGACCGACTTGTTGGAAGCTGCCGCAACTACGGGCAAACCACTGCACGTGAAGAAGGGGCAGTTTATGGCACCGCACGATATGCAGTATGTGCTCGAAAAGGTGAACGCAGCGGGACAGGGCGGGTGCATCCTCTGTGAGCGCGGCACCTTTTTCGGTTATGGCCGATTGGTCAATGACATGCAGGCGTTACCATTAATGCGCCAGCTAGGAGCACCCGTTGTTTTCGATGCCACACATTCGGTGCAACAGCCCGGCGGACTGGGCGGCGCTACTGGAGGCAATCGCGCGATGGTCGAACCACTGGCGCGAGCCGCCGTTGCCATTGGTGTCGATGGCTTGTTTATCGAAACCCATCCTGATCCTGATACTTCGCCGAGCGACGGTGCCAATATGGTGCCGCTGGCACAAATGGAATCGCTGCTCGGCCGGCTGAAAGATTTAGCGGTACTTGTTCGCTCATGGGACAATCCGCCACCACTGACCTCGGTCAGTGGAACGATGATTGAAAGGCTAGAAGAGTAAGACTCCCACCGCCCCACCGAGCAAGCTCGGCGGTGGCGCGTGCCACCGACTTCAGCGGGCTGGGAGCAATGATTTGGCTAGCTAATCAATCGTGAATCCACCGAGCAAGCTCGGTGGAGTCAACGACGGCGAACGGATACAAAATTTTCCTGGCATTCAACCCAATCATCCTTAAACGGTCTATGCATCCATGTTGTTCGGATTGCCTTTCATTCGCTGGTCGGCTGTCGTCTTTGTCATAAGCATGGCATGTGCAACGGGCTGCAATGACAACAGTCAAGATCAAGTGCGCAAGACCCAGCAGTCGCTCGACGCCGCCAAGACGAAAAGCGATTCATTGCAGGATGCCACGCGTTATGTTGCCAACATGACGCCGCTGAACCGCTCGAAGGTTGAGTTGGAAGTGCAACTGCACTTGAACAAGTGGTGGATCACAGCAGATAGGTCGGCGCGGGTAGACTTGCCTGCTGACCTGGTCGACGGTCTGCCTCCAGACTTGCGCAGCGAAGCAGAGTTTGCCACGGTTGGCGATGGACAGTTCAGCTTATGGGATGTCGAGCACATGTTTCAGGCTCGCATCCACCGCAAGCTTTCCAATTGGATTGTTGAACGTCCCTACCAAGACACCCTGTTTGCGCCGTGGCTGGAGAAACAAAGCAAAGCGCTGCCGACCGACAAGTTTGCACAGCTCGAAGGAGCTTTCAAACTGTTTGATTGGTCGGTGCGCAACATCGTGCTGGATGGCCAGCCAAAGGACGTCGAGAAGTTGCTGGACGATCCGCGCAAACCGGTATTGGACAGTGGTGTTGGCTATACCTATTTGCCATGGCAAACCGCCCTGTATGGCAAGGGGGACTTTATCGAGCGCGGACGAGTATTCACGGCGCTGGCTCAGCAGCGACAGATTCAAACATGTTGGGTTGCAGTCCGCTTGCCGACCAGTCCCTATGCCAAACTGTGGACCATCGGCGTATGGATAGGCGACGATTGTTATTTGTTCGATACCAAGCTGGGTTTGCCAATTGTCGATCCCGATTCGCTGGTGCCAGCCACGCTGGCTCAAGTTCAGAAAGAAGATCGTATCGTTCGTCGTTTGGATGTACCCGGTTTGTTTGATTATGCGGTTAACCCTGGAGACACCAAGCAAATCGAGTTCTTGCTTGAGGTCGAACCATCATCGGTCACCGATCGGATGGCTGCGCTGCAATCCTCGCTTACGGGCGAAGATCGTTTGCAATTGGTCACCGAGGTTACGCCATTGCAAACCAAGCTCAAGCAACTGCATCCAACCGCGCAGGTCTCGATCTGGCAATTGCCGCTGCTGGCACGCTTGTACGCTAAGGATGTGCGCGCACGCTTACAAATGAATTCGCCCTTCACAGCGCAGTACATCATCGAACACGCGGTCTGGTACATGGATACGCCATCAGCCACAGCCAGGCTGAAGCACCTGGCAGGTGAGTTTAAGACGACGGTCGATACGCGTTCGGCGGCCGAAGTTTATATGGACTGTCGAATTCCAGACGAGATCATCGACCGGCTGCGCGAAGATCCAGATGTCGCCAAGGAAATGAACATCACACGTTACTCTGGCGAATCGATGGAAGAGTTTCAAATGCGGTTGTATCAGATGCAGATTGTGTTCAAGCAATCCAAGATCGATGCCAACTTCCTGCTTGGTCAGCTGAGCTACGAGACGGGCAAGTACGATGAAGTCATCAGTTGGATGAACAAACGCACCATTGCCAATCGCCTGGCCACCAAATGGCACGCCGCCGCGCGATACACGATGGCCCGCGCCTATCAACAGCTCGGCAAAACAGAAGAAGCGGTTAAGGCCCTCAACGAAGACGGCAGCCCCATGGAAGCCGGCAACCGCCTCCGCGTGCGATACCTGAGCAAGTAGGGAGCGCGTGCTCACCACTGGGCTCGTCCCAGTGGAAGCCACGACTGACAGCTACCAACCATCAGGCCTTCATAACCATTCGACCCTCTCAGCTCTCCACTGGGCTCGTCCCAGTGGAAGCCACGACTGGCAGCTACGAACTATCAGTCCTTCGTAACCATTCGACGCTCTTAGCTCTCCACTGGGCTCGTCCCAGTGGAAGCCACGACTGACAGCTACGAACTATCAGTCCTTCGTAACCATTCGACCCTCTAAGCTCTCCACTGGGCTCGTCCCAGTGGAAGCAACGACTGACAGCTACCAACTATCGGTCCTTCATAACCATTCGACCCTCTTAGCTCTCCACTGGGCTCGTCCCAGTGGAAGCAACGACTGACAGCTACATCGACTCTCCCTGTCCGCCGATCGTGGCTCTTGTAGCTGAAGAATTGGTTTTAGCACCCACTAAAGTTTCGTAGCGAACCCAATTTTCTTTGACGCCCCCTTGTTAAGCCTCCTATACCACTAATACCCGGCGGTCGACCTAAACCAGGTATTGGCGTCATTATGGAGGAACCCACAAGTGGATTTACAGCCGATTTATCTGCCTACCAATTGCAATGCTGCGTACCAATTGAATTGGTCGCTTTCGGTATTTGGCAAACATCAATTGCGAATGAAAGACGAACTATTTATAGAGCTCAGCGAAGCTATCGCAAAAGATGATTTGAAAATTCTTGACTATCGATCGGTTGATAGAAACGTTGTTCAATTTTTTGTGAGCTCGCGAACCAAGCACTCACCCTCCCAGATAATTGGCTTGATCAAGGGTCGGTGGCAATATATTGCACAGAAATCCGAACCAATCTACTTGAGGCGCAATTATCGAATTTGTAGTGTAGGATCGGCCAGACGCATTGTTCTTGATGACTATGTGGCCAAGCAAACCACCAAGCATATCATGGCAGATTGCGACGTCCAAACGATGTTTGATTCTCTTCAGTATCATGACCCTGATTGCGATCTATGCGCTATTCAGCGAAGTGGTCATGGTGAATTCAATCACAGCCTACAATTGGTATTCGAAACCGCATTTGGTTGGCATGAAACGCGTCGCGAGACTCTCATTGATTACCAACGCATGATCGCGTCCACATGCAAGAAATACGGTTGGTCACTTTCAAGGATTGGCTTGCTCAGTAACCATATGCATGTACTGTTAGCCGCCGACGTATCTGAAGCACCAGAGAGTATTGCACTCTGCTTACTGAACAATTTGGCGTATACACAGGGCATGAAGCCAATCTTCAAATTCAGCTACTATGTCGGGACGCTGGGCAATTACGACCGAGGAGCAATTTGGAATTCTCTTGCTCGGGATAGAGTATCAGACAAGAGAGTGCTTTATCAGCGTTCGTAGCTGCCAGTCGCGGCTTCCACTGGGACGAGCCCAGTGGAGAGCTAAGTAGCTCGGAATGGTTGCGATGGACTCATGGCTGGTAGCTGCCAGTCGCGGCTTCCACTGGGACGAGCCCAGTGGAGAGCTAAGTGGCTCGGAATGGTTGCGATGGACTCATGGTTGGTAGCTGCCAGTCGTGGCTTCCACTGGGACGAGCCCAGTGGAGAGCTAGGAGGCTCGGAATGGTTGCGATGGACTCATGGCTGGTAGCTGTCAGTCGTCGCTTCCACTGGGACGAGCCCAGTGGAGAGCTATCGCTAAAGCGATAAAGACAAGATACGCATTCGCATAATTTTTTGTCCGATCTGACTTGGCGCTTCGAGAACCGGGGCTAGCGCCCTGCGGCTTAGGTGATTACTCAAACAGTGACGCTTCCAGCTTCACTGTTTCCTCGTAGCGCAGGATCATCTCGGGCGTGCCGACACTTTTGAGGTTCGCGGCCAAGGCGATCGTTTCCAGAGTGTGGATGAGCCGACGCAAACGTACCTGCCGCATTTCAGCTTCAAAGCTCGCTCCGCGCGCTTGAATGCGCTCATCGCGGCTGGCGATATAAGCTGCATAGCCCGGCATTTCCTTTAGCTCTTTGGCAAACTTCTCGCCAGCTTCGCCTTTCAACATGTCGAGATTCGGCCAGTCCTCTTGCTTCTCCAGCTCCGGCCATTGCTCGACAATTGCGTCGCGCAGTTCGCGGCGGCGACTAAAACCACCGCGACCTCGGCGGGCGAACCCACCTCGTCGAGCCGCGCGATACTCACGCGATGCATCGGCATACTCAGCAAATACCTCCGAGATATCGGCGTTCAACTCCAGCTTCAATCGCTCACATAGACCGGTAACGATGCTGGCATCGATAGATGATGCTCGATCGACAAACGATTGCAAACTGCCAGTGATCGACATGAGATTCTTGGATACGGCCGCATCGAAATCTTCGAGCGAGTCGACCGAAGCTGGCGACGAATCTTCGAGATCGTATTGCGGAATTCGACTGGCGTGACGCAACAAGGCATCACTGCCTCTAAGCGGGATATCGATGGTCTCGCTGGCGACAACGGCATAGGCATGAGCTTCACCCAACGAAACCTTGCCGTTCTTGTCCGCGTCCGCATCGAGAACTTGTTTGCCCGATCGCATTTGACCGAGCAGGGCACCCCAAAAATAGCTGCTGTACTCCGCATCGTTTTCAACGTCGGGTCGACAACCAGCAGCTGGCAGATCATGGCGCTGCGCAAAAAAACCGGTACGCACATTCGCGGCAAGGCCCGATTCAGCCTGGCCTTCTTTAAAGATGGCATGTGCAAAGCCACCGCAGTAACACTGAGCCATCACCATCACCACCGGTACATCCTTCGGCAGAGTATCGAGCCACTTGGCTAGCTCACTCATATTCAGATCGCGATTGCCCCAACAAGTGATCGAAGTTTCGTGATCGCCATCGCCTTTCTTTGCGGCTCCACCATGAGCTGTAACATACACGATCAATCGATCACCACTGCGCACCTGGCTCTTCATAACGTCCATCGCTGTGCGCACATCGTTGATGCGATTGGATCCGCTAATCGACTGCACGCGATGATTGCGATAGGCGACTTGTTGCGAGCCGGGAATCACGCCTGGTGGCCCTGGTGGCGCAAAGATCTCTTGCAACATGGCCAGGGCCGTTGGCTGATTGGCGTCGCGTTTGAGAACAATCTGCAAGTCTGCCCCCGGATCAAAACCGTCGGCAAACTGAATGCGATGCGTGTAAGGCTGCCGAGTATGCCTGGTGCTCAATAAGCGTTGAAAGAAAATCACGTTGGCTTCCAGGGATGCCTGGTTGCCTTCGGGCGCATAACCACCACCAATGGTCAGGATATGATCAGTGGCGAAGGCATTGTTCGTGCAAAGTGATAGTAGTACGGCGCAAACCAAGTAACGCATGATGGTTTTTCGTTCTGCACATGAGTATTTTTGTCACTCAATTCTCTGTCAGAGAGCCGTTCCTTCAGCACCCGTTTAGACCGATTGTAACGCAAACGGGATTCGAACTCTTTCTGTACAGTGCACAGAATTCGTCATTTTGCTTGACAGAAGTGGGTTTTAACCAACATTACAACGACGGTTATTCCAGCAATACACGACCCACACGAGCAGGTAGGATAAATTGTGAAAGTTTTAGTTGCCGATGACTCCGGAGTGATGCGCAAAATCATTATCCGTTCTTTGAATGCCGTAGGCGTAACCGATGTCGTCGAAGCTGCAGACGGCGCTGAGGGATGGGAGCAATTGCAGGCCAATCCCGTTGACCTGGTTCTGACGGACTGGAACATGCCGAACGTAAGTGGCATGGAGTTCCTGCGCAAAATTCGCGAATCGGGTTCAGACTTGCCAGTGATCATGGTGACCACCGAAGCCGAGAAGGCCAAAGTAATCGAAGCCATTCAAGCTGGTGTAACCGATTACTTGTGCAAGCCGTTCGAATCTGAAGAACTGCGTGAGAAGTTGGAAAAGTACATCACTGTTTGATCGTACACGCTAACCATCGAACCTATCGATTCGCGCTCTTTGCCCGGTGCGTGGACCGAATACGCAGGCACTACAGGAAGTAATGCTCGCGTTTGTCGTAACCCATGATTTCCACCGGCGAGCCATCACATGTTTAAAGCGGCAGACAACCTCATCGACGAGGTATTGGCACGAGTCCAGCTACGACACACTCAGGGGGACAAGCCCGCTGAGTGTCCTAGCGAAAACGAACACGAGCAGCGGTTGACCGAAGCCCTGACACAAAGCGTGCAGGGCGTCTTCGAAACCATGTGCGGCTTTCCGATCGAGCCTTGCGGCTTAGAACATGGATGCAGCCATCAAGCTCAGCACGATCTGAACGGCATCATCAGCATCTCAGGTAAGCTCAAGGTCACCGTGGTCCTGAGCTTGACCAAGGAACTTGCCTTCAACGTTGTCACTGCCTTCCTCGGTGCGGCACCGGACAATGTGAACAGTGAAGTCCTTGATGTCGTCGGCGAAATGACGAATATGATCTGCGGTAATGCCAAGGAGCGACTTTCGATCCAAGGCCTATCACTTGGCTTGCCAACCGTCGTCACCGGCTCGAACATGATCGTCGCATTCGAGTCCGGTCTGAGCGTCTCACGCATCGCTTTCGACAGCCCCAAGGGCGCCATGAGCATCGTCTTCGGCGCCCGAGGTTAATCATGACAAGTTTTTGTCATTCTGTCTGTCATCAATTTAGCTGATCCAAGTTGGTTCCCAGCCCTTGCGATAGGGCTTGGATAACCACTGCTCGGCGGCAGGCATATTGGTGATGCGCATCGTTTCGCTGTTCCAGACCAAGAGCTTCTCGGGTACGCGAATGGCCACTGTTCCGAGCAGCACTGTTTCAGTTAACGGTCCAGCGTAATCAAACGATGAAGTCGTTTGTCCTTGACCGCGACATGCATCTGCGAACTGAACATAGTGATCAACGCTTTCGATCTTTGGCAAAGCATCTTTGGCTACTTTGCCCAGCGGTAACAGCGTCGGCGGTGCCCAGTGCGGAATGATCAGCGATCCCTTCTCACCAATCAGGATCGAGCCATTGGTGGGTAGCTTGTAGTCGGCTGGTACGTGTTCCAGTTTATCGCGGGCTGGCAGCACACCAACTGCGTCATACCAGGTCACGTTGATCGTTGGTCCCACGGTGTATTCAGTAGCTGGAAACTTGTAACGAACTTCGGCGCGATCCGTCCAGCTTTCCGCCAGCAGCTTAGGCGCCGTGGCCGTTAACTCAAGTGGCGCTGTAAGCTTGAGGGCTTTGAACACTGGGTCGAGGATGTGGCATCCAAAGTCGCCCAACTGACCAGAGCCATAGGCCTGCCAGCCGCGCCAGTTAAACGGATGATACATGCCTTCTTTGTAGGGGCGATCTGCCGCCACGCCTTGCCATAGATCCCAACGCACATGCTGAGGCACAGGATCACTACCGGCGGGTCGATCGATCGCGCGCGGCCATGTCGGCTGGCTGCCTTGCCACGAATGCACTTCGCGCACCTTACCGATCAAACCTTGATGGACCCAAGCCACCGCTGATCGGTAATCGGAATGCGATTGGATCTGGTTGCCCATCTGAGTAACGACTTTGTATTTGGCAGCCGCCAGCTTCATTTGACGTGCTTCGAACACGGTATGCGTGAGCGGCTTTTGGCAGAATACATGTTTGCCCAACTGCATAGCAGCCAATGCGATCGGGGCATGCATGAAGTCAGGTGTCGATACCGTCAGCGCATCAAACAGCTTGGCTTTGTCGAGTAGTTCGCGCCAATCCGCGAACTTCGTGGCGCTGGCGTACTTCTCGGCCGCCCAGCCCAAATGCTTCTGCGAGCTATCGATGTCACACAGGGCTGTAACTTGCACAGCAGGGCTGGCGGCTACGCCGCCCAAGTCGCTGGCTCCTTTGCCGCCAGTACCAACACTGGCCAAGCTTAGTTTTTCATTGGCCCCATAAACTCTCGAGTAACTCAGAGCCGGCAGCGCTAGCGCGCTGGTGGCCACGGCCATGTGTTTTACGAAACTGCGGCGATTAGAATGATGCTTCATGGTTGGGTCCTTTGGCAGGATATTGTTTGGCAGGACAAATCATGATAAACCATGGCGTCACAAAAAGCACCTAAGCCGCCGGGCGCTAGCCCCGGTTCTCGAAGCAAACTTTTCCCCACCCACCACTGACCGTCAGTGGATTGATGACTGACAGGCTAGTTCATTAGCGAGACAATCATTGGCCCACCGAGCCGAGCTCGGTGGTGCCGCTCACCACCCGACCTTGTGTCGGTGGGAGCAATGCTTGGTCTAGCTTGCCAGTCGTGAATCCACCGAGCCGAGCTCGGTGGAGAATTAACCTCACCAAAATTTGGATGTGAAATGATGAATCGACATATGACTTACGCATTGAGTCTGGCATTGAGCTGGGCAGCGGTTGCCCAGGCTGAGAACTGGCCGCAATGGCGCGGACCGCGCAGCGATGGCAAGTCGATCGAGACTGCGCTGCCGACCAAATTCTCCAAGACGGAACATGTCGCTTGGCGCACAGCGCTACCCGGTCAAGGCGGCGCTACACCCGTGATCTGGGATGATCGCATCTTCGTTACTTCCGCCGCGGGGAATGACCTCGTGCTCATTTGCTTGTCGGCTAAAGATGGTCAGCAATTGTGGAAGCAAACGGTCGCCACCGGCAATCAAGATGCGCGCGCCGGTGAAGGCAACTCGGCTTCGCCATCGCCATCGACCGATGGCAAACATGTCTGGTGTTTCTTTGGTACAGGTGTGCTGGCATGCTACGACATCAATGGCAAAGAGCAGTGGAAGTTTGACGCTGGACAACGTTTCGGCAAGATCGATATCCAGTTCGGTATGACTAGCACTCCTGTGCTGCATGGTGATTCACTATACATGCAACTGATCCACGGTCCGATGAAGCGCGACGATAGTTCACAAACTGGACAGATCATCCGGCTCAACAAGCTGACGGGCGAAACGATTTGGGTGGTGGATCGCAAGACAAGTGTCGACTTCGAGTGCAAACATTCTTATGCATCCCCATTTGTGTTTGATAACGGTCAGCAAAAGTTTCTCGTAGCGCATGGCGCCGATTGTACGACAGGTCATGACTTGGAGACAGGCAAAGAACTGTGGCGATTGGATCAGCTCAATGGGCCATCACAGTTTTTCAACCGTCACGATGCCACTTATCGCTTCGTCGCATCACCAGCCTTCAACAGAGAATGGATCATCGTGCCAACGGCCAAAGAAGGTCCGACGCTTGGCCTGAAGGTAAATGCATCTCTGAAGGGGAATCAAGTGGCGGCTTCGGACGCAGTCGGTTGGAAGCAAGATCGCACACCCGATGTTTCCATCCCGCTAATCGACGGTGACTTGATTTACTTGCTGCACAAAGATGGCAAACTGCAGTGCTTGGAGTTGAAGACTGGCAAGGAACTTTACTTTGAGCGCACGCACACTTCGCAGCATCGGGCCAGTCCATTTATGGCTGGCAAAGCCATTTATCTCTGTGCGAAGGACGGGACAATCACGGTGGTTGAAGCTGGGCCGAAGCTAAACGTGATCGCTGAAAACAAAATGGAAGAACCGATCACAGCTTCGCCTGCCGCTGCCAATGGTACGCTGTACATTCGTACCTACGATGCGCTTTATGCAATCCGGTAACGGATTCTCGGCCGTTCAATTTTTTGTCAGAGGGGATCTGACAAAAAATTGAATGGCGAACAAATGTGGGTTGCTTACCATCCCATGACCATGTTGCTTTCGATGACTTTGCGAGCCTTTTCCAGGTCGCTGCCGGTTTCGTGCATATAGAGACGAATGGCATGTACCTTGTCACCGGACGACTTGGACAGGCAGTCGCGGGCAACGCCACAAATATCCATGTGGCTGGTGGTCAGACCCAACACGCCCTTGGAGATGACCCAAGTGTCTCGAGGGCGTTTGGTCATGCGCGTGACCTGGTCGCCCGGGTAAGCTTGAGCCACAACTTGTCGAGCAGCTTGCTCGTCATTGGCCCAAGTAATAATGATATGTGCGTCAGTTTCAATTTCGAATAACGGCATACAGCACCTCCAGGCTCGGCACGAGAAACGAACCAACTCTCTCTGTAATGTAGTCGATTCCTGGCGCTACCGAAAGCATGGAAAACCGGTAAAGAACTGACAAAGAAATTGAGTGACAGAAAATATTGGTCACCCAATTTTCTGTCTGGTTCGGGCTTTATGGGCCGATTGTGCGGGCTACTTGATCTTTTGTTGTCCGTGTAGCACTTCGACAAGCTTGACGAGTTGCCAAGGGCAACTAGTGTGAAATTTGGCTCCTATGCTTTTGGCGCTGGAGAACAGCTTCTGCAACTTGTATCGCATCCGGGATCGGCAACATGATCAAGAGTCGAAAATCGTTAGTACTTGGGATGATGACTGCGCTGGTCTCGATGGCTTCGGCCGCCAGCGCACAAGACAATGGGCTTGGCTATGCCTTCTTGTTTGGTTATGGAGCCGCCAATACACCGGCCATCCGCTCGTTTGTGCCTGCACCGCCTTACTTCGCCTTACACCCTCCCGTGTATTACGGCCAGAAGTACACGCGACCCTATGGCGAGAGCCCATTTGCTGCCTGGCCTCAACTGCGTTCGCCCGCAGGATATTATCCACGTCCAGCCGCCAATCGTATCCAACCCGTGGTGATCAACGTCGCACCTGCCCATCCGCAAGCTCACTCGGCGCCAGCCATTCAAGCTGTGCCTGAAGCCATTTATTCCGCACCATCGCAAGCTCCTGTGGCACCGGCACCGGCCGCTGCTCCTGGCCATTCGGCTCCTCCAGCGCCACCTGCTCCCAACGCGCCAGCAGCCAAGCCAAGCCCAGTGGTGATTGAAGATCGTCCCGTTCAGCCACTAACGATCGACAATCCCTACTATCAACCAAGCGATCGACGATTTGTTGGCAGGCGATCGATTGGTCAATAGCACTGGCCACCCAATAGTGCTGGCCAATAGTGCTGGCCAATAGTACATCGTTGGCAAACCACATTTAAAGAAATGCGCCGGGCAAGTTTCGAGACCACTTAGGTCTTGCAGCTTGCCCGGTTTCGGATACGGCTCGATCATGCAACGTTCGAAACGAGCCAGCATGGCACCGAGTCGATATTGCCCGTCGAACATTTTGCCCCCCTACGCAGTTTTTGATTCCCTCGCATAATTGAAGGCTAGTTGCTCGGCATTTTTTGATACTCAATAATTCGCTGCTCGTGGACGGGAAATGATCAACACGCTCTATCTTCCCGAACTGCGCGAAATGCTGGCCGAGCATAACGCGGAAGAGCTGCGCGAATTCTGTATGGCCTTGCATCCCGGCCGCACGGCTGAGTTTATGGAAGGCCTGACTCCGCACGAAGCCTGGGAGGTGCTGCAGTTCGCCGCTCCTTCGCTACGAGCCGAGATCTTCAGCTACTTCGAAGACGAGCAACAGTTGTCGATTCTCTCAGCCGAGGATGACAAACAAGTCGCGGATCTCATCACGCATTTGCCTGCCGACGACGCAGTCGATTTGCTCGGCGAGTTGCCCGATGAACGCATGGAGCATTTGCTGGCGCTAATCCCTGCGCCGGATCGTCGCGATATCCGCAGTCTTCAGAATTTTCCTGAGGGCACGGCCGGTGCAATGATGACCACCGAAGCCGCGTGCCTTCATGAGCGTCTATCGGTTCGCGATGCACTCGAAAAGCTATCGCGCCAAGCTGAACAGCTCGAAACGATCTACTACATCTATGTTGTTGATGACACCAACCATTTGAAAGGTGTCGTCAGTACGCGACGACTTGTTTCCTCGATCGGCAAGCCCAACATGCGGCTGGCTGATCTCATGGAAACCGACTTGATTGTGGCTCGGGCCAGCGATGATCAGCAAGAAGTTACGCAGACGGTTGCCAAATTCAATCTGTTGGCGATACCGGTCGTCGATGCTGAAGGCCACATGCTGGGCATCATTACACACGACGACGTGATCGACGTAGTCATCGAGGAAGCAGCCGAAGATGCGCAGCGCATCGCTGCCGTGGCTCCCCTGGAAGACTCGTACACGCGCACCAGCATCCTGACGTTGTCGTGGAAACGCGGCATGTGGTTGGCTATCTTGTTCTTTCCAGGCATCTTCACCGTTATCAGCATGCGTCACTATGTTGACGAACTGGAGAAGTACATTTGGCTGACCTGGTTCTTGCCACTGATCATGGGATGTGGTGGCAACTCGGGTAGTCAATCTGCCACGCTGATCATAACCAGCATGGCTATGGGCGACGTAAAAGCTCGCGACTGGTTCAAGATCATGTTGCGCGAGCTAGCGACCGGACTGTTGCTTGGCGCAGCGCTCGGCATGGTGGGTATGCTGCCAGCCTTGCTATTTGCACCGACATTTATGGCAGCGCTCATCATTCCACTAACTGTGGTGCTAGTGGTGACTTGCGGGACGCTGACCGGTTCGCTGCTGCCGATGTTCTTTCAGCGCAACGGGCTGGACCCGGCGCTGATGAGCAATCCGTTTGTGGCCGGCATCAATGATATCTGCGCGATTCTGCTGTACGTCAACGTGGCTAGGTTGCTGTTGTAACCGTTGGCCCCAAGTAGAAATTCAGCAGTTGGCTTTGCACTTTGATCGCGCGGATCAATGTCCATAGATGATTCACGCTGAACTCGCACGGTTCAGTGCTGGCCAGCGAGTCGAGTTCGGAAGCGATGGCGGCGTGCTGATCCTCATGCATGGCGATCTGCAGTTGTATATCGCTCATCAGCTTCAGTCGCAGCGAGGCATCGTCGAGAGATTCGAGCGAAGGAGCTGCGTGACAAAGGAGCATGGCCGTGCGAAACACTTCGGCCGCCGGAGCGCCGGGCATTTCTGCAAGGACTTCATTCAGAAGCCGCGTTGGTTGCATGTTGGATGATGATCTCGGAGGTCAGGTCTGTGGCTTCGGGGCGGGAAGCGCATGCAGGGCATTCCGGAAACACGCCGAAAGCGTACGCCAGAGTTAGCCGGGCGGCTGAACATTACCTGGTAGCACCTCTAAGTTGGCTAAAAATCTGGCAGGTCGTAGCGAATGTAGCGCCGGGGCCGATCTGAGGCATCCGGCCAATAAAAACGTCCCAGCGAACCCACTAGTTTATAAGAAAGATAGCAAAGGCGTAGGCGCGATCGCGTTGGCCATGATGAAACAGCCCAATCGCCGTAGCCTTTGATAGCTTTCTTATAAACTGTCTGCGTTTTTTGGTTCACCGATTTCCTTTTGTGAGGGCTCTGCATAGGATCCATTGATGCAGGGGGCGTCCGTAGTGCGTGAAGCCCACTGCCATGTCTGTTCCGCAGTCGATTTGAGAAGTTTTGCGCTCAGCCGCAGCATGCGTTACCGGTTGTGCGAGGCGAAAAATTCAGGCTTGGGCGGCTAAAGCCTTTTGCGATGGCTCATCGCGGCATGCTGAGACGTCTTTGGCTGGAATCGACACGCTGTAGAGAGCGGAATTGGAATGGTTCATTGCTGACAACCATCGACACTGGGCTGAAGTGGGTGGCAACGATCACATGGCAGCAGCTGCGCCCCATTGTGTGGAAGCTAGATAACCAATACGAACGCGGCGTGAAGTTAACCAAGAGCCAGATGAAGAGACTGAGCCAGCGACTGTATCGACTCACAGGGCTCGAACGTTGGTGCGTTATGATCAAACCACTAGTGGCTCCAATCACGTGAGACTGGCTAACAACTCTTAAGGCAGACCATCGAAGCGCTTGAATGGAAACCTGCGCTAGAGGTGCGCTCCCACACAGGTCTGTTGATCGACTAGCGGGGAAAGCTCTGGAAGTTGCATAGGTTAGTCAATCAGTCAACCGCTTGGCGGGCGAGTATTCTTTTGCAATGGTTGCCGCTTTCCCCGCCAAGCAGTTGCCCGATTGCCTACCCTAAGCAATTTGTGGGTTCGCTGGGACGTTTTTATTGGCCGGATGCCTGACAGAAAACTGATGACAGAAAAAATAGCGAGTCCCGAGCCGAGAGCATTGCTGGCTACCCTCTAGTTGACATCTTTCGAACATATGCCTAGGATTCGACGGTTTGAGTAAACTTGGCCTCAAGTGTTGGTTTAGAAAGGTTTCCAATGACTCACGTTGTCACCAAGCCCTGCGATGGTTGCCGTTACACCGACTGCGTGGTTGTGTGCCCGGTACAGTGCTTTTACGAAGGTGAAAAGATGCTGTACATTCACCCCGAAGAGTGCATCGACTGTGAGGCTTGCGTTTCAGAGTGCCCAGTTGAAGCCATCTATCATGAAGATAACGTACCCGATGAGTGGAAGAGCTACATTCAATTGAATGCAGAAATGGCCAGCAAGTCGCCGGTTATCACCGATAAGAAAAAGCCGCTCTGCGAGTAGCGTATAGCGGGCTTCGAAGGTCACTAACGATCAAGAAAAGCGGCAGTTAAACACTGCCGCTTTTTTGTTTTCGCTAGCGAAAACGCATCGCGTTTGCGATAGGCGCAATAAAAAACCGCCACTGATTCGGGCGAAACAGCGGCGGTATAAGTCTGGAGCTATGCATTCACAGAGAGTGAAGTGGCATGGCTCATCAGCCAGACTAGCCCTTCTTGGTAGCGGACTTCTTCTTGGCAGCGGCCTTCTTCTTGCCGCCAGCCTTCTTAGCGGCCTTCTTGCCGCCAGCCTTCTTCGCTGCCTTCTTGCCGCCAGCCTTCTTGGCGCCTGTCTTTGCTGCTTTCTTCTTAGCCACGTTCACTCCTCCGATCAACGGATAACTTGGAGTCGCTCTCAGTTACAACAGCCACACGTTGCAACCTGCGAACCCCGAAACAAGAAAACCTCGGCCATTCAAAACTCATCATCGATCGCGCGGTGGCCACCGCACTTTTTTCGATTAGGGTCTTGACGACGTCAGTTACCTACGTCCTTGATTAGTATTTGTACGAGTTCGCCAAAAGAAAGCAATATCTTTCTGACACATTTTCCACTTATTTTTGACAATTTTTCCACAATGACTTTTTAAGTCTGCGGTTTTCGCCAGCAAAAGAGGCTGACATAGAGAGTGGCAAGCTGTCGAAAACCAACCGGCTTTCGCTTTCAATAACTGCCAAAGCGCGTTTGTTGATAGAGCTGAAAGTTACTACCTAATAAGAATAAACACATCAAGCCCGATCCTTGCATGCCTTGGCCGTACGTAAGCAACAGCAGCCCGCCTGCCACAAACATCGACACCAGCGCAGCGCGATTCACTGGATTGGGCACTCGATAAATCCGCAATACCTCGCGCATGATCTGACCACCGTCCAACGGCAAGATCGGCAGCAGATTCAGCAGCGACCACAGGACACTTGTACCTACAAACGTCTCGAAGAAGACTTGAACGATGGCTTGACGCGACCCGATCAGCCCTTCAGGCAGCGGCACATAATCAGACACCATCACGGTGAGACTAAGGTTGATGTGCGCCATGGTGACAGCAGACCATACAGCCAGTCCGACCAGCAACTGAAAGATCGGACCGGCCGCCGAAATCGCAATCAAGTGATGTGGCTGGTTTGTTGTGCGGCGCCGCGCAGCATTCCAATCAGTGAACGAACCCGGTATGGCCAGTCCACCAAAGTGATACAGCACGATGCGACTGTCCATGCCGTAGTAGCGAAACAAGCAGGTGTGGCCAAGCTCGTGAATCAGAATCGATAAACACAATGCCAAACAATGAATGATCAACAGCGGTAACGTACCAGGCGTCGTCAGCTTATCTTCGTAGTACTCAGTATCCACATAACTGACAAACTCAAAACCAAGCACAGCGGCCAATGCCCAGAAGCCCCACGCGATTCGCACTGGAAAGCCGAACAGCTTGAACTGTAAATCATAGGCGCTCAGATAGGGTTCTTGCAGCATCGCTTCCAAGGCTCCGCGAAATACTCTTACGCTCTTCCACTGCACACATCTTCTGTCAGATGTGGATCGGACAAAAGATGACGGACACAAAAAGTAACAAAAAAAGAGCGTGGTTGCCCGGCAGCAACCACGCTCTGATTTGTTATCGAGAAACGCGTTCGATCAACGAAGCTTACTTGACTGCTTCTTTCACTGGTTCGAACTTGCCCTTCTCAAATGCCTTCTCACCGAAGACCAGGTTGATTTGTTCGTCGCCCTTAGCCGCTTCTGCTTTGCCTTTGCAGTTGTTGCAGCAGAATGCGACCTTTGTGCCAGCTACTTCGATGGCAGTCGAATCATCCAGCTTGGCACCGCTGATTGGACAAGCCGTTTGCTTGTACTGCTTGGTAGCAACCAATTGTGCATTGGCCTTGCCAGCGAACTTTTCTTTGTCCGTTGCATCGCCAAAGGCTTTCGCACAATTGCCACAGCAGAAGTAGACCTTGCCCTTCTTCCAGTCGGCCGACTTGCTTTCATCAACAGCTTTGCCCGCTGCGACTACGCATTTGACACCTTCCAGCTTTGGCTTTTCAACGGCCAATGCAATCGTCGTGCTGGCGACGAACAGCGCTAGTACCGCTCCACTCAAGTTTTTGCTGAGCATGTCTGAGATTCCCTTATTGAAGTTGCGACGCGTACGTAAACGTTCCGTAAGTTATCAGTGCAAATTAGCAAACTGAGCAGCGACTTGCCAGATAACTCCTTGCGACAATGCGGTTTTTTGTCCTGAAATCTTGGGCCCCTGGCGTCGATCGAATTTGCATGCCCGGTCAAGGCGAATTGACTGGCCGAGGCGGCAGAGGACTGCCGGGTTTCAGAGGACTGTTCTCAATTTTTCTAAAATCTTCGACAAATGGGCTCAAGATTTTAACTCTTGCAGCCGGTAAGGCATCCTGATATTCCTTTCCGAGGCTGCAAGACGCAGCCAAACCAAACAGAAACCGTCTTTCGAAAGGAATCGAAAGTGGACCCAATAACAGAGATCTGCGTGCATTGGTCCGTTTTGCTAGTACCCGCACTAGCCGCTTGGGCCATCCTCGGGGTGAGCGTCTATCGCGAGAAACAGACTCAGCCCTTGGCTGATTCACTTTATTTCTTGATCATGCTGGTCATTGGGGCCCTGACATGGCGGACCATGCAAACGCATGATGTTTGCTTCCTCATCCACACGGCCAGCCTCGGAATCATGATCGTTTTCGGCGTTCTGCCTCGCCGCCAAACCGCCGACGAAACCATTCACTGGGTTAGTTGAAAACTAAGGGCTCCCTCAGATTTTGTCGTCTAAATTTCTGTCAGAGAACTCGGACAAAAATAGACGAACAAAAAGCGAAGCCTAAGAGACAACCTTTTCAGCAGACTTTTCGTAGGTATTAGAACAGTCCTCGCGCGCGGGCAATCGCCGCGGCCGGAAGCTTCCAAAGCTTCTCTCGGCCGGTCGAGTTGCTATACTTGGGATTAAGTCGTCCCTAAACCGCGAGGACAGTTCGATGAATTCTGGCAAACATCTCGATTATTTGCTGCAACAATGGCCTTTCGACCCCGATTGTGTCTGCGTCAGATTGGTCAAGGGATGTGACGGTCGCGATTGTATCCAACTGAGGTTAGACCTCGGCATTCTGCAAATGGAAACCTCCGGCCGCCCGGATGGGACTCGCCCCGAGGGCTACGAGACTTTGCTCGATCAGTTGCTCGACGCCGAACAGCAGGATCCAGATTTCGAACTGGATGAAGAGACCTGCATGGAGATCGATCGCGAGTTTGTGCAGTACTATCAACGCCGAGTCGCATGGCTGCGGTTGCAGTACTTCCAACGCGCCGTCCAAGATGCCGAACATACGCTGGCCTTGATGGATTTCTGCCGTGACCATTCGCCCGACGAGCAATGGACACTACGCCACGAACAACATCGCGCCTTTGTGCTCTTCCACAAAACGCAGGCTGCTGCCTTGGCGGCCATCGAAGAAGAAGCGGCCGATGTGGCCTTGAAGCACGTCGACGAAGGGCTCGAACTCATTCACGAGAGCTTTGTCGATATGGGCTGGGAAGATCAGTACGAGAGCGACGAGCTTGTGCAACGCCTGGTACAACTGAAAGAGTCGTTGGGCGACGAATTTTCTGTCGGTAAAAGTCTACGCGAACGATTGGCCGAAGCAGTGGCCACCGAGCAATACGAACTAGCCGCCCGCTTGCGCGACGAATTGACCAAGCGATCTGACAACTAAGCAATGCTGACTGGGTTCACTCGTTGCTTCAATGACGGTCAGGCTTGCCAATCAATCATTAAACCACCGACCATAGGTCAGTGGTGGACCGCACCACCGAGTTCACTCGGTGGTTTAATGACTGCCAGGCTAGCCAATCAATCAGTAAACCACCGACCAAAGGTCAGTGGTGAACCACACCACCGAGTTCACTCGGTGGTTTAATGACTGTCAGGCTAGCCAATCAATCAGTAAACCACCGACCAAAGGTCAGTGGTGAACCGCACCACCGAGTTCACTCGGTGGTTTAATGACTGCCAGGCTAGCCAATCAATCAGTAAACCACCGACCGAAGCTCAGTGGTGAAGAGCCGCATGCGCGGTCACGAGTTTCTTGAAGCTCGCAGGCAACGAAGTCAGGCATAGTTGCAACTGCTGCGTTGAGCCGCGATTGGTTACATTCAGGCCCATCTCACCGGCGAAATCATCCGCACCGCTCAATTGCGGCCCGGTGAATACCACGATCAATCCTTCAGGCCGCTTGGTGTGCATGGTAACCCACGCCTGATTTTGTCCTGGAAGAAAGTATCGCGCCGAGGATTCTTCATCCCACTTCCACTCGCCGCTTAGTGTTTGCGACACCAAGTCGGCAACTTTCTCCAAAATGTCCGGCGTCCACACAATTTCTCTGCCTATCGGAAATCCTTTGCGCAACAGGTGCCATTTTTTGCCCAATGCTTTCCACGGCAAGACCTGATCCAGGTTGGCAGCCAGGCGACTCGTCGGTGCCGCTTCGCTCAGAAATTCATCCATCGCACGTTGCAACCAGTTCCAAAACGATGGCTTGTCGATTTCCGCATAAGTGAAGGCGCGTATCTCCAGTTCCATCCAAATACCGGCTTGGCTAGCCCGCACGCGCGAATCATTTCCATACGATTCAATCTCGGGAACTTCGTTCAGCGTCGGCAAGGTAAGGACTTCGAGCAATTGGGCTTTGTTAAACGCGCGTCGAGGTACGCGAAACTTTAACTTCAACAACCAGGTCTCGGCCGTGATCGCATGCAGGAACCAACCGTTGCTTTTCACCGGACCAGTCACTTCGACGACGCTGCGATTGTCCCAGTTCGTACTGTTAAAGCCACCGTGACTTTCAATCCTGTCAATGATCTCTGACAGGATGCGGCGTTCCCAACGAATGGCACCGCCTTTGCGATCCGTACTATCGACGGTGTGCCAGCGCCGACCATCAGTTTGCCATGGCAACAGCGTATCGCGTCCAATCTGTTCCAGTTCGATGTCACCGATTTGTTTGCGATAGTAGGCCTCTGGGTCGAACTTGGCGCGCTCGACGTAAGGCCCTTGCCTCAATACGTCGGCCAAAGCTTCGCCAGTATGACATCGCAGCAAGCCAGCCCCTTTGTTCTGATCACCTGCAGCAGGATCGCTCGCACCGATGACTGCTTTGGTTTTGCCTCGAGGTTTCTTGGTGGCCTTGGCGCCAGTTGCGGGCGATGAGTTCTTTGTGCTTAACGACAGCAGCCCTCTTTCCCTCTGCGCATGTTCGACGATTTGTTCAGGCGAACCGGCAGCAACAACCTGGCCACCTTGCCAGCCTGCTTCCGGGCCCATTTCGATCAGCCAGTCCGCTGATTTGATCACATCGAGATTGTGTTCGATGACGACAACCGTGTTGCCCATGTCGACCAGTCTATGCAACACGATCAGCAGTTTGCCCACATCCATAAAGTGCAGACCTGTCGTCGGTTCATCAAGCAAGTACAGCGTCCGACCAGTGTCAGGCCTCGATAGTTCGGCAGCTAACTTCACTCGCTGTGCTTCCCCTCCAGAGAGCGTGGGGGCGGACTGGCCGAGAGCCATGTAATCCAAGCCAACATCGGCGAGCGTTTGCAGGATGCGACGGATCTTCGGAATATTGCCGAGCACTTCCAGTGCCTTGCCAACCTGCATCTCGAGCATATCGTGAATGGAGAAGTCATGATACTTGATTGATAAAGTATCTTCGGTGAAGCGCCGACCGTGACAGCTATCGCACTGCACCCAAACATCGGGCAGGAAGTGCATCTCGATGCGCAGTTGACCATAGCCTTCACACTTTTCACAACGACCGCCCGGCACGTTGAAGGAAAACTGCCTGGCTGTGAATCCTCTAGCGCGCGACATCGGTAACTGCGCATACAATTGCCGAATCAACTCGAAGACGCCCGTATAGGTTGCTGGCGTACTGCTAGGGTTCTGCCCCAGCGGCGATTGATCCACGCGGATAACTTTGTTGACGTTGGCCGCACCGTCCAGCTTGCGATAGTTCAAGCCAGTGCGTGTCGATCGATTCTGTAGCGCTGGGTAAAGAATATCATTGACGAGCGTGCTTTTGCCGCTACCGCTCGGTCCGGTTACGACCGTCAACGTACCGAGCGGAAATTCGACATCGATATCGCGCAGCGTATGCGCTCGTGCTCCCAACAGCCGCAAAGCTGGACCGTCCACAGCGCGCCGATTGCTGGGTATGGGGATCGCGGCTTTGCCACTCAGGTAAGGCCCTGTCACGCTGGCTTTGCTTGCCGCAATCTTTTTGGGCGTGCCTTGAGCCACCAACTGGCCACCATGTCGGCCGGCGCCGGGTCCAAAGTCACACAGACAATCGCTGCCCGCAATAATCTCACGATCATGTTCGACGACAATCAACGTATTGCCCAGATCTCGAAGTTTATTGAGAGCGTTGAGCAATCGATGATTGTCGCGTGGATGCAAACCAATCGTAGGCTCGTCCAAAACATACATGACGCCACACAGGCCGCTACCCAGTTGGCTGGCCAATCGAATGCGTTGCGATTCACCGCCGCTGAGCGAATTGGCTGAACGCGACAACGAGAGATAATCCAGTCCCACATCCAACAAGAACTCAGTGCGTGCGAGAACTTGCGCCAACACTTCGCCTGCGATCTTCTGTTCACGCTCATCCAGCGTCCAAGATCGAATCGTGCGATGGAGCTCCGCCAGCGACAAACGCACGATATCGCCCATGTTCAGTCCACGAAAGCGCGCAGCGGCTGGACCGCGCGTCAAGCGACTGCCATCGCACTCCGAACAAGGCACGTCTGTTAATGGCCCTAGCGCGGTACGCACGCTGGCATTCAAGCGCGAAGCCTCTTCGAGTGCAGGCATCAAACCTTTCCATTGGAACTGCAGCCCTGCAAGTTTGCCTGTTTCGACTTTGTACCAACGCTCGCCCGTTCCGTGAAACAACGCGCGGCGAACGGTACCGGTGTAGCGCTCCAGTGGTTGATCCATCGGCATGCCAGTGGCCTTAGCCAGCGCGGTCAACATCTCAAAGGCGATATCGCGTGCGCCATGCGGGAACAACTTCAATCCGCCATCGATCAGCGTGCGTCCCATGTCGACGATCAAATTGGGATCGGCGCCAACCTCCGTGCCCAAACCTTCACAGGATACGCACCATCCCAACGGTGTGTTGAACGAGAACGAATGCGGCGTGAGCGGTTCAAGACTTTGCCCGCACTGATGGCATGCCAAATGTTGGCTGTGGCGGACCGTGTTCCATAGCGGCTCTTCCAGCGCATCATCGGGCTGAATCGTGAACATCACGCCAGCGCCGCGCGACAACGCTTGTTCGACGCTCTCGGCAATACGTGCGCGGTTGTCGGCAGACACCACCACGCGATCGACGACCACTTGCAAGTCGAGATGCACATTGGTGGCAAGTCGAGGTGGTTCATCCAGCGTAAAGGTCTTGCCGTCCAAACGAACTCGATGCAATCCAGCCAACCGCAGCTCCTGCCAGAGGTCATCGGGCGACTGATTGGCTCGCCATTGCAGCGGAGCGGCCAGGATCAAGCGAGTTCCCTTGGGATGCTTCATGATCGTGGCCGCGACTTCTTGTGCCGTTTGCGTGCTGACAGGCACATCGCAGTCCGGGCAATGCGGCACGCCCAACCTGGCCATCAAGACCCGCAGGTAATCGTAGATCTCGGTGACAGTACCCACGGTCGAACGAGGATTGTGTGCCACGCTTTTTTGTTCGATGGCGATCGACGGTGCGAGACCTTCGATGCGATCCACCGGTGGCTTGGGCATCTGTCCAACAAACTGTCGCGCATACGAAGATAGGCTTTCAACATAGCGACGTTGACCTTCCGCATAGATCGTATCCATCGCCAACGAACTCTTGCCGCTACCGCTAGGTCCGCAGAACACGTTCAGCGTATTGTGCTCCAGCTCCATCGCGACATGCTTCAAGTTATGCTGGGAAGCGCCTTGGATCTTCAGCATCGGCGGCTTCAAGGAAGCCGATGATGCCTTGGCCTTGGCAGCAGCCGCGTGTTTACGTGTGCGAGTCTTGGCAGCGGCCGCGTTAACAGGCACTGTGGCCAGGTGCTTTGCCAATGACTTACCCGTGTGCGAAGCCTGGCAACGAATGATCTCCTGCGGCGTGCCTGCAAAGATCAACTGACCACCCGCTCCGCCGCCCTCTGGCCCGAGATCGATGATCCAGTCCGCAGCTTTGATGATGTCGAGATTGTGCTCGATCACTAGCACGCTATTGCCGCGATCGACCAGATCCTGCAACACCTTCAGGAGTAACTTGATATCGTGAAAGTGCAAGCCCGTGGTGGGTTCATCGAGTAAGTACAGTGTTCGCCCCGTGTCGCGCCGCGAGAGCTCTTTGGCCAGCTTGACTCGCTGAGCCTCTCCGCCAGACAACGTGGGCGACGGTTGACCAAGCTTGATGTAGTCCAGCCCCACATCGTGCAGCGTGCGCAGCTTGTCGGCGGTGCGCGGAACGTTTTCGAACAAGGCGAGCGCCTGTTGCACGTCCATATCCAGCACGTCAGCAATCGACTTGCCTTTGAACAAGACTTGCAGCGTTTCGTGATTGTAGCGCCGCCCTTCGCATACGGGACAAGTGATCCAGAGATCGGACAAGAAATCCATCTCCAAACGATTCGATCCGTTGCCTTCACAACCTTCGCATCGACCGCCAGCTACATTGAAACTAAAGCGGCCAGGAGCATAACCGCGTCGCTTGGCTTCAGGCAAGTCGGTAAAGATATGGCGTATCTCGTCAAACACTTTGACATAAGTCGCCGGATTGCTGCGCGGCGTTCGGCCGATGGGCGATTGATCGATGTCGATCATCTTGTCCAGATGCTCGATACCATCAATGCCCGCATGTTTGCCGGGTATGTCCTCGGATGCATGAAGTTGCCTGCGCAACACGGGCACTACAATATCGCTCACCAGCGAACTCTTGCCCGAACCACTCACTCCCGTTACACACACGAGTTTTGCAAGTGGAATGGCGACATCAATGTTCTTCAGATTGTTATGCGTCGCGCCTCGCACGCGCAGCTCGTGGCCGTTGCCAGCGCGAACATCACTGGGAATTGGAATGGCATCTTTGCCCGAAAGAAACTGACCAGTGACGCTCTCTTTCGCTCGAGCCAAATCGTGCAGCGATCCCTGGGCAACCAATTCGCCGCCGCGCACGCCAGGGCCGGGACCGAAGTCGAGAATCAAGTCCGCTTCGCGCATCGTATCTTCGTCGTGCTCGACCACAATCAAGCTGTTGCCCTGATCGCGCAGAGCCTTGAGCGAACCGATCAAGCGGTCATTGTCGCGCGGATGCAAGCCGATGCTTGGTTCATCGAGCACGTACAACACACCCACCAAACCCGCGCCGATTTGACTGGCCAGCCGAATACGCTGCGCTTCACCGCCGCTAAGCGATGGGGCAGGGCGGCTCAGCGAAAGATAGTCCAGCCCTACGTCCAATAGGAACTTCAAACGACTGGTGATTTCACGCAGCGCTTCCGTGGCTATCTTGAGCTCGATCTCACTCAAGCTGAGCGAACTCAAGAAAGATAAAGCTCCATCGATCGGCAGGTCGCAGATCTGGGGCAAGCTGAGCCAGCGTTCCTGTTTCTTTTTGCCCTCGATCGAACGCAGCTTCAAATTGCGAGCCTGGGGATTCAGTCGTTGACCATCGCACGCGTGGCAGTGCTGCGATTCCATGTACTTCTCGAAACGCGCGCGACCGATCGTGCTGTTCGTGCCGCGATACTGTTCCATCAACTGATGAATGATCCCAGCGAACTTACCACCAAACTTGATCGGCTTACTGCCGCCGCGCCACGTGAACGTGACATGACGATCGCCCGTGCCATACAACCAGACGTCCTGCACCTCTTTGGATAACTCTTGCCAAGGTGTTGTCAGTGTTGCTCCAGTGGGTAACTCTAACTCGCGTTCGATTATTTCCGCCACGCCGAGGAACTGGTTGCGTTGCCAACGGCTAAAGTCATTCCACACACCCAGCGGTTCGATCGCTCCGCGTCGAATCGACTTGCCGGGCGCCGGCACCAGCAGCGATGGTGCAAACGTATATTGATGCCCCAAACCTTCACAGGTTGGGCACATGCCTTGAGGACTATTGAAGCTGAGCAGCTGCGGCGACGGCGCGGTGAACGAAGACGAACATTGAGGGCAGGCATATTCGGATGACATGACCAACTGCGCAGCCGCAGCAGCCCGGGCTTTTTTTCCACTTGACCGCGTAGGTTGCGCTGCCGCCTCGGCATCGCCCTTCTTCGCATCGCTCCAAGGGATCAAGATCAGCGTATTCTCGCCCAGCTTGAGTGCCTCATTGACGGCATCCGAGATGGTGCCATACGTCGAAGTCGCAATCGAGATGCGCGAGATAACTACTTCAATCGAGTGCTTTAGCTGCCGTTCCAGTTGCGGTGGATCGGACAGCAGGATCACCTGGCCATCGACGCGCGCACGAGCATACCCCTGACGCCGGAGGCTTTCGAACAGATCGCGATACTCGCCCTTCTGCTCGCGAATGAGCGGTGCCAGTAGTAAATACTCGGCAGAGTCTTGCAGCGATTGAATCTTGGCAACGATCTGATCGCGCGTTTGCGAAGTGATCGGCACATGGCACTTGGGACAGAATCCTGTACCAACTCGCGCCAGTAGTACGCGCAGAAAGTCGTAGATCTCGGTGATCGTACCAACGGTACTACGCGGATTGTTCGATGTCGATTTCTGGCTGATCGAAACCGATGGACTCAAGCCCGAGATGTAATCCACATTCGGCTTGGGCAATTGGCCGATAAACTGCCGAGCGTAGCTGGACAAACTTTCGAGGTATCGGCGCTGTCCTTCCGCATACAGCGTATCAAAAGCCAGCGAACTCTTGCCACTGCCACTCACTCCCGTAAACACAATCAACTGATTGCGCGGCAGCACGACGTTCACATCGCGCAAGTTATGCTCTCGCGCGCCGCGAACCTCGATATTCTTCAATTCCATAATTCACAAATCTTATGTCCCTCAATTTTTCGTCAGAGGTTCTGACAAAAAATTGGGGACAAAATATGCGCAGAGTTCCTACGCCGGGACGGGCATGGGGGCGATTTGGTAGGCTCGCGAACGGAAGAGGAAATCGATGAGGTTTCCTTCGTGCGGTTGCAGCCAATTGAGACGATTGGTGGGCATTGGGCCGATGTTCAGGCGATCGATGTCCACGGAATCGGTTAACTGAGCGATCCAGGCCTCATCTTCCGTTAGCGCCGAACAAACAAGCGTGGATCCGATCTTGGAAAGCATATCCTTCTGCGCGCAGCGGACGACGGGGCAGAAGGGGAACATGTATTCCTTCAGCGCAATGGCGCGGTCGGGTGAATCGACATGCGCAATCACAGGTCGCAGGTACGCACAACGTTCCTTCTCAACCAGTCGCGGGCCGAAGCCAGCCGTGCAATCGGTAACTCCTGATTCAGCCAAATCCTTCTGCACGAGTGCCCATGTGCCAGTGGCCATCTGCGGATTGGTGAAGGCAGCCAGCCCAGCATTTGGATCGGTAGGTGGTAGCACATCGATCCCACCCAATCGCTCTGCCAAAGCAGCAGCAATCGCTTCCGTGTGGCGCGAAGCCCAAATGCCTGAGCAATTCACACAGCTGCGACCGCTGTTGGAGAAGATGCTCTCGACCATCATGTCCAAGAAATCTTCCCAGCGATCAACAACGTCATCACCGATAAGGATCTTCGAAAATCCAGGACCGTGCGCTTGCACGCGCGGGTTGCCGTGGTACTGCTCTACTGTTTGCGCACTGCCGAAGATCATCGAGCGAGGCGCGCGTGTCAGCAACGCTTGGCCGACATCGTGGCCACCTGGATAAAGCGCAAAGGCCTCTGGTGGCAAACCAGCTTCGACGAAGGCCGAGACCATACGGTAAGGTGTCCATGGTTCTTGCGAACCTGGCTTGAGCAACAAACCAATTTGCAGAGCCACTGCTGGCAACCACAACGTGTGCACACCCGGCGAGTTATTCGGCAACACTGCACCTAGCACCGGTGATTGCACCTGGTAGCTAACCGTTACCCCACGACCTTCTTCGCCGTAGCCTCGCGAAAGGATCTCCAGATCCAAGCCGCGTGTGAGCGCATCGAGAATCTTGTCGATGTTCGCGAGAACGAAGGCATTCTTCTTCATATTCAATCGGCACATATGCTCAGGTAAACCCGTGCTGGCCGATTGCTGATGAATGAACTCTTCGACTGTCTGGGAAGCATCACCAATCGATAGTGTGGACGATTCGAACAGTTGGCCTGCTCGCTTGCAGCGCTCAATCAGTTCGGTCGTCGACAGTTGTTTCAGCGCCGCCCGTGCGCCCGCCGCTTTCCGCATGTCCAATTGCAACATGCCACCGTTGACCGTGGACAGTTTGGCAATCGGCTCGCCCGTATCAAAATGATAGATATCTTGAGTCTCGAGCGATTTATAGGGTTTGCCCCAGCGCAGCGCAGGAATCGTCAGCACGCTTACTTCTCCAACTTTCGATTGATAACTCGTCGGTAAACAGATTGCTTAGTAGACGCCAACTGTCGTGGTTGCCGCGAACACGTGATAGGGTCGGACACCGCTGACGCCATCCCACGGATACTTGATGTAGGGTCGCTCGCGCTCGCCTTCATCACGCTCGAGGAATCCAGGCACAAAGAACTCCTTGGTCATTGTAGTCAACTTGACCCGTCCAGTTTCGCCGTAGCCAACGACTTTGTTCTCGTCATTGAAGTCGACGATTTCAACGACAGCCCGAGGCTGCGGTGCATAGTAAGAAATCTTGTAGTCTTCTTCAGCCGTTACCGGCTTGCTACATGCCAACCCCATCAGCGTATTGCCATAAGTTGGCGTCATGTAAACACCGCTTTCTTCCGGCGGTCCGCCCAGCAACTCTTCCACGCAGAATCGTGTCCACTGGGGCGTGAACTCAGTACCACCGGAAAAGATACCCGTGATACCAACTTCTTGAATCGAGGTGCCTTTCTCGGCCAAGCCATATGCCAACGCCTCAAGCAGCTTGGGCGTGGCGAACATGCACTTGATATCATGACCGGCCGTCAGAATGGTAATCGCCTGGTCGATACAATGTTTCTTGTATTCTTCCAAGTGATCCATCCAACCCTTCTTGATCAGCTTGATCACCCAGCGTGGATCCAAGTCGATGCAGAAACAGATGCCACCACGGAACTGGCACAGGTGTTCCACAGCCAATCGCAAACGACGAGGACCGGAAGGCCCCAACATCAGCCAGTTGGTGCCCTTCGGAAAATATTGATCGGGCAATGTGTAACTGAACTGTTCGTAGTCGATGCGAAAGTCATCGACGACGACGCGGCTCTTCGGGATACCCGTCGTGCCACCCGTTTCAAACACATAGGCTGCTTGACCTTCCAAGCCCTTCGGTAGCCAGCGTCGCACCGGGCCACCGCGCAGCCATTCATCTTCGAACGATGGAAACTTCTTTAGATCCTCGTAGGTCTTGATGTCCTTGAGCGGATCGAACTTCAGTTCTTTTTTCTTTTCAAGCCAAAACGGGCACCCCGTCGAATCGTGAAAGTGCCATTGCACCGTTTCATATGCGTGTTGATTCAGCTTCTCACGCGCGGCGGAGGCGGCGGCGTCAATGTCGGCGGGGGCTGCTGGTGCAGTCATCTGATGGAAGGCTCCGGTTGGTTGGATTGGCTTAGATGTCTTGTCGAGTCCCCATTGTTATATGCCAATTGGCAAGGGGGGCTGAGGTCAATCCATTAACCCGATCTCGATAGCCGAAGATAACCGACCGGCGCCCGATGTTCAAGAATACCAATTCGAGCAGACGATCAGAGCGAAAAATAACGCGATAAAAATAGGGGACTTCTCGTCGAACTCCACCATTCAAACTGCTTGGTAGCCCGCTTTAAAACGCAGAGAGTCGAAGAGGAGCGGAGGAAACGCAGAGAGATAAAACCACGAAGACACGGGGGCAAGAACCATGTTGCATTTTTGGGCAAAACACAGGCAACGATTCGAATTAGTTCTCTGTGATTTCCTCAGCTCCCCAGCGATCTCTGCGTTTCAAATGCAGCGGCAAGCAGTCCGAGCGGTGGAGTTCAGCGAGAAGTGTCAAAAATAGTCAGTATTATCGAAACAGCAGTTCTTGCGCAATCACACCCCGGCTCAGCGTGTGTGGGGCTCCGCGACGAAAACGCGCAACCAGCGGCCCGGTGATATCGGCCAGCTGACTACCGCGCAAGTTGCCAATAACTCGCGATATCGACTGGCGTGGTTGCGCTTCGGCGCGGTAGACAAGCGTCGTGGGAAAGACGGCGCCGGCTCCCAAAAGCTCGCGTTCGGCTTCCGCAAATGCAAAGTACTCGAGGATAAACACTTTCGTCACCAGAGCACTGGTCCCGGCACTTACCTTCTGATGCACTAGCTTATCCAGTTGCCGGCAAGGTTCGCATAGAGAAGGGACAGTCACCACGACCGTAAACGATTCGTCGGGTCGAGCGTCCATGTAGTCCCGCACAAGCTTGAAATCTTTCGTCCGGACCAGGTTGGGTCCTTCTCGCCGATATTGCGGCAATGTGTCAATGACTTGTTGAGTGTTACCCAACACTCCAACGCGAGCTTCTACACCAGTGTTCAATTCGAAACTCAGACTACCAGTGCTGGACCGCGTCAGATGACCATAGCGGGTCGCGTTGGCCAGCGGCACATGTTGGACAGCCTGGCCATATTGATGAACTTCCAGTATCGCCGAAGCAGGTAGGCCGGTTAAGCGCGCCGATGTGGACGACAGCGCGCCGAGCGTATGCGTGGTTTTACCCAAAACCACGCAGCTGGCGCCATCCTTATCACAAGCCACCCAATAATTGCCCTGCCGTTTCAAGCTCGAGAGCTGAAGGCCTCGCAGCTGCGCTTCGGCCTGAATCGCTGCTGGTATGTCGCTGTTAAGCTTGGCCTCCGTGGCGTGGGGCCGCTCTGCAGCACCCAGCGGATTGCTTTGCACATACGTGACCATCGCCAACGCAAACAGACCGCGACACAGCCAATTGACCGTACGCCAATTCCGAATAACAAAGTTCATATGCGGCCCGTGCTCGACGAAAAGAAGTTTACGGCACAACGAAACAGTTCGGGCGATTTGGAAAAGCTGAGCTATTGTGGCAGTTTGTAGCGAGCAAAGAACACCCAACAAATGAAATTATTTGTTGGGCTACGTTGGGGGCATTGCATTCCCAGGGCTGTTTTGTTTAGCCCGTGGCCATAGGCTAGGCGAACCCGCTAACCAAGTTTGCCTTTAGCTAACGGATGCTGACAGGTGTATTGGAGTCCATCCGCGTTTTGGAATATGGCACCTGCGACAGCCTGGCCTGCGGCTTTTGATGTTGCGCGTTTTGGATGCATTTCGTACTCGTACTCAATGAAATGGTACTCGTACTCGTACTCGATGCGTAGTTTCGAGTACGAGTACCGCCTGCGGCTGAGTACGAGTGCGGATACTCAGGAGATGTTTAAGAGACGCAAACACAGGTGGCAAGTCACCCGATGGCACCGCGGCCGAGAGAAACCTACTTCGGCTGCCTGGCCTGCGGCCCTGCGGCCACGGGCTAAACAAAACAGCCCTGCGCCGGCGTTCGATGAGAGATGCAACGCAAACGCTTACGCCATCAGCTCTTTGATGATGCGGCCATGAATGTCGGTCAGACGATAATCGCGACCGGCCCAGCGATAAGTGAATCGTTCGTGATCGAAGCCCAACAGTTGCAGCAAAGTGGCATGTAGATCATGCACATGGACGCGGTTTTCGACGGCCTTAAAGCCGAATTCATCGGTTGCACCGTGAACGTATCCGCCTTTGACACCGCCACCGGCCAGCCACATCGTAAAGCCCCAGTGATTGTGGTCTCGGCCATTGATCTTGCCAGCGTTGCTGCCTTCTTTCGGTAGCTCCACTGTGGGTGTGCGTCCGAACTCACCGCCCCATATCACCAACGTCTCGTCCAGCATGCCACGTTGCTTGAGATCGGCCAGCAGCGCGGCGATCGGTTGATCACATTGTTTGGCCAGGCGGCGATGATTGACTTCGATGTCATCGTGATTATCCCAAGGCTGGCCTTCACCATGCCAGACTTGGACGTAGCGCACACCGTGCTCGATCATGCGACGCGCCACCAGCAATTGACGAGCATGAACACCGGGGCCATATGCATCCAGCACATGCTGCGGTTCGCGCGCAACATCGAAGACCTCGGCCGCTTCATGTTGCATGCGATAGGCTAGCTCGAACGATTGAATCCGCGCTTCCAGTTGTGGATCGGCGTCGCGGGCGGCTTGATGTTGGCGGTTAAGCTGCTGCACGAAATCTAACTGACGACGTTGATTGGCAGTCGTCATGCGTTCGTTGGTAATGTACTCGATCAGCTTATCGATCGACTCATGTTGTGTATCAATGTAGGTACCTTGAAAGATACCGGGCAGGAAACCAGCTTGCCAGTTCTGCGACTCTTGAATCGGATAACCGCCGGGGCACATGGCGATAAAGGCGGGCAAGTTCTGATTTTCAGTGCCAAGTCCATAAGTCAACCACGAGCCCATGCTCGGGCGCACTTGTCGCGGTTCACCGCAATTCATCAGCAGCAGCGATGGCTCATGATTGGGTACATCAGCATGCATCGATCGAATGATGCACATGTCGTCGATGTGCGCAGCTGTCTTTTCAAAGAGCTCGCTGACCTCGATACCGCTTTCGCCATACTTGCGAAACTTGAATGGCGAGGGATAAAGAGCTCCCGTTTTGCGTTCGGTGCGCGGCGTTTCACCAGGCAGCGGTTGACCGGCATACTTCAGAATAGAAGGCTTGGGATCAAACGTATCGACATGGCTTGGCCCGCCATTAGCAAAGATGTGAATCACATGCTTGGCCTTGGCTGCGAAATGCGGCAAGCGCGGCGCCAGCGGATTCACATCGCGAGCTACCCCTTCCGCCAATCCTTCACCACCGAGCAACTGATGCAGGGCCAGCGCTCCAAACCCCATGCCTGATCGCCTGAGCAATTCGCGGCGTGAAACTCCATTATTGGCACAGTGAGATGGCAGCATAGTTGTGAGCTAATCGATATCAGGCAGGTGGGAAAGTTGTCGAGAACTCATTATAGACAACGCATTCATCGACCAGACAAAAAAGACCGCGACAGATTTTATTCTGCCGCTTAATTTTTGAGTACGTCACGGATTTTTCAGGTGATGACTACTATCACAACCCGACGCGTCAGCGAGGAGCGGCACCAGCCACCTCACCACTGGATTCATTGCTCTCGCCCAATGCCGTAGCGTTACGCGTGGCAGCAGGCGAGAACATGCGTATCCAATGGTCATAAAACTTGGTGCCGCTCCTCGCTGACGCGTCGGGTTGTGATCGTCGATTAACGCGCTGGTTGTATTCTGGACAAAAAGGTATAGAATTAGGACTGGAGGTAACCGAGCATGCGTTTACTGCTTACCAGAGTGTGCGGGTTCGTGCTGCTGATTGGTGCGACCCAGTCTTCATGGGCACAACTGGAATTCGAAGGTCAGCCGATCGAATATGGGAAACGATTCACGACTGATCGCGTAGCGGAGTTCGGTGCCAAACTGGCCGCGGGCGAGATTCGTCTGGAGAGTTCGGGGAAACAAGGACTGTTGGCCGCCGTACTCAAGGCGCTCGATGTGCCACCGGAGTCTCAGACGCTCGTGTTCTCAAAGACGAGCTTTCAACTCCACAAGATCAGCGCGGGCCGACCTCGAGCCGTATACTTCAATGACGATACCTACGTCGGTTGGGTTCAAGGCAGCGAAGTCATTGAATTGGGCAGTACAGATCCAGAACAAGGTGCCGTGTTCTACACGTTGGAACCGGACAAAGACGGTAACCCTCGCATCATGCGCGATCAAGGCCAATGCTTGATCTGCCATGGCTCATCGCGAACCCAAGGGGTGCCCGGTTATCTCATTCGGTCTGTCTACAGTAACCCGGCTGGTAGATTTGTCTCCGGTTCACCAACCTATGTCACCGATCACACGAGTCCCTTTGAGGAACGCTGGGGTGGTTGGTATGTAACCGGCCGACATGGCACGATGCGTCACTTGGGCAACGTACTGTGCACCGATGAAAACAAGCCTGGCTGGATCGATGTCGAAGAAGGCGATAACTTGCTGGAACTGCCCTCACGCGTGCGTCCCACCAGTTATTTGAAACCCACCAGCGATATCGTCGCCCTCATGGTGATGGAACATCAAACGCAGATGCATAACCTGATGACGCGCTGCAGCTATGAAGCCCGCACGGCTGCTTATCAGGATCGTGGTATCAATGAAGCCCTTGATCGACCGCTGGATCATGAAAGCGAATCCACCGGTCGACGCATCGCATCGGTAGGCGAAAAGCTGTTGCGTTACATGCTGATGGCTGACGAATTTGAATTGGTCAGCCCAGTGGAAGGCACCAGCGGCTTTACCGAATCCTTCTCCGCTCGCGGACCGCACGATGCGCAAGGCCGATCGCTTTACCAGCTCGATCTTCAAAAGCATTTGCTCAAGCACCCGTGCAGCTTTTTGATCTACTCCGATCAATTCGATGCCTTGCCCGCACGCGTCAAACAGTACCTCGGTCAACGGTTAAACGAGATACTGAATTCGAAAGATGAAAGTGTGAAAGGCTACGAGCGCTTAAGTGCTAGCGATCGGCAAACCCTTGCGGAGATTCTCGCGGAAACGAAACCGGATTTTTGGCGCGACTATTGTCACGATCTGACAAAAAATTGAACGACCCAAAACTAAAACGCGCGTTCTAGCAACTGCACCAACTCCTCTTCCGTCGGCTCGCGGGGGTTGGTGGTCATGAGCCGTTTGATGCTAAAGGCTTTCATGGCAATCGTGGGCAGTTGAGCACGGTCCAGACCAAGCTGGCTTAGCTGCGAACGTATCTTGAGTGCCGCCTGCAGTCGTTTGACTTGCTCGACAGATTCCTGCGCCAATTGTTCGGTGCTCATGCTTGCCAGCTCCGGCGCATTGCCGCCGAGCGCCTGGGCGATGCGCGCGAAGTGCTCGATGCGAGTCGGCAAGTTGTATTGCATGACGTGCGGCAACAATAATCCATTGCCTTCGCCGTGACTGCAATGTGTCAATGCACCAATTGGGTACTCGAGCGCGTGCACCAGCGCTACGCCGCTGTTGGAAAATGCCATGCCCGCCAAGAGCGCGGCCATGGCCATATCGTCACGAGCTGCTCGGTTACCGCCATCATCGACAGCTTTCACCAGACTCTGGCCGATCAGTCGAATCGCTTCCATGCCCAGGAGTTCGGTAAACGCATAGGCGCCGACATAAGGCCGTTCCAACTGCGTATCGCCGGGAATCTCGAGCGACGAGCGCGCGGTGACGGCTTCGATTGCATGTACTAGCGCGTCGATGCCACTGTGGGCTGATACTTTGGCCGGACAGGAATCGGTCAAGTCAGGATCAACGATCGCCGCAGCGGGCCGCAGATAATGACTGAGCGAACTGACCTTCGTAGCTGCGGAATGGTCCGTGAGCACCGACGAATTGGATACTTCGCTACCAGTGCCTGCAGTCGTCGGACAAGCGATCAGCGGCGCGATTGGACCTGGCACTTTGTCAAAGCCAAAATAATCCGGTGGTGAACCACGATACTTCAGCAGAATCGCAGCCATCTTGGCGATGTCGATATTGCTGCCACCGCCCAAGGCAATGATTCCATTGGCGCCAGATGTCGCCGCCAACTGACTGGCTTCGATAGCGCATTCAAGCGGCGGTTCTGGCTGGCAAGCATCGTAGACCGAGACCTTTACACCGGCTGCTTCGAGCAAACCGGTGACGCGGGCTACCAAACCAAGAGCCCCAAGATTTGTGTCCGTGACGATCAATGCACGAGATACTTGCAACCGCGCTGCGAGAGCGCCCAGTTCATTGATCGTGCCGCGACCGAAAAGGATGCGGCCCGCCGTTGCGAATTGCCAACTCACAGTTTGCTCTCGAGAACTTTAACAACCAATTCCGGCTTGTCGGTCTTGCGCAAATGCTCAATCGTGTCGGCTGGTACGCCCAGCTTCTCCAGGTTTTTCGCGAGGGTGTCCCAGACTTTGCCACGCTTTTTACCTTCCGCTAGATACAACTCCGTCACCAACTCTTGTGCTCGTTGCAGAGCAATATCATCGCGATTGTTGTAATAACGCTTGATGATCGATTGTTGATGCTTTGAGTAGTTTTCCATTCCCATGCATAGTACTCCTATGTTATGTGTTGCTATCGCTCACCGCTGACCTTGGCCTAACCTTGGCGTGGACTTAAGGGCTATTCTGATTTTACGCAGGGCTGTTTTGTTTAGCCCGTGGCCGAAGGCTAGGTGAACCCGCTAACCAGTTATGCCTTCAGCCTAGGTCAACATGCTTTAGGAACTACAGGTGTATTGAAGTCCGTCGGTACTTTGAAACATGCTCCTCCGGCTGCCTAGCCTCCGGCCACGGGCTAAACAAAACAGCCCTGCGCTGGCCCACCAACGAATCTTAAGTCCACGCCATTTGGCTGATGAATCTTAGCTACTCGCCGACCCAAATCCAGTGTGAAACGGTCACGCCTTTGTTATCGACCGTTGTTGTACCCGCGCATTTGCCAAGACGAGTCAAACAGTCCCACATTTCCAGCAAGTCACTACCGGCGGGCGTCGGCGCATCACCGACAGCAGGGAATGGTTCATCGATATCGCCACCGTTGTAAACCAGTCCATAGTGGATCCATGGCTTGATCGCTTTGACGATACCCGCCAGGTCTATGTAGCCGACCATAGCACACGGCTCTTTCTCTGAGTACCAGGCAGGTCGCGCGGCCAGTGACCGCGATTGGTACATGTCCTTGACTTGTCGAGTGCTATACCCCAACACGGCCACATCTTTGTTGATGGCCATTTGCACTTCGAACTGGTCCCAAGGAGCCGGTGCTCCCATCGGGAACGAATAACGCTTGCCACCATCGGCCAGCGATTCTTCTTTCGCAGTCGGAACTCGAACTCCTGGCCCCACATTGCCCGGATTCTCTTGTCGTATGACTTCGATGAGGGAGTTGATGCCCTGAATAACTTCATCGCATCCCGACAAGAACAAATCGCGATTCTTGATCTTCACGGCTACTGCAACTTCAGGCAAAGGCAGTGGCACGGGCGGTACCGGAGCATATTCATTCAACTGCCCAGCCTTGGCTTGAGCCGTGATGGCTGTTACCGATTCGTTGCCGTCCATACCAGCAATCAGTTTGTCACGCACCGCTGCATAAATGTCTTCGACAATCGGCAGCACCTTCTCCGAAATCTTTTCAAACTGCTCAGATTGATCGTCGTCCAGCATGCCCGAATCGATCAACGCTTCGACATGATTGGGCAGTTCGTCCATCGTGGCTTCGATGATTTCGCCGACGCCTTTGAGCCACTTCTGTCGAGATGCCAACAGAGTTAATGGCGCCGAACCAGCATGGGTCGCTACTGCCAGTGGCTGTGCGTTTTCAAGTATCCAACTCGGCGTCCAGTCGTAGGCGTAGCTTTCCGTGCCATCGGCCGAATCAAAAGAGTAAGCCATCAAGGCTGCGTACTTGGGCAAGACTTCTTCCATCTTTTCGTCTAACCACTCGCAGTCTTCGAGCAGTTTTTCTTGCCACTGGTCGAACTCGTCCGAATCGAACTGCGTCGACAAGGGGGTGGTGATCTGCATGGCGATACGTTCAAAGTAGTTACCAAAGTTGCTCTTGAGCGACGCCACACGGAACTCGCCCGAAGTGTACTGGATGCCGCGCAGATTAGCAGGCAGATTTTTGGCCAGTTGCTCCATGGGTGCCGTCGATAGCAGCTTGGCCCCTTTGCCAAGGGACGCCAGCGTATCCGTCTTTTCACTGATCGAGAACAACAATCGATTATCCAGCACCCCGACCGATAGAACGATCTTGCGACCGGAGATCATTTCGGCCATATGATCAATCAACTCTTCCGCATCGGGTCGGATGCTGGCAAGCTTTCCCAGGGAATATCGTCGGCGTTGAAGCTCATTGTCAACGTCTGACCATTCGAAAGATCGGCACGCTTCAGATACTTGGCGAACGCTTTCAGCGGTTCAGCACCACTCAGAGCCACGCGCAGAATGCCTTCGAATGCATCCAGTTGAGTGCGTGCATTGCCATCTTCGCTCAGTTGAAAACCCAAGACGATCGTGGGAATTGGGATGGCATCGAAATACTCGCGGTCCAAGCCAAGAAAGTGCTCGCGTATCACAGACGGATCCTGGCCGTTCAAGCCGGCGGTTTCGTACTGCATCTTTACAAACGCATTCAAGAACTGCGACCAATTCTTGTCGCCGAACATAAAGCACTCTTGGGCCGACATGTCGCCGAGCAACTTGATGATATCGCGCGCGATCGCGCCGCTGAGCAGTCGCTTGGCTTGTTCGAGTTGAGGATCAGGGTTATCCCACTTGTCTTGAGGTAAGCTTCCAGTTCTTGTCCGTAACTGGTTTGCCGCAACCCACCGATGACGCCCGACTCGATTTCTCGCTGCCAGGCATCGCGCATGTTGAGCGATGAACTAAAGAAGGCGGCATCACTAGGAGCCAAGGCCAGACCGGTCGCTTCAAGCTTGACCGATGCTTGCTTGCCAGCGGCTTTGTCCTGCGCCGTGAGCAGGCTGACCGACAACGTCATACCACAAATCGCTGTTAGCCATCCGGCTAATACACTTACTCTGGCAACCAACCGACCACAATCCATAGTAGCCTCTCGCTAGATCGCAAACGCTGCTGAAAAGAATCATCGAAAACCGTTAGACAACCGCCGAATTGTAACACAATTCCTTCGCAGCATACACCTTCTCAAGACGCGGAGTTATCCGACAAAAATTGACGGACAAGATGTGGTCCGCCTGCGAATTCTGGTCAGATTATGTCACTTCTCGCTGAACGCCACCAAGTATTGTTACCATCGAAGCGCAAACACCTAAGCCGCAGGGCGCTAGCCCCGGTTTTCGAAGCGAAAGTTGTTGCACTGCGTATCCATTGGCCAATTCCGACACACTCCCGCACTGGCGCTCGCTTCGGTCACTTGCCCTGCGGGCAATTGGGGTTAACCGGGGCTAGCGCCCATCGGCTTAGGGTGATTAGCAGTGGTGGAGTTCAGCGAGCAGTGTCCAGATTATTCAAAACGAATAAGCGGCTGGGACCAGCAATAATCAGGCCATTGCCCGAGAGTGCGAGGTTGCCACCTTCGGCACCGCGAGTGTCGAGCCGTATCCGCTCACGTATCGCTGGCGATCTTCCAGGTGACTCGAGATTCTGCTCGGCATCGAAGACATAGATCTCGTTTTGAGTTGGCCAGTAAACACGATTGCCGACTACCATGCCTCGCCCGTATCCACGCGGTGAGGGCAAGGCATTATTTACTTCGCCAACGCCGGCTGAAGGAAAAGCGGCCGCGATGTTACCCGTGCTGGCGTCGAGCCAATACAATCGATCACCAGCTACGATCAAACTCTGCTTGTACGCCCCCAACAGTTGATTCGAGTCATCGACTCGCTCGGCGTCTGTTGACCAAAGCAGTTGTCCACTTGCGGCATCCAAGGCGAATACTTCGGGACAATCTTGCGGCGCGCAGATGATTTGGCTGCCCACAACCATGCAGGGCGTCAAGTCACGATATCGAAATCGATCAGGCCTCGGATAGGCTTCATCTGTCGCAGCCGCGGCGCGCTGATACCTGGCCAGCCATACGATGTGCCCATCTTCCAGATCCAAACAAGCGACCGCACCCAAATTGGTACTAACAAACACGCGCCCACCAGACACGGTAAGCAACTGATGCGAAACCAGGCTCGCATGCTCACAGCCACTGACCATTCCGCTGGCAATGACGGGAGATCGCCACAGCAATTGGCCCGTATCGCGGTCGAGCGAAATCACCGATCGACGTAGATTCACGTTATCGCGCTGCAACAGACAAGCCACTACTTGTTGCCCAGCCACAGAGGGCGCTCCTTCAAACTCGGCATGCGGGAATTCATCGGAGCTCAAACGAATCGGAAAGCCCGGGCACATACTGCCTTGTCGCTTCAGGTCGAGTGCAATCAGCGAACTGAGCGAAAGATGTTCGTTGGTCGGTGCACGACCAATCCAGCCGGTCACCGGCGGACCAACGCGCGCATACAGACGGTTGTCAGCAATCGTTAACGTTCCGCGCGGCGCACCGACTAGGTTATAGCCAAATGGAAAATAGGTTGCCGCAGTAATGCCTGAATCATAGAGCGGCAACGCAGGATCTGTCGGTGGCCAACTCTTGCCCGTGGCCATATCGAAAGCCGTTATGCGCGTTAGTTCGTGTACGAAGATCTTGCCGTCATGAACCAACGGGTAATAGGGTAGTATGCCATTGGTGCTCTCAGCCACGGGGGGCTTGCTGGCCGGGTTGCGATCGACTTGCCCCGTCATCCGCTCCAAGGCTCGCGTCCATTTCGGCCAACTTCCCACATTCAATTGCCGCGTCTGCACCATATGATTCGAGCCATTTCGATCATTGTTGCTGGCAAACGTATGGCTGGGCGCTGGCGAGGCCAACATGCCAGCGGAGCGTTCTGCGAACCATTGATTGGCTTGCTGAATGGATTCTTCGAGCTGCGCGCGCTGCTGCGCAGTGGGCAATCGTTCACCCATCGCAATGGCCCAACGCGACAGGTCCTTGATTTCATTTTCAGTGCCATCAATCGCCGTGCTTGCAATCAATCGCTTGAGGACATTCAACCGTGTCGCATTGGATGCTTCATCAGTGGCAGCATGACCATGAGAACCAATCGCTCGCCAGGACTGATCGAGGAGTTGTTGAATCTGTTTGGAAGCATGGACTCGCGGCCAGGCACTTACCCAAGGCAGACCAACGGCCGGTGTGGTAGTGTCGGCTCCCAGCGGCCAAGCGCGCAGGCCGGTTCGCGGACCGTCAAGCGCCTGACGCGCAGCTACGGTCCAGCCTCGGTCCAGATAAAGATCGCACAACATCAAGCGTGCATCGGTCGACGAGTCCGCCAAAGGATAGCGTTGAATGATCTGTGTGACGGAGCGAGGCCCTAAATCGGAACTGATCGAGGCCAGCGCGCGGCTCGCAAATTCCTCATCGGTTCGCGCACTGGCCGATAGTTTGTCTGCGTTCTGTTTCGACCAGGCCGCCAATCGCCACTCCGCCCAGTCGACAATTGGTACATGCAATTGAATCGATAGCGTTGCAGCCCGCTGCACACCACCCACTTCTATCAGACGCCCCTGCGACTGATCAACCAGTCGCTTCAAACTGCTCAATGCTTCACTGGTCTGCCCAGCGCCCGCCAGTTGATCGATCTGCTCCATGAGCAATCGTTCTTGCGCAGTCGCACTTTGGGCAGTGCTGGCCAGTGAACGATCTTGCGCTTGCGCCCAGTTGCTGGCTAGTGTGAAAAGCAATAGCAAGGCAATGCGCATTGGCACACGTTAGCTCTGACAAAAAACTAGGGACAGAAGATACGATCGGCCAACCACTAACTGAGTATACCTTTTACCACATTGCCGTGCACGTCGGTCAAGCGATAGTCGCGGCCTTGGCTACGGAAGGTCAGACGCAAGTGATCCAAGCCGAGCAGATGTAGCAAGGTGGCATTGAGATCATGCACATGCACGGGATCGACCACCGCATTAAATCCGAGATCATCCGTAGCTCCGTGCACGTGTCCTGTCCTTACACCGGCACCGGCCAACCATAAACTGTAGCCGCGATTGTGATGATCGCGACCGTCGTTGCCACCTTGCACCATCGGTGTACGACCGAACTCTCCACCCCATACGACCAAGGTCTCATCCAACAAGCCGCGTTGCTTCAGATCGCGGACCAGCGCAGCGCTGGCTCGATCCGTATCGCCCGCGTTCTTCTTGACGTCTGCCGTCAAATTACCGTGTTGATCCCAGGCTTCGTGGAACAGTTGCACAAAACGCACCCCGCGTTCGATCAAGCGTCGCGCGATCAAGCAATTGCGCGCGTAGCTGGATTCCTTTGGATCCTTGATGCCATACATTTCCAAAATGTTCGATGGTTCACTGCCCAAGTCCATCAATTCAGGTGCGCTGGTCTGCAATCGATAAGCCATTTCGTAGCTGGCGATGCGCGCCGCGGTCTGGGGATCATTATTGGATTGATGCGCCAGCGAATTGAGACTACCCAGAGCGTCCAGCGTATCGCGCTGGGCCTGGCGATCGATACCCGCGGGGTTCGACAGATACAACATCGGATCGCCGACATTGCGGAACGGGATGCCACCGTACATCGTCGGCAAGAATCCGCAGCCATAGTTGCTGGCCCCGCCGCTGGTGCCTTTCGCGCTGGTCAACACCACAAAGCCCGGCAAGTTCTCTGACTCGCTACCCAATCCGTACAGAGTCCACGATCCAATGCTCGGTCGACCGAACTGCTGCGTGCCTGTATTCATCATAATCTGCGCCGGCGCATGATTGACGGCGTCGGTTTGCATGGAACGCACCAGGCAAATGTCATCGGCAATGCTGGCGATATGCGGAATGACTTCGCTCAACATCATGCCACAGGATCCGCTGGGTTTGAATTTGAACTTTGGTCCGAGCAAAGCCGAATTCGGTTTAATGAATGCAGCTCGGTAACCAGCCAGCAGTTCAGCCGGTGGCAACTGCCCCGTGCGCTTCGCCAATTCAGGCTTGTAATCAAACAGTTCCAGATGGCTTGGCGCGCCAGCATGAAACATGTAGATCACCTGTTTGGCTTTGGCAGGGAAATGCGGTGCCTTGGGAGCCAATGCTTCTGCGGCCGCTGATTCGCGTGCCATCAGGCTAACGGCCGCCATGGCGCCGAATCCCAGGCCGCATTCTTTCAGAAAGTATCTGCGTTGTATGGATGAATTCATGTTTTGTGCTCAAAGAGAACTGACAAAAAATTGAGTGACTAAGATTTTGTCACGTTGACTACTTGGTGATTGTTTCATCTAAGTTCAGCAACACACGCGACATGAGTACCCAAGCTGCGGCCTCTTGCGGCGTGATGCCTGCGGGCAACTCGGGCAGTTTGGCAGGATCGCCTGTGATCACCTCGCGAGGGTTCAACCAACCTTCAGCCAGCCGCGCGCGGTACCGAGCCAATGTCTTGGCAACTTCCTGTTTCTCGGCATCCGTAGCCGGACGACACGTGCATAACAAGTACGCGCGATCGATACGCGACGCTTCGCTATCGCCACCTTCACGCATGATGCGCATGCCTAGCGCCTGAGCGCATTCAAAGAATATCGTTTCATTGAGCCCTGTCAGCGCGGCCAACGGTGTGTTGGATCGCACGCGGCGCGCGCAGGAAAAGTCGGCGTTGGGCGCATCAAAGTTCGACATGACGGGATCGGGCATCGATCGCTTGCGAAAACCGTACAACGTGCGTCGATATCGCTCAGGGCCAGTCGCCGGTTTCCAATAACTCGGGTAAACATAGTTGTAGTCGAGCACATTTTGAGGAACCGGCGGAATAACGCTGGGCCCTCCCAACTTATGCGTGATCAAACCTGAGATACTCATCGCCATGTCGCGTACAACTTCTGCGTCTGCTCGATAGCGCGGGCCGCGCGCCAGCCAGCGATTGCGAGGATCGACCTGCAATGCTTCCGGTGACGCAACAGTGCTTTGCTGATATGTGGCACTTGAAACAATGCGGCGCAGCAACTGTTTATGACTCCAGTTCTGCTCCATAAAGTCAACGGCCAGCCAATCCAACAGCTCGCGATACTCAGGGGCACTGGCCCGCGTGCCAAAGTCCTCGGCGGTTTCAACCAAACCCTCACCAAAGATCGATTGCCAAACGCGATTGACAGCCACGCGCGCTGCCAACGGCGAGCGACGATCGACTAACCATTTGGCAAAGGCCAGACGATCTTTCGGACCGTTATCGTCCAGGGCATGAAAAGCCGCAGGTGTGTGCGGCTGAACCGGCGCCTGTGGTTGATCCCAATTGCCTCGGTCGAGGAAATGCGTCAATCGCACTTTGTTGCCGCTGCGCTGAGCCAGATGCATAACAGAGGTATAACCTGTCGGTATCGATGCCCAGGTGTCCATCAACCGCCGTGCCTCCTCTTTCTGTTCAGCACGAGAGCCAATCCAATAGGTCTGCAGAATTCGATCGCGAGTTTCACCTTCGATCGCATCAACCAGCAAAGCTGGTGCCTGGGGCGATGCATCACTGGTCAAACTGAAACGCACACAGCCGGGCATATTGCCCATGCGCATGGCGATCTTGATCTGCGTACCTTCGATAAGTTCAAGCGGTTTTTCGAACTGGACAACCGCCACGCTGGGCTGGTTGCGCAAGCCACCGCCTCGATCGGCCAGCCATGTCGTATCGTCGCTACCGTCCACCAAGAACGTTACCGGTCCCGTGCGCTTCTTGCCCTCTTTGTCAGCGACTTCCTTTTCAGAAAAGTCCGCTGTTGCAGATACCAACTTTTGCTTTTGCCACTGATCGCTACCCGGTGTTTTGACCAACAACTCCAGTTCGTTGATAGCCCACGTGCCAATGCGACTGCGTCCCGGTCCGCGAAATGGCAAATCGCCATGCGTTAGCAATTCAAGCCGCAAGCCTGTCGCTTTGGCCAGTGGTGCTTTACCACTCATATAGACATCGGAGCTTGTGTGGCCGAGCATCAGCACCGAGCGATCCTGCAACTGCACGGGATGATTCAGTCCACTGACGCTGCCTAGATCATCAAACTCGATCGCTTGCCAATTGCCTTGTTGCGATTTCAGTTCCGATAACCACTGCGCATAAGTCTTGTCCGCTTCCGGTATCTGACTTTTGCACTGGTCGATGATTCTCGCAATTTCAGCCTGGGCCTTATCGATGGTTTGCTGCTGGCCTTGATCGTAGATCCACGACTGCGCTTCGTAGGTGTCGTTCAGAAAGGCAAACATGCCATAGTATTCGGTCTGCGAGATGGGGTCGAACTTGTGCGAATGACATTGCGCACACTGAGTCGATAGTCCCAGTACCGGCTTTGCCAACGCAGTCCATGCGATCGAACATTTCGACCATGCGAAACTGTTCGGGAACGATGGCACCTTCTTCATTGAGCATGCTGTTGCGCAAGAAACCGGTGGCGATCAAATCCGACTGAGTCCGATTAGGCAAAAGGTCGCCAGCGATCTGACGGATGATGAACTGATCGTAGGGCATGTCGTTGTTGTAGGCATCGACAACCCAATCGCGCCAGATCCATTGATCGCGCTGCAGATCTTTCTCATAGCCATTGGTATCGGAGTAACGAGCCACATCCAACCAGTGGCGAGCCCACTTCTCTCCAAACCGCGGACTTGCCAGCAGCGTTTCAACTGTCGCAGCATGACCATCGCGTCGATAAGCTGCCAATTGCTCCGGCGTTGGTGGCAGTCCGATCAAGTCCAAATACAACCTGCGGCACAAAGCGTAGTCGGCCGCTGGTGGATTAGCTTGTAGATGCTGCTTGGCAATGCCTGCGCCACCCATGCATCGATTGGATGGACGCTCGGCTTCTCAGGTGTGGCTTGGGGTGTGGCTTGGTTGGCGTCTGGAAGCGGCAGTTTCTTGGGAGCTTCGAAGGCCCAATGGACCGAGAACTGCGCCCCTTGGTCAATCCATCGAGCCAACGTGGCCTTCTCTTGGGCAGTGAGCGGCTTGCCTTCTTTGGGCGGTGGCATGACCAGATCGGCATCCGTGCTGTGAATGCGTTCGACCAGCGGGCTTTGCTGCGACTTGCCGGCCACGATCACGACGCCCGAATCACCACCGCGCATAGCGGCTGCACTTTCATCCAATCGCAGCCCACCTTTCCGCGTCGCCGCATCAGCACCATGACAATGCCAGCACTTCTCAGCCAGGATTGGCTGTACGTCTCGCTGGTAATCAATCGTCTGCGCTTGGGTCAAGCTGTGGCTGGATCCCAAGATGGCCATCAAAAGTGAGCCGAACGTGCGGAAGCTGATCATAGGAAATTCAACTGAACGGAAAGGGAAGGGGGGAACGGTGGGGATCCTAGCTGGCGTGCGCAAGCCGCCGGTTTGTTCTCCGGCGCTTTTGCCACCCTCTCATTGTAACAGCCAATTCGACCAACCAAATCAAATGGTGGAGCGCACTTGTTGAACTGACAGAAAACTGGGTGACAGAAAATTTTCTGTCACCCAATGTTCTGTCCGTCCGCTATGCGCTTCGAAAACCGGGGCTAGCGCCCTGCGGCTTAGGGGGTAACGCTTCGGTTGAACAAACTTTTGGTGTTATTTTTCACAGCAACTTCAGTTAATAATCAAATGAGATCCACGAAGAATTGGAAAAACTGGCAACGCGGCCAATGACAAGCGAGCTTTCGCAACTAGTCTACGTTTCGTGGTGCTCATCGTTCTAAAGCATATGACAAGTCCGACCTCTTTGTCTAATGCTCTGCTATGTCCAACGATTTCGATGTTATTGTTATTGGTTCTGGTATTGGTGGCCTGACGACGGCCAGCCTTCTTGCACAACTGGGAAAGAAACGAGTTCTCGTCCTGGAAAGCCACTTTAAAATTGGTGGCTTTACACATTCCTTTCAACGCAAAGGATATCGTTGGGACGTTGGCTTGCACTATGTCGGCGACATGGAGCCCAGCAGCTTACCTCGCCAGGTTATGGATCTGGTGACGGGCGGAAACCTGCAGTGGGCCAAGATGGATGATCCACTTGAGCACTTTATCTATCCCGAACATCATCTCAAGGTGCCCTCAACTCTCGAGGGCTACAAGCAAGAGCTGAAAGCGGCATTTCCACACTGCACTCAAGAGATCGATCGCTACTTTAAACTGGTCCATCGTGCGCGGGGATGGGTTAAACGTTGGACGATCTGCAAGCAGTTCCCCAAACTGCTGGGGCGCATTCTGTCGATCCCGGGCAGGCGTTTAGCCACTCAGACGGTCGCACAAGTATTGGAACGCACGATCAGCGATCCGCAACTGCGAGGCATACTGGTTTCGCAGCGCGGCAACTATGGTCTTCCCCCGTCACAATGTGCCTTCGGTATGCATGCGCTGGTCATTAGCCATTACTTCGAAGGTGGCTATGTCCCAATCGGCGGCGCCGAACAAATCGCTAAGACTATTGTTCCTCTCATCGAAGAACATGGTGGCAAGTGTTTAGTTGGCCATCGAGTGCAACGCTTCGAGATCGAACAAGGACGCGTGACCACCGTGATTGCTCAGCGTAAAGGACAGGAAGTTGCGTTCACTGCTCCGCTTGTCATCTCCGCAGTGGGAGCTGGCAAGACATTCAACCAGTTTATCTCGAGCGATATCGAAGTACCCGAGCGCAAGCAACTGATTCGCGACGTCCAGCCACCGACGACGTTGAACGTCTATCTCGGCTTGAAGAAAGATCCCCGTTCCATCGGTATGGATGGTGGCAACTACTGGATCGTCGATAGTTATGACCACGACGCCTTGAAGGATATCGTTCATCCCGAACATGGCGTTCAATATGGTTATGGATTCTTGTCGTGCGCGTCGCTGCGCGACCCGAAGAGCAAAGGCCACGTCGCGCAGATTATCTTCATGAGCGACTATGAATACTGGCGGCAGTGGGCAGAGCAACCATGGCTCAATCGTGGCCAGAGCTACGATCAGCGTAAACAAGAGATTGCTGAACACGCCATCGAAATCATCGAGCGCAAGCTGCCAGGTTTCCGTTCGCTGGTGGATTACTACGAAGTCTCCACACCGCTAACGGTCGCAAGTTGTGCTGGTCATTGCGGCGGTGCGATCTATGGCATGCCGGCTACGCCCGCACGATTCCGTGGCGGTGGCTTTCACGCTCAGACATCGATTGAGAATCTTCTACTTACCGGTTCGGACGTCGGTACCTTTGGCATCGTTGGTGCCATGATGAGCGGAGTCATGACCACCAGTTGGGCACTCGGTCCCTTGGGGCTACCCATCGTGATGAAGTCCGTCAAGAAGTTCGCGCGCCGTCCAGCCAAGGACGTTCTTGTCACTCAATTTTCTGTCTGAGATGGCTGAACTCCACCGCTGGACTGCTTGCCGCTGCATTTGAAACGCAGAGATCGCGGGGGAGCAGAGGAAATCATAGAGAACTAATTCGAATCGTTGCCTGTGTTTTGCCCAAAAGTGCAACATGGTTCTTGCCTGCGTGTCTTCGTGGCTTTATCTCTCTGCGTTTCCTCTGCTCCTCCGCGTTCTCTGCGTTTAAAACTGCATCGGCAATCACAGCTTGCCCAAACCTGCCCATGTTCGAGTCATTGTATTTCAACGGATGAAGTGTTTGACGTAAGAGGCACTTTAATCGCACGTGAAAGTTCGTCCGCAACCTGGCGAAGCCTATTGCGACTTGTCGTTAACGACATGCACTCGTTTCAATCCATCCCAATCGCCTTCTGCAACGACGCTCAATTCCAGCGCCCAAGTCGAGCTTGATCCACGTTTATCTTTTTGCGTTTGCCAGCCCCGGACAAGTATCAATCGTCTGACTTTGTCAAAGGGGATCGTCAATTCAAAATCCTTCACTTCCGCGATACGTGCAGTTCGATCCAACACGAGCCGCACTTGCCCATCGCCAGCACGGCGATTCAAGATCGAACAGAATCCCACAAAATCAAAGATGATGAACGGTGCCATCACGCAGCCGATCGCCAAGAGAGGATTCAACTGCCGTTGCCAGTGCCATCACGCAGCCGATCGCCAAGAGAGGATTCAACTGCCGTTGCCAGATTAGCGCGTGCAAAAAAAGTACGACGATGACAGACGTGGGAATGATTAAGCAACTAAGAACGAACCAAAGCGGAATACATTTGGTAGTTAGGACGAGCCTTTTCCCATCGTCTTGGTAACGAAAGCCCGCGGCGCCAAAACCGGTTCGACAACCTACCGACGACATAAAACTGACTTGAGTGTTGTCCGCTACGGAATCATCGAACGCTACAGGTTCAGGCTGAAACGTTGGAGATTTATATGTGGATGCAATTGCGGTCAGAATCAAAGGCTAATACTCCTTCGTCGTACCCGAATGTAGCGAGCTGGCCTCAGATAGTCTAAGAGGAGGAAAGCAAGCGTAGAGAAATCTAACCAGGGAGACAGGGAGGTGGGTTACGCTTTTCCAAGCAAAAGTCAGTCAACGATTGGAATTGGCATGATAGCGACTGCGTTCAGCTGCCGCCCCGCCTGCGAGCAACCCATCGGTGAATTTTTCTGTCACTCAATCTTTTTGTCTGGTCAATTGCTCACTGCGAGCACCAAGTCTAGCGTTCTACAGTTGCTAGCAGTCCGATCGCACGAATCCTCAGCACGCACAGACTACCTGTTTTCTCTGGGTGGAATGCTAGCGTGGCGAGAAAGCACCAATCGGCAAACAGCCGTTCGGTAGCTGGGCCGGATATGCCGATAGTGATCGAGCGTGATATCTGATGGTGATGGATCGCATGGGCTTCATATTGGGGAATGTGGCATGCATAGCGAAAGAAGCTACCGCGGCTGGATAGTGACGTTTACGGTGGCGGGCGTCCGTGACTTATCTCGTTCTATCAGTGGAACGCGATTTTCGATTGACGCACAAGCATGCGCAAAAAGGCGCGGCTGAATCGATGTTTCCGCTCAGTGGCATTTGGCTGGGCTCGGATCCTAATGTGGCACTGACGCCGCAGAACAAGCCCCGCTCCAATAGGTCCAGCGCAACTGGCCGATTCACGCGATCGACAAATTGCAGCCAGCGACACCGCTTACTTGATGAGCGCCCCGCCGGAACCGGTGGCCAACGTCGTACTGCATGCTCCGACGGCTATTCCCGACATGGTAGCGCTCAACATGAGCGACGCGGAAAGCCAATGACAAGCTGATCAACGCCATCGATAATGCCTTTGATGCTCCGATTCGTGAAGTGTCGCTGCAGCGGCCTGCGATGTCACCAGCCGACATTGGCTTGGACGCAGAACGACTGCAAGCGTTAACGCCTAAGAGCGTTACCACAGGCATATTGGCCGAACCGATTACCCTGCTGCGCGATCTTCGCAACTTGCGGAACCGAAGTTTCGCCAATGCATTCCGTCTCCTTTGGTGCGGTAAACCCAGCGAAAGCTGTTAACGATTGGGCCAGCGACATAGAGACTCGCGTTCGCCGTGTGGTTTACGATCAAGGCCTGCAGCACCCAGCCACCGCAGCGGATTTGAAAGAGATATTGGCGCTGACCGGTCATGCACACCTGATCACGGCTGATATCGAGTCGCATGATCAAGCTACCAAAGTTGGTCTGATCGCTTATTCCGTCGAACGTCGCGTGCGCGTCTGGCAAGCAGTCGCTGACTGTTTGAAGAACTCGACCGTCTCGATGAGCGGCTTTACGGCCGACCAGGTTGCACGCGAACGTTTGCACGAACTGGTTACAAAAATCGATGCTGATATTCGCAGCAAGCCCGATGGCGAGGGGCTGGCACAAGTTCTTGCAGCTCGATGAACTGCTGGCCTGGAGCGCTGATGCGGAAGGCGATTGGCAAAAAGGCAATGAACTTGCGACTATGGTGCTGACACGCCTGAACTGGGAACGTTTGACCGCTGCACAACGCAAGTTTTTATCTGGTCCTCAGTTCGATCAACTCAGCAGCCGCCTGGCACCTTGGGCCATGCAACCGGTTGACTTCCATCAACTGCTGGTCGACTTGGAACAGCTGGAAGAAGATCCAATCAATCGTTGCCGCACATCGTTGGCCCACACAGTTCAAACCTTGCGAGTCTCGCCCGAACCAGCGCAGCGGGCTGTGGCCGAGGCCGTTAACGACCATTATCGCAACGCCAACATTCGCCTGGCCGTTTCCGGAAAACTCATGCAGCGCATGATGCCCAGCGAATCGTTCGAAGCGCGACCTGTCCGTCAGCGCATCCTGGGTGCCGATACGCAAGGCAGCAGCCAGGTGCGCACCAATCTGAATGTCAAACTGATCCCAGATCCGAATGCCTGGCACATTCAATTGGGTGTCGAAGGCGATATGAATAGCGCGACACGCAGCAGCAAAGGCCCCGCGACTTTCCATCAGACTTCGATCGCCAAGATCGATAGCGCTCGAATACTGCGCATGGACCCCACGGGCATCAAAGTCAACTCGTCACCGACCAACGTCGACACCAGTCAGTATCTCAATGGCATGAGCACCGACCTGGACCGCTTGCCCGTGGTGGGCGACTTCTTTCGAGCTATCGTGCGCGAACAGTTCGAACAACAGCGAGGCCTGGCTCAACGCATCACCAAACGTATCATCGCTGAAGAGACCGACCAAGAGCTGGACAAACAACTCAAGCAAAAGCTGACGAACTGCGGAGTCGCAACTGCAACACACCTTCATCGGTCCGATGGAACGATTGGGGCTGAATCCAATCGTCGTGGCGATGAATACGACGGAAGAGCGTTTGACGATTCGTTACCGCGTGGCTGGCGAAGGCCAAATGGCAGCGCATACGGCTCGGCCTCGCGCTCCCGGTGATGCGCTGGTCAGCATGCAGATTCACCAATCGGCGATCAACAATGCGATTGGTCAACTAGGTTTGAACGACAAGACCTGGACGTTGCCTGAGTTGTGTGACAAGCTGGCTGATGCCTTCGATCAATCGCCTTGGGAACTACCAGAGGATGCCCCCAAAGATGTGACCGTGCGTTTCGCTCCGTCGCGCCCGATTACCGTCGAACTGAAAGATGGCAAGCTCGAGATGACGCTGCGTATTGCCGAACTGAATCATCCAGAGCGCAACATGTCGTTCCAGCGCTTCATCATCCGAGTTAGCTATGTACCAGTAGCTGACGGCATGCGTGCTTCGCTCGTTCGCGAGGGTGTGGTGAGCGTGGATGGCCCACGTTTAGGTTTCGGCGAGAAAGTTCCACTGCGAGGCATCTTCGGCACTGTCTTCGCCCCGCATAGCAGTCTGAATTTGATCCATCGCCAGTGGATCAACGATCCTCGAGCCGAGGGGCTGGCGGTATCGCAAGTGGAAGTGCGCGATGGCTGGTTGTCGGTCGCTGTCTCCGAAGCCACTTCACCCCACGCACAGCAAACATCCGAGAAAGCTCAATCGCTCGAAACCGCGCAAAATGCTGCGGAAGATGTGAAGCGATGAAGCGAAGTTATCTGACAAAAAATGATTGACAGAAAATTTTTTGTCAATCATTTTTGTCTGGTTACTGCTACTCAGTAACGTTGCCCGTGATGGTTACTTCGACCTTCATATCGTCGGGCAACGTGGAGATGACGTTGACGGTGCGTTTGAAGGCACCGGCTGTGGTGCCGGCTTTGAATTCGATAGGCACAAGCAGCACTGTCTTTTCGCCTTCGGGAATCTTAAAGCTGAATCGATCGTCTTCGCAATCGATTTTCTTGATGCCAAAGGGTGTCTTGGCTTTTAATACCATACGACCTGTTGCCGATGCCCCCACCTTCATCGTGCCTAGTTCAATCGACGATGGCGCGACCGACAGCGGTGGAATGATGGCAGCGCGGATTGGCAAGGTCACCGTGTTGTATTGTGTATCGTTAGTGACCACTTGAATTTCGTCATGCAGTTCACCAAACGGCGCTGAGTCCTTTAGATTCACTGTCATCACATAAGTGGTGCGGCCTGCCTTGTCCTTAGTGGGATTCAATCGCACCGACAAGTGTTGATTGGTACTGCGAACGTCAACGATTTGCCAATCTCGATTGGTGGAACCTTGGTACGAGACCTTGACGTCCGCCGACTTGGTCGAGCCGACATCGACATCCCCAAACTGCACTTCGCCGGGCTCCATGACAATGTCCGAGCGAATATTCCCTTTGACCAGCAACTGAACTTCGGCGTAGTAAGGTCGATCGAAAACGACCGTCACGACCGCGGAACGCTGGCCAACAAATGCCGAAGTGTTCAATTCGGCGATAATGGCGCCTTCTTCGTAGGTCTTCAGATCGGACTTTAGGATCTTCGGCGCGGTGCAGGCACAACTGCTTCTCGCCGCTGCGATGTGGATCGTTTCTTTGAAGGTATTCTTGAGTTTGAATTCGAAGATAGTCTTCGAACCGCGCGGTACCACGCCAAAGTCGTGCTGAGTCGTCGTGAACATCTTCCGTGCCCAGTCCTCGGCTTGAACTGGACGGGTCGCCGCCATCGACAGACATCCCACGATCAGGCCAAGGAAAAACCTGGCGACCGCTTCGTGTGCAATCTTTCGGGCTGACATCAGATATACTCCTCGGCTGCTCATCGACACGGCTTGGGGGGCGTTTCTGGGGAGAGGTCAAGTCGCTGGAACCTCTGAGCCCCATACTTTACCAACCCTGGTCAATCGTTAAAAGAGCAGTCGATTGAGCGATTCATTGGTACAAATGCATCCAACCTGAAAAAGTGCACCAACAAAAATATTGCCGCAGAATATTTTTGGTCACTCAGGGTTTTGTCAGAATAAGAATAATGCGCAACGAGGAACATGAGCATGGCATTGCTGTTCGCTAACGAAAGCGATTTGGACGAAGCACTCAGTCGACCGACCGATGCGGTCATCGAAACACTGCGCGGCGTTGAGGGCGACCTGGCATTGCTGGGTGTGGCTGGCAAAATGGGGCCAACCTTGGCACGCATGGCGCGTCGTGCGTTCGACTCTCTGGGCAAGAAGAATCGCGTCATCGGCGTGGCCAGGTTTTCCGCCGGTGGTCAAGACGAACTGCAAGCCAGCGGCATCGAAACTATTCGCTGTGACTTGCTGGATGAAGACCAGGTCGCCCGGCTGCCGGATGCCAGCCACGTCGTGATGATGACGGGCATGAAATTCGGCACCGCGGGCAACAGTAGCATGACTTGGGCCGTCAACGATTACGCGCCCATGTTGATGGCCAGCCGTTATCGTCGCAGCCGGATCGTGGCCTTTTCGACTGGCAATGTCTATCCACTGACAACGCCAGCCAGCGGCGGATCGGTCGAGACCGATGAACTAGCCCCAGTCGGCGAGTACGCGATGAGCGCACTGGGCCGCGAGAGATTGCTGGAGCATTTCAGCCGAAGTTGGTCGATACCGATGGCCATCCTGAGATTGAACTACGCGTGCGATTTGCGTTACGGCGTTTTGGTTGATATCGCCACTAAAGTATGGAATGACCAACCTGTCGATGTATCGATGGGCTACTTGAATACGATATGGCAAGGCGATGCCAATGCGATGACTCTGTGCGCGTTCGGACTTTTGAAGACACCGCCTCACGTGCTGAACATGACCGGACCGGAAGTTCTATCGCAGCGCGAAGTCGCTTTGACGTTCGGCCGATTGCTCGATCGCAAAGTCACGATCGTAGGTCATGAAGCGCCGACGGCGCTACTAAACAACGCTCATTACGGCTATCAGCTTTGGGGCCACCCCAGCGTCACATCCAGCGAACTAATCGCAGCCGTCGCACACTGGACACGCCAAGGCGGCCGCCTGCTCGGCAAACCCACCCACTTCGAAGCCCGCGACGGCAAGTTTTGAGTAAGCAGTAAGCAGTAAGCAGTAAGCAGTAAGCAGTAAGCAGTAAGTAGTAAGTTACGAATGAGCGTAGCGAATGAGCTCCCCCTCGCCCCCGGTACTCCGGGGAGAGGGGGTTGGGGGGTGAGGGGGCGCGATCAAGCTTGTAGTACAATGCCGCACTGATGCTGGAGCGCACAAGCTCGAAGCACGCCGCGCATTTACTTTACACGTAAAGCAATTCGCAACGCATTGCTCCGAACCACAGCCTCGAAGCATCACAGCGTCGGCGTACTCCGAACGCCGGCGCCCCCCTCTCCCCTGTGAGTAAAACAGGGGAGAGGGGGAGACCGATGGTATACTTTGATCAATTAACACTGCCCATCTGAAACATGTTTTGTCCGGGACTATGTCTAGTTTCATTCAAACCCAACTGCTCTCCGGCCTTGTAATACCCGCGTGCCCACTCGCGCTCACTGCGGCGCGAAAGCTGGACGAACGCCGGCAGCGCGGGCTGGTGCGATACTACATCGATGCCGGCGCGGGCGGCCTGGCCGTTGGGGTGCATACCACTCAGTTCGCGATACGCGATCCCAAACATGGCTTGTTCAAACCTGTGTTGCAACTAGCCAGCGAAGAACTTCAAGCTCGCAATCCAAACGCCCTGCGGATTGGCGGTATCTGCGGGGACACCGCCCAAGCCGTGGCGGAAGCCCACACGTTGCTGGATTTAGGTTACCAGTGCGGTTTGCTGAGTCTCGGCGCCATGACCCGCGCATCGGAGGAAGAATTGATCCAGCACTGCCAGGCCGTGGCCAGTGTCGTACCAGTCATAGGCTTCTATCTGCAGCCGGCAGTGGGTGGTCGCATCTTGCCCTATCGCTTCTGGCGTAAGTTCATGGACATTCAGAAGGTAGTCGCCATCAAGATCGCGCCCTTCAATCGTTATCAAACCATCGATGTCGTGCGCGCCGTGATCGAGTCAGGACGCGAGGACGTAGCACTGTACACCGGCAACGATGACAACATCGTCTTGGATTTGATCACTCCGTATCGCATGCAAGCCGGTGACCAACTGCGCGAACGCACGATTGCGGGCGGCCTGTTGGGACAATGGGCAGTCTGGACACATCGCGCGGTCGAAATGCTCGAGATGTGCAAGAGCTTGAGGTCGCGTCAGTTGTTGCCGATTGAAGCCCTGCGCATGAATATAGAACTGACCGATGCCAATGCGGCGCTGTTCGATGCGGCCAATCAGTTTCATGGTTGTATCGCTGGCATTCACGAAGTGCTGCGCCGGCAAGGGCTGCTGGAAGGCATCTGGTGCCTGGATGAACAAGAGACGCTTGGCCCCGGCCAGTTGTCCGAAATCGATCGGGTACTGGCCGCTTATCCTCATTTGGCCGATGATGCATTTGTACGCGAGAATGTGGATAATTGGCTTCGATGAAGCGATAAGCACGCGACCACACAAAGAGAACCAACTATTTATGCAGGAAGCTTTAGGGTATGGCAACCGTTGAACAAGAGTTGTTACGCGGCTGGAACATTCATCAACAGCGCAAATTCGAAGAGGCCGAAGCCATCTATCGTCGCGTGCTGAAGCAAGTGCCAGACAACGCGGCAGCCTGGTGTTATCTCGGCATCGCCTTGCATGACCGCCGCCGCTTTGATGAATCGATTGCCGCATATCGCCAGGCATTGAAGTTGCAGCCCAACTTTCCGATCGCCCTGAATAACCTCGGCAATTCCTTGCGTTATACCAGCGAGATCGACGAAGCTGACCGATGTTTCGAAGAAGCCATTCGTCAGAAGCCCGATTACTTGAACGCTTACAAGAATCGCGGCACCTTGCACGTATGGACCGGCAATATCGAGCGCGGTTTGCACTGGTATGAGCAAGCGCTGAAGATAAATCCCAACGAAGCGGAACTGCATCGCAACCTCGGCGTAATCTATTTGCTGCAAGGTCGCTTCGAAGAGGGTTGGCGCGAGTACCGTTGGCGCTGGCGCGTTGGCGATCTGAATCGGCCACAACTGGCCGCCCCGGTGTGGGACGGTAGCAGCGTTGAAGGCAAGAACCTGCTCCTGACGGTCGAGCAAGGTTTAGGTGATACCTTGAACTTTGTGCGCTTCGCCAGGTTGCTGCGCGAGCGCGGCGCGAAGACGGTCGTGCATTGCCAAGCGCCCTTGTTGGCCTTACTGCAGCAATCGCCCGAACTGGGGCCCATGTATCCCAACACACTGGCCATCGAAGCTCACATTCATGCCCACTGTTCGCTGTTGGACGTGGCTGACTTCTTGAACATCAACGCGGATAACATACCAAGTTATCCGAGTTACATTCGTCCTTCGCCGCATCTGCAGTCGTACTGGTCTCAAGTCTTGCCGAAAAGCCCAGGCAAGAAACGCATCGGCATCGCCTGGCAAGGCAATCCGGATCATCAAGCCGACGTGTTCCGCAGCGTTCCACTCAAACAGTTCGAAACGTTGGCCGAGCTACCAGATGTCGAACTCTACAGCCTGCAAAGCGGCTTTGGGGTCGAACAGATGGCGGGCTGGCAAGGCGCTCAACCTCTGAAACGCTGCGGCGATAACGTGGATAAATCGAGCGGCGCCTTTATGGATACGGCTGCCATCATGCATCAACTGGACCTGGTTATCACCAGCGACACATCCATCGCGCACTTGGGTGGGGCGCTGGGCGTGCCGACCTGGATTGCGCTGAACTATATACCCGATTGGAGATGGCTGCTGGGTCGTAGCGATTCGCCTTGGTATCCTTCCGTGCGCTTGTTTCGCCAGCCAAAACTCGGCGATTGGCCGGCGGTGTTTAGTGCGATGAAGAGTGCCCTTGAAAGTATCTGACAAAAAATTGAGGGACGAAAAATGGCCTGCCAGCGGTGTTACAATAAAGTACGTGTGAAATTGTGGCACTCTTTTGCGGGAATGCGTCGTGGGATTGCTTGCACCGTTATATGCCTTGGCCGCGCTGGCAATCGCAGCGCCCATCCTGTTCCACTTGATTCGCAGACAACCGCGCGGCCAAAGCGAGTTCAGCTCGCTCATGTTCCTGCAAGCTTCACCGCCGCGACTAACGCGACGCAGCCGTCTTGATAACTTGTTGCTACTGTTGCTGCGCGGCTTGGCGCTGACACTGATCGCCTTTGCGTTCGCCCGACCATTCCTGCGGTCCGTTGAATTAGCCGACGGACAAGATGTTGCTCGAGAGATCCTGGTGCTGGTTGATACCAGCGGCAGCATGCAGCGCGCGGACGTTTGGAAAGAGGCCATCTCGACTGCAGAAAAATATGTCAAAGGACTCGGCAAGACCGACCAGGTTGCCTTGGCCACGTTCGATACACGACTGAAAATCAAAGTGCCGCTGCCGGATGTCAGTACCACCGAAGTCTCACCTCAAGCTGCGCAGGGTGCGACTCTGGCAGAGTTGCCCAAGCTGGAAGCGGGCTATCGATCGACCAAACTCGCTGAGTGTTTGATCGAAGCAGTTGAGTTGCTGCAAGGTCGCTCGGGCAAACAAAACGGTTCAGACGATATGATGCGCGAGATTGTGCTCGTAAGCGACTTGCATGAAAACAGTGGCATCGAGTCGTTGCAAGGTTTTGCCTGGCCCGAAAACGTGCGATTGGACGTCCGCCGCGTCAGCAGTCAATCGCCAGGGAATGCTCGCGCCAATGTCATGCAAGCTGCCGCTGGCAGCGAACCGAGTGAAGCAGACAAAGATCGCGGTGACACGTTGCGTGTGCGAGTAGAGAACAACAAGTCATCGCAACAGATGGAGTTCGATTTGCGCTGGATCGGGGAAGATGGAGTACCCGGACCAAACGTCGCGCATGTTCAAGTGCCACCTGGCCAGGTCCGCGTGGTACCGATCCCTTGGTCCACATCCAAGGCGCAGCGATTGCAATTGCTGGGTGACAAAGCCGAGCATGACAATGTCATCCATGTTCCACGGACCGCTCCTCGCGTTGAACGCGTCGCGTTCGTTGGCCAGACTCGTAACAAGCCTGAAGAAGATCTGTTCTTCTTTCTCAGCCAATTGCCGCTCAGCACGCCCGTGCGCAGCGTAACTTTCGAACGCGCAGACACAGCCAAGCTGAATATGGCCGGCACCGATGAATCGCTGGCTGGGTTGGTCGTCGAATGGCCGTTTGATGACAAGACATCGAGCGTGATTGACGACTGTGTGAAAGCGGGCAAGCCGGTAATCGTGGTCTTGTCGCGACCCTACGTCGACACCGATCCCAAGTCGGCTGACGTCGACCGACTGAGCAAGGTCTTGGGGCTGGACGGCCAAATCGAATTGCATGAAGCCGAGTTGGCTGGTCATGCCATGTGGACCGATATTGATTTCAGGCATCCATTGTTTCAGCCATTGGCCGACGCCAAGTTTAACGACTTTGGCAAAGTCCGATTCTGGGCACACCGCGATGTGCGATTGCCAGAGAACGTGCGCGACATTGCACCAGAGCTTCGCGTCATCGCCAGGTTCGATAATCGCGCGCCGGCTATTTTGCATCGGCATCATGGTCGTGGCGATGTGTGGGTGCTGACTGCCGGTTGGCAGGCGACGGGCAGTCAACTTGCTCTATCGACCAAGTACGTACCGCTGATGTTCGGTATGCTCGATCCGCAAGGCAGATCGATGCAACTGGATGCCGTATACGAAGTAGGCGAAGTGATTCCTGTGCCCAAAGGCATCTCAGCACAAATTGGCGATGCAGAAGGCCTACCACTGAAGGACCAACCAGCCGGAGAAATGTCGCTCGAAAAGCCGGGATTGTATCTGCTAACCGAAGAGGGCAAGAGTCGTCAAATTGCCGTCACGTTGCCAGACAGTGAGAGTCAGCTCGACCAGATCGATCTGGATCGGTTTGAACAATACGGTGTGGTCACCGGCAAGAGCGATTCGGCCAAAGAGCGCCGCGAAGCGGCGCGTCTATCGCAAGTGCAAGAACTAGAGAGCCGCCAAAAACTATGGCGCTGGCTCTTGGTCGGCGCCCTGGCCATCCTACTGATCGAAACTTTAGTAGCCGCCAAGAATTCGAATCTTGGGCAGTAGATAGTAAGATGCACGCAGGGCTGTTTATTGCACTATGCATCCATCTTGCAAGCGAATGACTCGATCGCAATCGGCAGCGATGGATTCATCGTGCGTGACCATAACGACGGTCAAGCCTTGTTCACGATTCAGTTCCATCAGCAACTGCAAAATGTGCTGACCATTTTCGCGATCCAAGTTTCCGGTCGGCTCGTCGGCCAAAAGCAACTGGGGATTGCCGACCAAGGCTCGCGCGATAGCAGCGCGTTGCATTTCGCCACCGGAAAGCTCGCGTGGCTTGTGCGTTAACCGATGTCCTAAGCCGACGCGTTCCAGGAGCGCGCGAGCATGTGCCTGCTGCTGGGCTCGATTGCGAATGTAGCTGAACAGCCCTTTTCCGATCAGGATGGGCATCATCACATTTTGCAGCGTGGTGATCTCGGGCAACAAGTGGTAGAACTGAAAGATCATTCCCAGTTGTTGATTTCGGAAGGCGTCGCGTTTGCGTCGCGAAAGATTATCGATGCGATGGCCATCGAAGTAGATTTCACCAGCATCGGGCTGATCCAAAGTACCCAGCAAGTGCAGCAAGGTGCTCTTGCCCGAGCCGCTCTGCCCAAGGATAGCAGTTACCTGGCCTCGTACAGCTTGAAAGTCACACTCTTGCAGGACGCGTACTTCGTGCCGACCTTTGCGGTAGATCTTCGAAAGCTGTCGAGCCTCCAAGACAATGTCGGCGTTCTTGGCCAGCGGGACGCGGCCCGCAATTGCAGCACTTGGCAACTTACTCGAGTTAGCAAGTGTCGATGACGCAGGCGATACACCAGTATCGGGTGCCGTCTCGCGGCGACGCGGTGTCGTACGGGCGGAAGTACCATCAACAACGTTACTCATAACGCAAAGCCTCCACCGGACGCATACGAGCGGCGCGCAGAGCCGGCAACACGCTGGCCACTACTGCAATCAACACCGCGCCCACGATAACCCAGAAAACCATGATTGGATGAACAACAGTTGGTATCGCATCAAAGTAATAGACCGTCGGGTCAAACACTTCCTGGCCGGTGATGACTTCCAACAAGTCGGCCACATCGTTGATGTAAGCCACGAACAGCAAGCCTAAGATGCCGCCCGCACCGCCACCCACCAGGCCCAGCAGTACACCGTAACCCAAGAAGATGGTCGCAATGCCTTGCCCAGGTGCGCCAAGCGATTTCAAAATACCAATGTCTTTGGTCTTCTCGACCACGATCATGAAGAACGTCGCCAGGATACCGAACCCGGCCACAGCGATGATCAAGAACAACAAGATGTTCAAGATGGTTGTTTCCATTTGCACGGCGGCCAGCAGCGGTCCTTGCAGATCGCGCCAGGTGCTGACCACGACACCCATGTCCATCGGGAACACAGCGCGAAGGTTATCGCGAGCCGCATTCAGATCCGCGCCTTTGCGCAATCGCAATTGAATCGAGCTGACAGCACCATGTTTGGTGGCCGGGTCGATCATGCCTCGCCATTGCTGCAACTTTTCCAGCGACATGAATGCAAACGTCATGTCATAGTCGCTCATCTTGCTCTCGTAGAAGTCGACCACCGTTAGCTTTTCGTTGACGGCCGTGGGAGGACTGCCAGCTGTTGGGAAAGTCACAGTGATGTCATCACCGGGTCGTACGAAGTAGATATCTTCCACCTTGCCGTCCGCGCTGCGATAACGCGAAGCGCCAACGCCGATGCCTAGGACGATGCCCTCGTGTTGCGAAACAGCGGGATCGAAGATGCTCGCGCGCAATTCCGCTTCGGAAGTCGGCAGCGCGTCAAAGGAAGGCTTGATCGATGCTGCGTTCTCACTTGTGGACTCGCTACCAGGCGCCGTGGTCTGCGCCTGAGCCGAAGCAATCAAGCTATCCAGTTCCGGCGGCTGCTCCGGCAACAAGGGCAACTCGCGTGGGTTGGCCTGCTGAAGCAAATCTTGACTATTCTTCATCTGCTCGCGGAGCTTCTGGTTCCGCTGAGTTTCCAATTCGATTTCTTTGCGGATTGCCTCTGTATACTTGGCAGTCTCAGCAACGCGTCGTCGATAGTTCCAACCTGAATCAGGAAAGCCTGCGCGATCCGGAGCGTAGCCAGCATCGTGCAGCTTGAAGCTGAGCATGCGTTGGTTTTCGGGATGCAGCAAGAACTTGCTGAAGTCGCTCACGCTGGCGTACGTTTCTTTGTCGATACCGATCAGGTTTATTTGCCGCGTGTGAGCCTGGCCGCGTATGTTATACGCAACAATCGCTGGCACATGCACGACCGTTGTCATCCCTTCCAGGTCATCACCTAGCGCACGCTTGATGCGGTTGGTGAACATGGCAGGATTGGGCAAGCCCGAAGATGAATGGCTTTCGATGATGACATCGGACAGGATGCCATGCATTTTTCTCTTGCATTTCCTGCGTAAAGCCATCCATGACACTGTTGACAATGATCAGTGTGGCCACGCCCAGTGTCACGCTGACGACCGAAGCCAACGCGATATAACGCGTGCGTAGATAACGCCAACAAAGCAGCCAGCGATACATGCAGCCATCCTTGACCGACAGGTTGATCGAACTTCCAGTACTCACAATATCCGCGCAGCGCCCATCTCCAGCGCAGGCGGAAGCGAAGTCTAGCGATTCCCAAACTTTAGCGAAACAGCAAAAAGAACTCGAAAATTGAGCTAAAATCTCTGCTCCCCCAATTTTTTGTCATTCCATCTTTGGTCAGGTCTGACAAAAAATTCACGGACAAAAATAAGAATGAGGAGATGGAAATTGGTGATGCGAACGCTTGTGTTTTGTGTTCTGACGTTATTGGCCAGTAACGCATGGGCGGCTGGGCCGAATATTCTCTTGTTGCTGAGCGACGACCATAGCTATCCGTTCCTGAGTTGCTATGGCGACAACAATGTACGGACGCCAACGATCGATCGCCTGGCCAACGAAGGCATGCGCATGCATCGTTACTTTACAGCTGCACCGCAATGCGTGCCGTCGCGGGCCGCGCTGATGACGGGACGCTCGCCAGTGGCCGCCCGCATCACGCGATTCTCATCGCCGCTGGCTGCGGATGAAGTGACGTTTCCAGAAATGCTGCGTAAAGAAGCTGGCTATTACACCGGTGTATGCGGACGCAGCTATCACTTGGACGGTCCAGGCAATCGCGCTGGTGAAGGCATCGCTGAACTGCTCAATAAACATCATATGAAGACCTTCGCTGACCGCGTCGACTTTCTGAACACCTGTCCCGACGCAGAAGTGCCGAACCAGTTAGCGAAGTTCCTGGATCAGAAGCCGGCTGACAAGCCATTCTTTTTGTGGGCCAACTTCAGCGATCCTCATCATGTTTGGAACGCTCCAGAAAAGTTTCGTCCCGATCCGGCTTCGCTGAAGCTACCGGCACATTGGCCCGACTTGCCCGGTATGCGCGAGCAACTGGCCGATTACTGCGCCGAAGTAAATCGACTCGATCAAAACCGTTGCGGCTGTCTTGGCAGTACTCGAGAAGCGCAAACTGATGGACGAAACGCTGATCGTATTCACCGGCGATAACGGCGCCGCTTTGCCGCATGGCAAGGGCTCGCTCTATGACCCGGGTTCGAACGTGCCGATGGTCGTGCGTTGGCCTGGCAAGGTCAAACCGAACACAGAGTCGCGTGAGCTGTTGAGCGGTGAAGATCTGGCGCCAACTTTGTTGGCCGCTGCCGGCATCAAGCCTTACGCCAAGATGAGCGGTCAAAGCTTTTTGCCGTTACTGGTCGGTGAAACTTATCAGTCGCGCGAAGCGATCTTTGTCGAGCGCGGGCCGCACGGTTCGGCACCTGTAACGGCCAACATGAGCAGCAGTGGCTATGACTTGGCCCGCGCTGTTCGCACCGAGCGCTACAAGTTCATCTACAACTGCACGCCCTGGATTCCGTATTCACCAGTCGATTCGGCCAGCGGCGTCGCTTGGACGCAAATCAAGGCAGCCAAGAACGATGGCAAGCTGAGCGAAGGCGTCGCCACGACGTACTTTACCTCGCCGCGACCGGTTTACGAGTTGTACGATCTCCAAGCCGATCCGTCCGAGCTAAAGAACCTGAGCGGGAAACCCGAACTGGCCGAAATCGAAAAGCGATTGCGCTTGCAATTAGCCGAAAAGATGATCCTCGATTTCGATTATCTGCCTCTACCCGCGCTCCTAGAGAAGCAGACAAAAAATTAAAGGACCATCACGGTTTTCCGAAGCGTTGGCTTAAGCTCACCGTCGGCCCTGTGCCATTGGTATCTACACATCCTGCTGATTTTGTGCGCGTTCCAGGACCAACCGTGTCAATCTCGTTGCCGAACCGTTCTACTGGCGGTACGAGACAGTTGATTGTAGCGTGTTGAAGGAAGGCACGTCATCTCGTTCGTCATGGTGAGAAACCTCGAACGGAAGCCTGGTAACATGGAGATCGTGCTCAAGGACAAGAGATTGTCTGAACGTTGGGACGTTTTGGTTCGTTCCCAGATAAAAGTGTCACCTCACTTAGCGGCTGGGGTTGGTGTTTTGCCTGATTCTTCATCCTCCCTTGCTGCAACGCAAGCTGCTTGGCGATTTTACAGCAATGAACGCATTTCATTGTCCGAATTGGTAGTTCCCTTGCGCGATCATGCGAGAACAAGGATTAATTCAGTTGAGAGTTGCTTTGTTCTAGTTGCTCACGACTGGTGTAAACTTCGATTTCCAGGGCATGAATTCCGCAAGGATATGGCTGAGCTTAGTAGCGTAACAGACATTGGCTATGAGCTTACAACCGCATTGGCCATCAATCCTGATCAAGGTGATCCACTAGCGCCTCTTGAAATGCATCTGAAAAAGAAGGATGGGATGCTGAGCACACGCGAGGGCGAGGTCCTAGCTCTCAATCACTTAGATCAAGTACTTCCAACTATGGAAGCGTCAAAGGATTGGAATCTTGGTAAACCAATCGTTCATATCATAGATCGTGAAGCCGACTCGATTGGACACTACCGCGATTGGGATGCAGCAGGTCACAAAGTTCTGATTCGCGGCGACGATCGATGTGTTTTGTATGAAGGAAAAGAAACCAAGCTATCCAACATTCGCGAGCAGGTGGCATTTAGTGATGTAGGGCCAGCACAATACCATGGCCGCGAAGCTCGATTGCAAGTAGCTGAGGCAGCTGTCGTGCTGCATCGCCCAGCCCGTAAATCGATAAATAAAGAACGTATTGATGTGCCAGGAATCCCTATCAAAATGCGAGTAGTGTTCACACGCATAGTCAGTGAGAGTGGGAAAGTCCTGGCTCAGTGGTATCTGCTGTCGAACGTCCCAACTGATTGGGCCGATGCCGAGAAACTCTCGCTGTGTTACTACTGGAGATGGCGAATTGAAAACTACTTTAAGCTTCTCAAGGGCCACGGCTTTCAGCTGGAGAACTGGCTGCAAGAGACGGCTGAATCGATTTCCAGACGCATCTTAGTGGTTTCAATGGCGGCAGTTACCGTCTGGCAGTTGATGGCTGACAACTCAGCACCTGCTACTCAGCTGAAGCGAATACTGATCCGCATGAGCGGACGTCAAACCAAGCGCAGCCGCCCAGTCACCGCACCGGCGCTCTTGGATGGGCTCTGTGCGATGCTAAGCATGCTTGCCACGCTGGAAACCCATAGCCTCGATTCCCTCAAGTCACTGGTTGCTCAAGTAAACTTGCCCATCCCGCTCCTAAAGCCACGGTAGGATGTGTAGATACCAATGGCCCTGTGCCGGCGGGAGCATGATTGACTGCTACCAATCGACCGCGATGTGGCCATCTTTCTCTTCGGTTTTTGCGGCGAGTTGGAAATATTGAAACGCAAACCCATTCATTCGAGCCGCATATCGGAGAACTTTATCGAAGGCCTTCGACCAAACGCTAATGAAAAGAGCGGCTCGATTAAGCTCAGCACCTTTGAGAATTGCTAACTCGCCGCGAAAACTAAAGGCAATGTGGGGCGTGAGGCGGTCGGTTGGTAGCAGTCAATCATGCTCCCGCCGGCACAGGGCCGACGGTGAGCTCTCTCCAGTTGGCACAAGGGCCGACGGAGAGCTCTGTTATCATTTGTATAGGAACGTATCGACCGCTTTATGTAGGGTTCGATCGATGGCGCGGCCGAGGTGTTCGGCGGTTGGGCTGGAGCGTGTGTTGATGAGTGCTGCCATGTTCCAGCCATCGTGGCGACGAATGAGAATCGTCGCCGTGCCATCCAGCGAACCAGTGTGCCAGCGATTGATTTTGTTTTCGTCGTGCACTCGGTTCATCCAGCCGAGTGAATAAAAAAAGCTTGGGTCCTTCTCGTCTGACTTCGTCACCTCAGGGCGCTCGAACATCTGCTTGATCGATTCCGCAGATAGCACAGGACATTTCGCTGGATCATCAAAACTCATGGCCAGGCGCACCAGATCTTCGGCGGAAGCCAGCCAACCGCCGTGGGCATCCATGGCCTCCAGGTTCCAGGCTCCATAAGGCAATGGAACCGATTGCATCAGATCGCCCTGAAAGACTGACCGACCTTTGCCGGGTTGATAGTAGCGAACTTCGTTACCCGCTCGCTGATCCAAACGTGTATGGCCCAAGCGCATGCTGGACGCACCCATCGGCTTGAGCACTTGTTCCTGTAGGTACTCTTCATACGAGCCACCGGTGACTCGTTCGATCAACCTGCCTAACAGACAATAACCAAAATTCGAATAGGCATAGCGCTCGCCTGGCTCGAAGTCCAATGGCACTTTGAGCATGGCACGGATGATCGCATCGGGAGCGGCGGGAGCGTCGACTTGTTGATCGCGCGCGAAACGAACCGATTGAAACATGGCATCAAAAGATTTGTCGCGATCCCAGCCGCCGCGATGTTGCAGTAGATGTCGAACGGTCACTTTTCGCCAACGCGCGTCGAATTTGTCACCGGCTTGACCAATGTCATCTTTCAACGGCAGCAACTCGACGATGCAATCGTCCAATCTAAACTTCCCGCTTTCGACCAGTTTCATGATCGCAATGGCAGTGACTGGTTTGGAGATACTGGCGATGCGATAAAGATGATTGGCTGTGGTCTTCTCAAGCGTGGCCAGGTCGGCATAGCCATAACCTTTGGCGAGCACTAGTTCCGAAGCCCCGTTAGGCTGTGAGTGCGATACGGCGACGGCCAAGCCCGGCAGCGCATTGACTTTAACAAAGTCTTGAATGATCCGATCGAATTCGGTGCTGTCTAGGGTGCTCTTGCCGGTAACGACCTCAGCCGGTGCTTCGGACTGTTGATAGCCAGGTCCGCGCAGAACACGCCCCGGACGAGCCGCTGTGATCTGTCCGTCTTTCAGCACTTGGACACCGTTGACCAGCACATGCTTCACACCGACCGATACATCATCCGGCTTAGAAAACGTGGCTTTATCGGCCAAGGCTTGATAGTCGAAACAAACGATGTCGGCGGCCAACCCAATCGAGATGCGCCCGCGATCATAGGCCATGACTTCATTGGCAGCCACGGCTGCACAGCCAGCGATAGCGCGTTCCAGCGAGATAACTCCGAGGTCACGAACATAATGAGCGAGCAAACGAGGAAAGGAACCATAGGCGCGCGGATGTCCAGCGATGGCATCGCCGGCGGCCGGTCCTACATCGGTGCAATACGATATGAACTCCTGTTGCATGGCCAACATCTTGTTGGCTTCACTCATGCTCTGCGGCAAAACGAACGCGCCGCTCTTGAGCAAAGCAAAGAAAGTATCCCAAGGGTCTTCGCTGTGATGTTTGGCTATCGCCGCGATGCTCTGTCCGGTTTGCTCGCGATACTTGTTCGCATCCGTTTGCCCAACAATGATGCGATCCCAATCGTAACCCACATGTCGATACCAGTTCTCCCAACCGTCTGTGGTTTGCATCTCCTGGCGGATCTCTGCGCGCAGTTTGGCATCCTCTAAACGCTCGATCAGTTTGGCGAGTCCAGCGGAAGCATGGCGAGGATGCACCAGGGCGGCGATGCCCAAGCCGTTGTTGATGTAGGGATAGATATCGGCGGCCACCTGTTGACCAGCAGCGCGAGCGGCTTTGATGCGCGCGATGGCTTGAGGCATCTTTCCCCAGTTCTGCTGACCAGCCGTCTTTAAATGAAAGATATGGACAGGCGTACGCGCTTCGCGGCCGATCTCTAGAGCTTCATCGATGGCTTCGAGCAAGCGATCGCCCTCGTTGCGCATGTGGGTATAGTATCGGCCGCCGTACTCTCCGGCGACTTTGGCTAGTTCGGCAATCTCTTGCGTCGTGGCGTACACGGCAGGCGGATAGATGAGCGCCGTTGATACGCCAATCGCACCGGCGCGCATGCCTTCGCGCACCATTTCCCGCATCCGTTCCAGTTCTTCATCGCTGGGCCTACGATCGGTATCACCGATGACGATGGACCGCACTTGTGTATGCCCAATCGATTGGACAACATTCACAGGCATGCCCGCGGAGTCTAGTAAAGCCATGTACTCGCGCATGGTCGTCCAGCCTAAGCGAGCGCCCTCACTGGCCGACAATGGCGCAGCCGAATCGCCTTCGCCGCAGTTGATGGTGGTGATGCCTTGCGTCAACAGGTTCTTGGCTGCTGATGGGGAGGTCATCAGGGCGGTTGCATTCTGGCCCATCATATCGATGAAGCCCGGCGCGACGATCAGACCTTTGGCATCGATGGTTGTTTCGGCTTGATCAGCCGAAAGCTGACCGATGGCCACGATCTTGCCTGCGCGCACCCCCACGTCCGCCTCGTACCAAGGTGCTCCGCTGCCATCCACGATGCGCCCGTTGAGAATCACTATATCGAAGCGTTCTTTCTCTGTAGGAGAACTGAGCGGCGTGGACGTCAGGTGCGTTACATTTTTCAAGCTTTGTTTAGGAGGGGTTGAATCGAGCCGTTCAGGTGAGATTCGGTCGGTCGCTTGCGCTACTGACCGTTGTCCTGCGTTGACGCTGCCCCCTCCCGAAGCCTCGCTAAACGCGGGCTTCGACCTCCCCCAAGCGAAGCTTGGGGGAGGTGACTTCATCGGTGTCTGCCAACCATTGAAACCAAAGCATATTGAGACAATCAAGCAGAGCGCTGCGCAACCGGTGGCCTGAAGTTTCATTTGCATACCTGTTATAAAGGTGAGTTCACAGCACTCTATTTTTGTCACTCATTTTTTGTCAGAGGGCAGCTGACAAAAGATTTAGGGAAAAAGAAAAGGATACTCGCTCTTGGCAGCCGCAGAACAAACTGACGCTATCGTTTTGCGTTCGCAGCTTTGGAGCGAAACCAGTTGTATTGCCACGCTTTTCACGCGTGATTTCGGAAAACAGGCAGTCTTGGCAAAGGGGGCATGGCGTCCGCGCAGTCCCTTTGAAGGTGCCCTTGACCTGCTGTCGATCTGTCGCGTAGTGTTCCTTCCGAAATCCGGAGAAGCGCTTGGACTTTTGACCGAGGCCAAGCTCACGAACCGTTTTCGCATTGGTCGACGCGATTTACTAAGGTTGTATTGTGGCTATTACGTAGCCGAATTGTTGGATCGCTTTACAGAAAAAGGCGACAGCAATGCGGAACTGTACGCACTGGCCACTGCTACTTTGGCTGGACTGGAAGATCCGCACAGCGAGCCGCGCGCAGTGATCCTGCGTTGCGAGATGCAATTGCTCAGACTGTTAGGGCACCAGCCGACACTGGATCGCTGTGCACAATGCGGCAACGATATCGCGCCGGACCAAACCATAGCCTTTGCTCCCATTGTCGGCGGCATCGTATGTCGCACATGCATGAGCGGGCTGAGACCATTGATGCAACTACCCATCGCAGCTCGAGCGGAACTGCTCAGGTTCAGCCAGCCGCAATGGGAAACCATATCCGTCGATTCCATTAGCCAGGGAGGACGAGCGGCCATGCGCGGCATCGTCGATCGCTACCTGGCAGGATTATTGGATCGACGCATGAACCTAACTACCTTCCTCCAGGAATTGGGGCATTGACACGGATGTCAGTCACGCGAAGGATGCGACGCACAATCGTCCAACTCAGCTGTCCAGTAATGGTCGTGCTGTTGGGCCCTAGCGCCGGCTGCAAACTGCTGTCCCCGAACGCCGACTCGCTTTCCGACGAAGCTGCAGCGCGACGCGCTATCGACGGCGATGGCATCTTTCGTCCCGAAGGACGCGCTGCCGAGAAACGCAGCAAGCCTCAAGCGCTGTTCGACAAGTTTACTGGGCGCGATAAACGCGACGTGGAAAAAGCGAGGGCATTGTACTTGGAAGGCGACAAGTACTTCACCGATGCGAAAAAGCTGGAAGGCGAAGCCCGCCTGGATGCCTTTCGTGCGGCAGCAGCCAAATACAAAGATGCGGCGGCCAATTATCGCTCATCAGCGCTCGAGCAAGATGCTCTGCTCATGATGGGCGAGTCTTATTTCTTCGCCGAAGATTATTACCGCAGCGAACAGGCATACGCCAAACTCGTCAAAGAGTATCCTCGCAATCCTTTCATGGATCACGTCGGCGCTCGTCGCTTTGAGATTGCTGACTACTGGCTGAAGACCGATGGTGAATCGCACAAGCCGCTCTACCTGGTCAATCTTACCGATGGCCGTTACCCCTGGAACGACACAGGTGGACATGGACGTCGCGTGTTAGAGAAGATGCGATTGGATGATCCGACGGGCAAGAATACGGACGATGCTACGATGCGTTTGGCAGTCGCCAGTTTTCAGAAAGGCGACTACGAAGCGGCCGCAGATACATTCTCGGACCTGCGCGTGACCTATCCCGACAGCGAACACCAGTTTCAAGCTCAGTTCCTCGAGTTGCAAAGCTTGATGGCCTCGTATCAAGGCTCGCAGTATTCGAGCGTGCCACTGACCGACGCGGAGAAGCGAGCCAAACAGATTCTGCGCCAGTTCCCGAAAGAGTCGGCTGAAAAGCGAGAAGAGTTAACCACGGCACTGGCCAAGATTCATTTCTTGAAGGCTGAACGTTACTGGGAACAGGCCGAATTTCGTCGCAAGCGTCAGGAGTATGAAGCCTGTCGCAGCAATTTGCGCATCATACTCGACAAATACAAAGACACGCCTTTCGCCGAGAAAGCCCAAGAGAACTTGGACAGTCTGAAGGACAAAGGCGATGATCCACCGCGCTATTTTGCTCCGCTGGAACAGTTGTTCCCAGAGCGTGGTGCCGAACGGCCATGGTTGCAGAGCACGGGTGATACCAGGTAATCATTTGTTGTCATCTCTATTTTCGTCAGAGAGCCAGACAAAAAATTTAATGACAATAAGATGAAACCCTTCGCACAACAAATTGTCACCATCTGCATGCTCTGCGCATCTGTGAATCTGATGGGTTGTGCCGGTTACCAGTTGGGCTCACGCACTTTATTTCGTAACGACGTGCGCACTATCTACGTGCCGATCATTCGCAACGACACCTGGCGGCCGTATTTGGGTGTGCAGTTGACCGAACAACTCCAGAAAGAGATTCAGCGGCGAACACCTTATCGCATCGTTAACGATCCGTCGGCGGACAGCATTATGACTTGCCGCATCACCAATGAAACCAAGCGGGTCATTACTGAGAATCGCGTGGACGATCCACGTGCGCTAGATGCCAAGGTGGCCATCCAGTTGACCTGGGTCGACCGGCAGAACACGGTGCTGATGGAAAACACCTTCGTGCCACCGGATGATGTGGCCTTCTTGTTTGCGCAAGGTACTGAGTTCGTACCGGAAGCTGGCCAGAGCATTTCCACTGCTCACATGCGCGCCATCGAACGTCTCGCCAACGAGATCGTCAATCAAATGGAAGTGCGTTGGTAATTCGCCATTTTCGTCATCCATTTTCTGTCAGAGCTGACAAAAGATGAAATGACAAAAACGGAGAAGTTCAGCGTATAGCGATTGTATTGAGTGCAGCGTGGCATCTTTTGATTGAAACTCTGATTTCTTAGCGCCGTCACAGTTTTTCTATTTGTTTTTGTTTGACTGCCCCCTTAAGTGACCTAAGTTTCATGTGCCAAGCCAATGCGGGGGCGAGAAGTGGTGCAAGAGCACCGGCGCCGACGATTGGCACGTTACGCGAGTAACAGCTTGAAGTGAGATTGGCGAAAGTCTTACTCGAGTCTGAAGCCGCGTGTGTAGTTTCTCGTTACCTGTGCCTTGACGAGTCGTCAAGGCGGCCCTCAATCGGAGAGATGCCATGAAGAATTTTGCCTCGAAGATCAATCGTTTCTTGAAGTCGGAAGACGGCCCAACCGCAGTTGAATACGCTGTGATGCTGGCTCTGATCGTTGTCGTTTGCTTGGGCGCTATCACCTCGATCGGTAGCCGCGCCAACACGACCTTCACCAACGTCGCCAACCAACTGGGCGGCTAATCACGCTCGGGGCTTCGGACCGGTGTGATCACGATATTTCGATTGAGCGATCGGGGGCACTTTTTGCCGTCGATCGCCAATCGTACTTTATGAGCTTGTTGGAGATCCATCATGCTAATGAATTTGTTGCCAATCGAATCCGTAACTGGATTGTGGGAGATGCTGTGTTGTGTCGGCACTCTTCTGGCAACCATGCTGATCTGGGTTTGCAACCTGCGCTAAACGTTGCGCGTCTCCTCTAGGGTGATTGAAGCGCGACGACCACGTTGACAGATGCCCCTCCCCTCACCAATCGCACAATTCGCACGGGATCAATAGGATTATGTCGCTCGACCTCATACTCAATCATTTGGCACAGCACTGGGTCATGTGGGCCGTCTCGGTCACGCTGGTGGTGGCTGCAGTCATCGATGGCTTGTACCTGAAAGTTCCTAACAAGATTACTTATCCACTGATCGTTGCCGGCTGGATCTACAGCTTTGCCATCGGTGGTTTCGCTGGACTGGGCCTGAGCCTGCTGGCTACCTTTGTTGGCTTCTGCTGCTTGTTCTTCCTGCACCTGATCGGTGGTATGGGAGCAGGTGACGTCAAGCTGCTGGCCGGCATCGCTGCCTTTGTTGGCACCGAACACACGCTGTGGATCTTTGCATTCACGACCATCGTCGGTGGCGTCATCGCCGTCTGCCAGATCGCTTACTCGGGTCAGTGGATGAAACACTACGCACAGGCTCAAGCCATTCTGCAAGAAGTGAATACTGTTCGCGATGCCGACAAGCTGTACGACATCGCTCAAGCTCGCAAGAGCAAGATGTTGCTCCTGCCTTACGGTATCCCCATGACCATCGCAGCCATCGGCTACTTTGCTTGTCTGGGCATGCTGTAAAATTCGCTCCATCAATCGCATAGCAAACCCGGTTTTCTGTCGCTCAATTTTTTGTCAGAGCCAATCTGACAAAGATTGAGTGACAGAAAATTTTTTCGTTTGTACGTTACACTAAGACATTCTTCTCAAGCTGTATTGCCTTAGTGAAACGAACCTATGTCTGACGCTGGCCGCATGCGATTTGATTCGTCGCTGCAAGAATTGTATTTGAATCTGTGGCGCACCTACGATCGGCTGCGCGAGCTGGAAGACGACTTGTTTGCCCAGTTCGAGATCAACAGCCAACAATACAATGTGCTGCGTCTTCTCCGAGCGGCTCAACCCCGCGGCATGGCCACGCTGGCTATCGGTGATCGCCTGGTATCTCGCGCGCCGGACATCACTCGCTTGCTCGATCGGTTAGAATCTCGTGGTTGGGTCGAGCGTGTCAGGCCACCTGAAGACCGCCGGCAAGTCTTGGCGTGCATCACGGCAGCAGGTATCGATCTGCTCCACCGCATCGCCGAGCCGCTACAGGCCTGCCACCAAAAGCAGCTCGGCCATTTGACAGAAGATGAAGTCAGTCAGCTTACTTCGCTGCTCCATCGCGCTCGCCGTCCACACGAGATTCAAGGTAGCCAGTGGGTGTGAGGATATCTTTTGTCATGAACCTTCAGTCCGGTTCGATTTGGAGACGAGCAAAATGAAACGAGTGCTTCTAGCCCTGATTGCCTGCATCTCATGCTCCGTGCAACTCTTCGCCGAAGCACCGCGCTCAGGCGAATTGACTTTCGGCTGGGCAACCGAGAGCATCGTGCCCAATCGGCCAATCGCCATCGGCGGGCAATACCATACGCGCATCAGCAGCCAGGTGCATGATCCCATCACGGTTACTGCACTAGCCATCGAGACAAAAGATCAGCGCGGTGTGATCGATCAAGCGGTGTGGGTGTCATGCGACCTGGTCGCCATTCGCAAGGTTACGATCGAAAACGCGCGGCGATTGGTTGCCCAGGCAATCCCTGACTTGGACGTAAGCAAGATCATCGTCTCAGCCACTCACACGCATACGGCTCCTGCCTTGATGGATGCCGCTGAAACCAACCAGCATCCGTACGAGTTTATGCGCAGCTGGGCTTACCGTATTCCGGCCGATCAAGCCGACGTAATGCACCCGCGCGAGTACCTTGAATTCCTCGAGCGACAACTGGCGAGCGTGGTCACGCGCGCCTGGCAATCGCGGGCACCTGGCGAATTCAGTTTTGCGCTCAGCCATGCTTCGGTCGCGCGCAATCGTCGAGCCGTGTTCTTCGACGGCACGACGAAGATGTACGGCGATACGAAGAACCCTAACTA
>JAZKJV010009368.1:307500-328047 GCA_037367405.1 Ottelia alismoides | reverse complement strand
TAGCCCCGAGTACCCATCTAGGAAGCAGTAAATGGCTCTTCCCTGCCAGTCTCTCTATGATCTGGTCAATAAAAGGCAGGGGGAAATGGTCCTTCTTGGTGGGCCTGGTTGAGTTTCCTGTAGTCAACACAGACCCTCCAAGAGGTGGGTACTCGTGTAGCAATCTCCTCTCCCGACTCACTGATCACCGTCGTGATGCCCGTCTTCTTGGGCACCACATGCAAGGGGCTAACCACTTGGAGTCGGAAATGGGATATATAAAATCTGCACTCCACCATTTTGATATTTCCTTCATAACAACCTCTCTTAGGTTGGGGTTCAGTCGCCGCTGGAACTCACGCGACGGCCTTTGCCCCTTCCTCGAGATAGATATGGTGGGAGCACAACGAGGGACTAATCCCATGGAGATCTGCTACGCTCCATCCAATTGCCTTGCGGTTCTTTTCAAGAACCTCCATCAGACGGGATTCTTGTTCTCCAGTCAGATCGGCAGAGATGATGACTGGGTACATCTCAGACTCTCCCGCAAGGAATCGATACTTCAGCGAGTAGGGAGCGGCTTTAGCTCTGGACAGCTGGGTGCTGGCAAATCTGGCTTCTGAAGAAGATGTGTGTATGCGGATAATTCTGCCAAATTTGCCTGGGAGAATGATAACGAACTCTCACAAACTGGATCTGGAGAAGGCGGGTCCTCTAAATTGTCTCTGATCTGTTCTGCCTCTACCTCCTCCTCATCTGTAGGCTCAGGTGGATCCAGATCTGGCATTTGATCATCACAATCTGCCCAATCAGACTCTGAATCCGAGGGATCTATCTCAGACTCGGTGGCATCAGTACCACCGGAGAACAAGGTGGCATCAGCACCACCATCACTGGAAATCGTGTCGCGATCAATGTCCGACTCTGCTGACTCAATAGTATCCTGATCCAGGGCTGTGCTCTCCAGACTATCCTCTGCTATCATCTCTGCATCAGCTGTGGCTGAATATGAGAGGATGGTCTGTGCTGCAGGATCTGCCCAAGCTGCCTCATCATCTGTGATCACAAATCACAGTCCTGGTGGATGTCTGGCTCTGTGTCTGTCAGCTGCTCTGAATCTGTACTGCCATGTGAGCGGGATCTGGATCTGGCTCTGTGGTCCTTAACCGTCTCTATTTGTATACTCTCACCCTGGACGCGAAAGTATACCCTCCCACTATCATGATCAGTCACCGCTTTGGCTGTGGCCAAGAACGGACGACCAAGGATGATGGGGGAATCGGTCAACGAGTCAGGGGTCTCCATGTCCAGTACGACAAAGTCCACGGGGAATTGCAAACCCTGAATCGTGACGACAACGTCTCGCAACAACCCCTTTGGCCTCTTGACAGACCGATCAGCAAACTGAAGGTATGTCCTGCTCTGCCTAAGAGTGCCCAACTCTAAGTGGTCGAGAAGGGCTGCCGGAAGGAGGTTGATCGACGATCCGCTATCTAAGAGAGTACGGTCGAACCTCTGCTCACTAATCTGACATCTGACATACGGGGCCCCTAAATCTGGCCTCTTAGTCGGCAGATGGTTCTGGATCGCGTAACACGTGGCTTTTGTTAGCACATGAATTTCTGCGTCTTGCTCCTCTTCTTCCTTCTGACTGTGGTCCTGTCTCTCAAGGATCGCTGAAGAAGAGGAATGTGCTGCAAAGCCTCATTGAGGGTCAGCTGGATGTGAAATCGGTCTATCATGCCTTGGCTGAACTCCTCCTGCTCTCTCTTTTTTGGGTCTTTTTCTTTTTTCTTCCCTTTCCCCAACTCAAGGGCTCTAGGAAAGGGGATCACAGGGTCCTTCTCAGATGAAGGACTAGGAATAGGCCCTAGATGATTTGATGACCGGATCCTCACAAACATCATTCACCACAGTGGGATCAGAAGAAACTAACCTTTTCCTTTATTCAAATCAGAGTTCCGAGATACATTCATGCGAGGAAAGACAACATTTCTATCAGAATAAATGTTGGTGGCCTCAGTACCACCTCTAGCTGGCTCTACAACTAGACGTCTTGCGGCCTCAGTACCGCAGGCTGGCTCGGCTCTGCTGGTGGCGTCAGTACCACCTCCTCGATGTGGTGAAACGGCGGCCTCAGTACCGCCGGGTGAATCAGCATCTCGGGTGGCATCAGTACCACCGTCATCATGATGTGCGGCTTCAGTACCGCTCTCCTCTTCCTCATCTGGCGCTCTAGATGGGTCCTCGCGTTGTCGCTCAGATGAGGCGCCTCCTGCTGGTCTTCTACCGCTCCTAAGTGTGACAAAATCAGCATCAAATAAATCCGACGAGATAACATCAAATGAGTCACTAGAAGTGGTAGGCTCAGTGTGAACTACCTGCTCAGATTTCCTCTTCAAGTTATTCGGATTAGGCTCGATCTGTGCAGGGATGGCGGCCTTCCCTCTCATCAGGTCCCGCATCTCCTGGCGGAACTCGTCCCATCTCCCGTCTAAATGTAGCCTGCTGCTCTGTGAAGAGGCGGGCTAGATCATCCATGGCGGGGCTCTCATGGGAGCCCGACGGGTTGCCTCTCTGGTAATGAGGCTGCTGGACCTGGTGCTGCTGCGGCTGAGAGGGGTAAGAGGAAGATGCTGCTGCTGGTGAGCCTGCTGCTCACGTCTCCAATTCTGTCCCTGCTGCTGGTAGGGACGAGATACGAAGGTATGATGGCTGATGTGACTGGTATGCTGGGGCCTGCTGGTGATCTCTCTGCTGGGAGTACTGCCCTCCCTGACTGGCTGGCTGCTGCTGGGACTGGTTACCCCCATTCCCCCCACCTGAATCCGGGATGGTCTCGTCGGATTCCAGGTTGAGGGCGGTCATACCAAATCCCGTTGACATCCATCAACGGTTCCGCATCGTAAGGGGCTGGTGGGAGTACATCCAGAGGCTGATCCGGCTGATATACCACCATCTGTAAGTCTGGAGATGGTGGTGACTGGTAAGAGTGCTGCTGCTGCTGGTACGGCTCCGCCTGTACAAGGTGAACTTGTCTAGGCTGCTGCAAGGAGCTGGAGCGCTGGGACGAGCTGCGGCTGCCGCCGGAATCGCCTCGCGACAGAAGACGGGGCTGAGAGCCGTCTGTGCCTCCTGAAGACACAAGAGCTGGGTCTTCATGTCGCTCAGAGTTTGTGCCATTTCCTCCATCTGAGTTATGCCCTGGCACTGCTTCTTCTCTATGATTTCCATGCGGTCCAACTTCTCGCTGATAATCCCCATGTCCGCAGCGGCCGACTCTGCCTGTGCGGCTGCAACTGTGGACGAACTGGAAGGACCTGCATCAACCCGTGCTATCCGCTGATACTGCACGGGTCCTGGCGGCTGAACTCTCTGTGTGTACAACCGAGTCTGGGACATCACCATGTAATTTTCGGACATCTCCTCAAAGATGGCCCAGACTTGGTTGTGGTCCTTGGCAAAGTAGGACCCGCCGCAAGAAGCATTCACCAGTCCCTGAAGCTCTGGCGTCAGCCCACTGAAGAAGCTCTGAACTAGGTTCGGCTTCGAAATGTCGTGGTGTGGGCATCTGTCTAGAAGCTCTCTGAACCTCTCCCATGCCTCGTGAAATTGCTCGTTAGGGAGCATGGAGAAGTTGTTGATTAGGGACCTCGCTGCATTCGTCCGCCCGAGTGGATAGTACTTGTTCAAGTACTCGGTGCGGAGCTGCTCCCAGGTGTAGACAAACTTCCCTAGATGTTTCAGCCAGGCGGCTGCTCTATCTGCCAGTGAAAAAGGGAAGGCCATCATCCGAATCGTATCTTGGTCCACACGACGGTCGTGGACAGTGCTGCAGATCATCAAAAACTCCTGGAGATGGAGGTGGGGTTCCTCAGTGGCGAGTCCGTGAAAATGAGGAAGCATCGCAGGGTGTTCGGAGGGAACTTGAAATCCCCCACGATAGCAGGTATCACGACCCATTGGTGCATCAGTGTAGATCCAGGGTTGTGAAGCTCCCGCATCGGTCTTGCTGCGGCGGCGGCTGCCTCTGCTGCGGCAGCTGCTGCTGCGGCTGCTGCCTCTGCATCAGCGTCAGGAATGTCCTCCGGCTCGCTCGGCTCGTCTCGCTCTCTTCGGAGTCGCTCCAACTCCCTCCTCATCTCTATCAATGAATGCCCCCTGATCGCGTAACTGTTGCTGAACCGTCTCTAATGATGCGATCAGGGTGGAGTTGATCGCCCCTTGGTCTAAGACAAAATGTCGGGCTGGCGATCGTCTGAACTGCCGGCTCCGGCCATAGGGACGTCTGCAAAATCAGATGAGCCTAACTCAGGTTCTGTCAAATTAATTCGTCTTTCCTCGGGCTCATGTCTCTCAGTAGCAGAAGAAAGGGGGTCGAGGGGGAACAGGGTGGAATCGAACTCGGGCCCGGAGAGCTGGTCTCGACTCTCACGGGCCAACCTAGATGATGAAGTAGACGCGCCTGAAAGCGGTGCAGCCAGAGGCTGCCTAAGAGATCGCCTACCCATCATCTTGATCTTGGCGAGTTGGGCGGATGGGATCTGGAGAAAATATGATCGCAAGCAAACCCCCGGTTCACCAACGCAACTCAATATGAAGACCGTGAAAGATCGGTCAATTTATCTTGTCAATTTTATTTGGTGAACATACAAGATATCAGAGCGCTTACGTGACCTGTTAGGATACCCGATTCTCTCTCAACCGACTGTCCCGCACAGAAGAGTCGGTAATCAGTCGAGATGAGCACCGGAGGGCTTTACCTAGTGTTCGGGTCACTCTCTCGCACAATCAAACCAAACAATGAGGGGGTTGCTCTCCCCAAGACAAATTTTTAATGTGAGTGTCTTTTAGGGTCAATAATGTTATCCAGTCCCAATTTTTTTGTTTTTCTTTTTAATTTTTTTCAAAATAAATACAAGCGGCCTAACGGTTTTTCCGATTCTCCTGATGATTAAGCCAAAAACAGAGGGAGAAGACGAAAAAGCCGATGCGCGAAAAAATCAATGATGCATGCAGAGAAAGAAATGCGTACCTTGTCTCCAGCACTCTACATGCAGTGATCCGCGCAGAATTTAAAGACAGAATAAAACTAACTAAATGGTGCAACGGGAAAAACCGGCCTTAGACAAGCAATTTCTATTGATCGTGAAGAACAATAGTTAGCTAACCGAATTGAGTCCGGGTCCGATCTTGGGAGTCACTCGGTGCCCGCCACAACGGGTCCTGCCAGCGCTGTATGTGACTCCTCACGGCACGTGGTCTCAAATCCAATTAAACTAACTTTTTCAGTGAATTTTATTAAGGTCCAATTACGTTCTATAGGAACAGATATTCTATTAGGTGTTGGGCCTTAAAAATCTACGTCACAATCAATCAAAATTCCTATGTCTAGGGGCTCGAGAAAAACCGCGTGAAACACCGGAAAAGGCAGCTAGCTATGAAAACCACGATAAAAGCCGCGAAAATCCAAATGGGTCCCCCGAGCACACCGGTGCTCGGCGAAACAGACCCGCTAAGTTACAAATGTCCACAGTTCAAAGTCCAAGTTTTTACAAGAATAATGTTCTCTCTCTCTCTCTGAAATAAAATTCTCTTCTTCTCTCTCTCTCTTCCTGCTCTTCTTCCCGTGCGGGTCCTCAAAAAGCGTACTCCAAGTTCTCCACGCAGTACCTCGCACAAAAATAGAAAGAGAGAGAGTGTCAGAAAACAATTATAATCTAGAGAGACAAAAATAGAAGAATGAAAACTGACTACAAAGCCGTGCTCCCCGGCAACGGCGCCATTCTGATGACCGAAAAATTCACGAGAGATCAAGGGAGATAAATAACAGGTCGTTGCGACCTCAATCCCTCAAAAATCGATCAACAAGAAAAATCAATCACTCAAATAAGATAAAAACAAGCAAGCACACAATAGAGCGATCTAGCTATAGGATTAACCTGGTATAGCTCCCAGGGTCGAACACAAGGAGCACAGATTGGCCTGGCGGCCTACGATGTAGTCAGAAATCCAGAAGAGTCTTTTTTATGGTTTTTATTTGTTTTTATATTTTTTTTAGATTTTTTTTAAATGATGAGAGAAATAAGAGAGAGTAAATGCAAGGGGACTTCAACAATTTATTAAACACAACAAAAATGATGCAAAAATTAAGGAAAATTGGTTTTTATGTTTTTCAAGTTTTTTACTGTTTTTGGTGAATTTTTGGAATTTTTCTAATGGGTAAATTATTTATTAAAAATCAAACAATGCAACAAACAAAGGGTACTGTCCAGCAAGGCTTAAGACCCAAAAATAAAATACTCTTGGATCTCAAAAAGCCCTAAAGGTAATTTTCCTATAATCTAGAAAGAATAAGGAAAATTTAGGCACCCTAATTATTGTTTTTGGATTTTTAATTTATTTATTGCAATTTTTATGAGTTTTTAGGGGTTTTTCAATTTTTATGGTTTTTAATTGATGAAAAGTAGCCAAAATTGGCTAGAAAATCAATCAACAAGCAATAAACAGTCTCTAATTTTTTTAGAATTTTTGGGGATGTTTTTATATTTTTTTGGTATTTTTAAAGTCAAACAGTAGCAAAAATATGGGTTTTTGAATTTTTAAAAATAATAAATGAAATAAAAAATGTCCCCAAAAATCATAGAAATTCCTACACCATGGCAGGAGCCATGTGTCAAAATTTCATTGGATTTGGAGGTCGTTTGATATTTTATTCAAAAATAAAGGTGGGGGCACTGTGCACAGGGACCTAAGTGCAAATACCCAAAAGTTCTGGGGTCCTGGTGTAAAATACCCAAGAAGTCACGTGCCAAGCACGTGCCTGGGGCACTCAAGGACCTAAATGTAATAAAATAAGTTCCAAGGACCTATTGATAACTCGTATCAAAAGTCCAGGGACTTAATTGCAATTTACCCAAAATAATTCGCACATGCGCATAATCAATGCTCACAGGGGTATATATGCAAATAAACAAAACATTTTATTCAATGAATAACAACCAGAACTACAAGGAGTCTTGTGCAAATATCCCAAAATAACACGTGACGAAGCACGTGGTTCACTACTGGCGGGGGTATAAGTGCAAATAAAATAAAGCGCGAGGTCCAGAATGCAAATAACCCAGAAAATAAACAACTTGAATTAAAATTTACAGGACTTAAACGAAAACAACAAACTACGAGGGGCCCTACGATATTTACCCCTTTATTTGGCGATGGTTGGATAGGCGCCACGTGGAAGATCGGATGGTGGCGATGAGCGGCGCCTTTGACCTTGAGAAGCTTCGCCTGATCGAACGATGGAGGGTCCGCCACGTGGGGATCGAACGGTCCGCGTGCGTGGTGGCCGAACCCTCGGTGAATCAACGGCTGAGATCACGCTGCGGCTGATCTGACGATATCTGCTGCTCCCCGAACGAACGGTTGAGATCTGATCTGGAGCGCCACGGCTGATCTGACGGTCGGAGAGGGTGGTGGAAGAACTCGTCGCCGGCTAACTTCGCCGGCCTCCTGCGTGCGCTACACCCCTCCTCAGCTGCTGCAAAGGATCGGAGAAGCTCCGCTGGACTGTCCCGCAGCTGCTGGTGGTGGCCAAGGGCCCAACCGAGCCCAGGAGGGGCTCCGGCGAGGCCTAGTGGCTCGAAGCTCCTGGCTGAACTGTGAAGGAGCTCAGACACCCCCTTTGGACCTGCAAGGTGGTCAAGTAGCTTCGCGGGTCGAGGGCAAAGTGCCTCGACCCGGTAGGTGGCGTGAAGGTGAACGGTGCGGTGGGGGCGGAAGAGCTCCGGGCGAGGCGACGACGGTGGAGCTCGAATCCCAGATCCTGTGCGATCTGGGTTGAGTGCGCGGGCGTAGAAGGTGCGCGGGGAGATGGCGAAGGTGATGGTAGGGTCGGATGGTCGAGATGATACGCGAAGTGACCGGAATCGGAGATGTACGTCGGAGCTATGATTTGGGCGAAATCGAAAATTACGCTAAATGGAAGGTCTAATCGGATACCTGATGGATGCTGGAGACTGTGGTGGAGCTGGTCTTGCTCCTGGTCGTAGCTTCGAAGGGCGTCAAGGCCTGAAGCTCGCTGCTCGACGCCGGCGGCGGAGCAAGGGCGGCGAAGTACGCCGGATCAAAGGAATCGCCTCCTCGCCTCACTGCAACAAAGGCAACGGCTTGCTGTCACTCTTGCGATGCCAATGGAGGTCACGGGGAAGAAGGAGAGGGTCCAAAGATGGGGCGCGGAGGCGGCGGAGGTGAGAATATATAGAGTGACAGCGGCGTTTAGGGTTGAGTGGGGACGGCGATGGAATGTGTAGATTTGATGGCGAAGGATCTGGCGAGGGAGAGGGATGAACGGCGAAGAGTCCGGGCGCGGGGGATGCGTGGGAGACAGCCTGGATGCGCGTGGGAAAATCGGCGAAGGAGGCGCGGTGCGCGACGTCCAGAAAGGAAGGAGTCCGCGGGGGAGTTGACCGGGGTCAACAGTCCCCCGTGGACCAATCAGGAGCGGCCACGTGTGCCCGAATTTTATTTATTTATTTTAGGGTAGAAATAGGCCGAATTAAAGAAAACTCAAAACATGAAATATTTTTCTTTTATTTTTTTCTATTTTTTGGTGATTTTTAATTAATTTTTGGAAATAAAAATAGGGTAGCTCTATATATAGGTATATGTACACTATATGGAGTTTTTATTTTTGATTTTTTATTTGTTATTTTTATGTATTTTTTTTGCTCATTTTGTATTTTATTTATTTACAAGATAAAATGAGGAATAAAAGAATATTTTTATTTTATTTTTATCACTTATATACAAGGGTGAAATAAATGGTTGAATACATTTATATACATGGTATTTATACAATGTATTTTTGTATTTTCAATTTTGTAATTTTTATTTGATTTTTGTTTTATTTCTTCTTATTTATTTTTTTTACAATATGTAACATAGAATATTTACAAAAAGTTTTGAAAATAAATACATTTATTTATAGGGTTAGATAAATACAATGGTGTGGTTTATGCACATGGTGAAGGAAGGGTATTTTTTGATCTTTTTGCTTTTCATCTTTTTATTTTGTTTTTAATATACACACAATATGTACAAGCATATTTTTGGGTGAGGAAAATATAATTTTAGAAATATATACACATGAGCTCCTATCTCCCTCTACTTTGGCTTTTATGCGGTCAGGCCCATGCTGAGCCCTCCCTTGGGTTAGGTTGCTCAATATTTATTTCTAAATATTTCCCTCTTTTTCTTTTTGCTCTTTATTCTTTTATTTTGTGCACAAAAACATGCTAATTATAGGTTTTTACACAAATGCATGCTTTTGGTAATTATTTGTATTTACACATATCTACATGTATTTGCAAAGGGTTTTTGTAGCTAAAATAGAAGAATAAAGAGTGATGAATGGGTATTCATCACCCATGCATTAAGAATGTTGGAGGAACTATAAGGTTTCTCTCTCAAGAATGCATCATGGTTTTCTTGTATACATCGGATTTTCTCAATGTCTCCCTTGATTTATCACTTAGATTGTAAATGGAATTGGGGATGGTCGTTAGACGATGAATGCTTGATCTGTGCTTACATTAATTCAGTGATAACCTAAAGCATAAAAATCGAGACTGTTAGTTCTAGTCGACAAAAATAAAATGGAGAAAAATATCACCTTGGATTATGGGAGAGCAATACTTGCATTGAGAAGATCTGAGTGCATGTTGAGAGGTGAGGACGTATCCCCAAGATAGTGCATGAATCCTATCATTAAGCCCTGCATAATGGACTTGAATTTTGGATTAATCACCAACAAAACTAATAAGATAAATGACCAACACTCCTCGACATTCATGTGTAAAGTTGGTGAAATCGTGAGTACTTTTGCTTAATGGTTGAGCCTTATTTTTGTATTTCCTCAGCCCTCCTATAACCCTAATTGTTCCATCCTCCTAGATTAAATCATCAAGAAAGATTCAACCATCTTGTATATCATTTCCCCTCTAACCCTAACTGCAACATGGCTCCCCACCCTCAATTCCATATCTAGATACTTAGGCTACTCTTCAGCCTAAGTATAGGGGGAAGCATGTATCTCTCTGATTGTCCACCTCGTTCATCGCCATCCTCATTGCATATCTATATCCTTATTCTTTTCCCAACCTAATGTAGGGGGGGGGGGGCACGAGTCCCTATCAACTTCTCTCCCCCGCTCATTTAATCCCTTCCCTCACTATTCTTCTTATACGTAGGTTATTCTTAACCCAAGTATAGGATGATATGTCGAGTCATTTCTCGTATGATCTTCTATATTTTGGCATCAGTTACGCTTCATTTTACTTTGTGCTATGAGCATATAGCAAAAGCTAAGTATAGGAGGGTGTACTTGTATTCATATATAGTTTTGCCATAACTCATATTTTGAAATTTTTGACAAATTTCTTGTGGTTATGTTATATTATGTTTTGAACCAATTTTCATAAAAATGTTTGTAAAATGATTGAAACTTTTTCTAACTACGTGACAATATTTTGAAAAATATTTGACAATGGTTTTAAAAATGGGATTTGACTCCGTTTTGAAAATTATTTGAAAAATATTTTGATAATCTACATATTAATGTGATATAGTTTGGAAAATGCTTTTCAAAGTTCTTCAAAATGAGGGATTAATTGAGATGAACTTTGTGTTATCTAACCTTATTAAAAATCTGAAAATTTAAAATTTTTCTTTAGTAGCTATTCTGACTACTGGGCTTAAAAATGATTAGATTTTTCTCAGTGAGGGAACTATGGTATCCCTTAGGAGATTGAGTTATCAAAAGACAATGCGAATGGCACTGTCTTGAAGTAATACAGGTAGCTATCTAACGGTTTCTACTTACACCTACACTGGCTGGAAGTTGATGCAACTAGTCATATGACTTACGGTAGTCATTATTTTTCTAAAGAAGCTGAAAAAATCATAAAAGTTTCAAAATTCAAAAAATCACAAATTGCTTAGAGTTGGTGTAACCCTAACATATTCATTATCACTCAAGGCTTGAGGATTTGAGAATACTTGATTTTTGAGATCTTGAGAGTCTGAGTTAACCGACCTTAGTCATTAAGGTTTGAGACTTAATAATCCACACTTCTCTACTTTGAAAGATATGAACACTATATGCACTCTTAATCTCTACCATTAAACAATATGATTAGCACATCACTTTCACAACTGCATGGTTGATGAGCTGAGTTGAGATTTCACTTGAGGGATCGAAACTTGAGGTTTGAGTCTATACCTGATTTAATGATGCTAGATGATGGGATAAATTCGATGAAGGCTTCATGAAACCTGGGTGTTAGCAAACCCTATCAAGTATGTGAACATGTCCTCATGCTATCTTTTGATATTAATCTATGTGTTAGGGTGTGATGAAAAAATAAATTGTTTATCAATGTATGCCAACTTGATAAAAGCAATGGAGCTAGCATATAAAGAAAAGAAAAGAAATGTCAATGAAAAGAGATCTCAAATAAGAAGCCAATTTCAAAGAGCTTTCACTAAGGCGAGCGCTCCCGATCATTTCAAAGTGTCCATTTCGACCAAAGCTATTAGTTTCAGGGATAACACTCAAAAAGCGCTCTACATCGTATAGTAATACAAATCTAGGTGTCAAAAGGTATCTTAAATACTCAATAGAGACACACCCTGGTGTACTCCCAGGAAAACAATTGCAAACTATTCGAAGCTCTCTTTACGGGCACATTCCTCAATAAACCAAAAATATTTGCATCGAGGAATAAGGCACTTGATATGAACCTCATTCCAATGAGAGAGAGAAAAGAAATTACCCAAATCTATACCCTCCATTTACTGACCTTCCATCTACACTTTCAAGTCTGACAAACTATAGAGAATGGATTGAACGCAAGAATCGACTTATTCCCTAGTGTTGAGGATGGTCTTGAGGAATGCTTCTTGGCCTTGGACCTTGGGAGACATCTTGACTTGACTCTCATGATTGCAATAAATTAAATGGCATATCCTTGTACTATATGTACATACAGAGAGTCTAATAATTAGAGAAGTTCGATTCCATTTAAGTAGAGCATGGTTGAGCTTAGAATTTTAAGATCACTTAAATCAAGGGTTCTTGAGGAATTAAGCCTTGAATATTTCACATGCACTCATTTCTCGGAGTCTCACCCTTGATTTGAAAATTTGCATCCTGTATTGAATGAGGTAGAAAAATCTGATCTTTTTTGTTGCTAGATCCTTGCCCTTGTTCTTAGAAGGAAAAGATGTTTGGTTGAGTGATATTCCAACTCCGCGGTATTTAGGAAGAGTAATCTTGCTCTAAGACCTCCTCCAAGGTCCCCGACATGGTGAAAATCACAGTAGTTTCCTTTGCCTTCTTGAACTTACAAGCTGATATCTTATTGTCACGAGTCTTTTGAGAGCAATCTCTGAACCGAACAATTGGTCTGGTGATTGAACACTGGCTCTCATAAATAGAAGACCAAGGTTTGAAACCCACAATCTCTTCGTTTACAAAAAAAAGATAATGAAGGATGGAGGTAAGGATATCCCAGATTTCTTGTTTTTTCTTGTAGGCAATAGGACGATACGGAACCAACAATTCCTTTTCCTTTAGATAGAATGCAGCCGGCTTTAGCCATCGAAATGGTCCATTGAGAGGAATCGAATCTGGGGCACCATTCTTTTTCCCCTCAGCAGACATCGTTTTTTAAATCTCGACAACCCATGATAGCGGGGGTCGCCGAGAGTCAGTCCAGCAACACGAAACAAGACAGGAAGAACCGGGCGGTGGAGGAGTCCACAAAACTCAGGCCTTTTTGTAGCACAAGTTTTGGACGAGGCGTGACGCTACTTGCCCAGAAAAGGAGATATACAAAGTAGTGAGAGTTACCTCGAGGAGAAGGATGTGGTTGCCAGCAGAGGGGAGGTTATATCCCCAAGGTTTGGCGGTAGAAATCTCAGTTCTCCATACTCAGAACGGACAAGGGAAAGAGAAGCGGGCAGGTAGCGTATCTGAGCACGGAGAGAAACGAGGGAGAAAAGGCGTACCTGGATTCAGAAGGAAGGAAGGAGAGGCTATGTCGTCCTCGCCACGATCGCCATGAGCACGGAGAGAAACCCTCACAACAATCTAGCTAGTGCAGGAGCATGGAAAGGAAGATGAGTCCTTGGGCGTCACCAATTGCCACTTGCCAGGATCAGACTCATTCAAATGTATTTTTGTGCAATAACGGATGGTGACAATGAGGCACGTGGCGAATGGTTGATGGTCTGTTGCTCTTGCAGGGTTTAATGGCAACTAACAATAATTGCCGAATGGGATTAGGTACAACTAGAAACTGCTAAATTCCTCGCACCAATCAGATGCAAACCTGTTCATCATTCATATGCAACAATGCAACTGCCCATCAGTTGCGCTGCCCACTTCACTAAATGCCGCGCACAATGCGACACGGCTATTTAATCCACTCCTGCTCTGCTCCTCCATTTCCTCGCCATCTCCCCCCATTCTTCCACCAGCCATGGTCTCAGCTCTCAGCGTATGCGGACACAAGCTATCAACGGTGGTGCCGGCCACCGTGACCGGTGAAGGCGTCACGCATGAATTGACCAGTATGGACCTGGCCATGAAGCTGCATTACATCCGTGGCGTCTACTACTTCGAAGCCAGCAGCACAATGTCCAGCCTCAGCATAGGAGCCCTCAAGGCTCCCATGTTCCCCCTCCTGAGCCAGTACCACCAGGCCGCTGCAAGGATCCGGACATCCGAGGAGGGCAGACCCTTCCTCAAGTGCAACGACAGTGGACTCAGGATCGTCGAGGCCTCCTCCGAATCCGACCTCACCTCTTGGTTGCACCAGGCAAGTTCCAAATACATTTACATGATATATATGTATGTATGCGTACATACATATACGTATATTTGTGTGTATATATACATATATATACATATAACTACATGTATATGTGTATATATACACACATATGGACGAAGTGCGTCGTACTTTTCATCGGTGTTTGGTCCTCCTTCAATGGCTCTTTTATACCCTTCTCCTAAATTGCTATTAATCTATTGAAATATTTATATTAAAAATAAGTACATTATAACAAATTAATTTAGATTAAAATTTAATAAATTAAGAACTATGTCTGAGCTCATTTAATATCCGATCGGAAGTCATCTGATTTTTTCAAATGAAGCGAAGACGAGAAGATCTTCTCGGTGGAAGGCGTGAAATTAATAACAAAATAGCAGTTGCATCTTATCTCCCTGTTTGTATGGAAAATAAGCATTGAATTAAAGGGTCAACCTCACATCGGATGCAGTTTCCAAAAGCACAATTATTGTCATCCACATCTCATTTTTTCACATTTTTCAACCTTTATTCATATTTTTATTTCACCTTATCTTTATTTAATCTTATTCTGTTTATTCATATCATATCATAGCATTATTCCTCATCTTTATTTATATATATTTGCGAACGGAACACCCTTGTATGTATAAAATGAGCGGCAACAGTTTAAATTTCAATTAATTTTCTGCAGTAGTCAGTGTCGATTATTAATGGCAATATTAAATGATAGCAGTAGATATTGATAATGACCCACCTACCAATGAACTTATTGTGTGATCAATTTATGTGTGTAAAGACAACAGAAGGTAGACAGGTCTAACTCAGGTGGAAAATAATAATGTATGGTGCTAGTTACAGGATAGATAATAAATAAGGATATGTACGTCATATGTTTTGTTTTTTTTTCGGTTTACTTCTACTATAACAACTATCTATTACTATATATTAAGCGGGGGGTCTTGGCCCCCGCCTATTAATTTGTCTCCCCAAAATGCCATTTATGTCCTTACTGTAGACATCTTCCAACATTTGGTTCGAATGTCACGTGTATCAAGGTAAAATTCCACATTTTCCCTTTACTTTAGAGTTATCTCTATCTCTTCCCGTTCCGCAGTCCTAGAATGACCCCGTCAACGAACTCTTTGTCGGTGACCTTCAATCCACCATCACCTTCCTTCTCACCTCAGTTCTGTTCCTTGCCCTTGCCAAACCTCCATTCATTTGATATTTCCAGTTTCATGTACTCCCCCTCCGATCCTCTCCGCCCCTCTCTATTTCTCCCCTTTGCCTTCCTCGTGGAGGGAACCATCAAAGGGTTGTAACGGGATCGAATGTTTGGAGACGATGATCATTCATTCAAGGTTTAAGCATATGCCCATCGTGGATGGCAGTGAAGAGCAGTGGAGGGCTCCGCTCAAGGATTTCGATCTCCCATCAACTGTTGGCTTCTATTCTATCGCTTCGCCCACGAGCACAACCACCCCTCCCTGCCCTCTTTCTCTTCTCCGATGATAAAAGTCCTATTTTCTTCCATCTCCTCCCTCGAATGGTTGTTCAATAGGCTAAAAATAGCATTGGTGGTGCTTTAGCTCTAACCTCAAAGGGCCAACATATTTGCAGCTTCTCTATGTAGAGCAATAAGATTGTGATGGGCTCTCTATCTTCGCAAGTGGAGGACTACAATTTACACCTGATCATATGCCCATTAGGAAGGTAGACAATGGTTGATTGGCAACAACCATAAGCATTGTCGTAGTGTTCGCATTGTGTTAGAGATTCGTTGCATTCTGCTACAGTATAGCATTTGGATTTTAAAACTGATATTACTAAAAGTTTCAAATATATGGGATATAGAGGATGGATTTGAGAGGGTAGGATGCAATAAGGAAATTGTTGGCACATAAAGAGCAACAATGAGAACCATCATCATCCATCTCCCTATGGCAGCATTCCACCAATCCATTCTACATTGTCGTAAACTCAATAAATTGGATGACACCATCAGCTCCGTGCTCCACTCGACGATCCTTTGCTTTCGATTCCCTTGCTTATTCCTCCATCCCTCAGCCACATATCTATCGTAGTGCAAAAAAAAGAAGGGAGGCTCGATCTATAAATACCTCATAAGATATGGGTATCAGTCTGACCTCCATCTTGAAAATTAATTCCTAATCTTTCTGACAGAGAGTGGTGATGTACACAATGCATGCGGGGTGTTTGACAGATTGTTTAGGAGAACAATGGCTTTCAGTGTTAGTAGCATTAGGAAATTACAATTAAAGCAGTTCATTTAATCTTCCCCGATTCTTCTTCACCATCTTTTTCCGATTATGTTCAACCCGAACTCGAATCTTAATTTGGGATTGACTTTCCTTCATTTGTTTCAAAGCCTCATAATCTCTATTAAGTCCAGCATTTGTGCATCATTTGATTCATACAAGGTCTAGGATGAGTTTAATTTTTTCTATGCAAAGATAGGCCTGAAGCATTTAATGTTGGCACCTGAAGCTTTTAGTTATTTATCAGTTTTATAGGATTTATGTTGATAGGAAATTCTAAAAAGAATTGAACTAAGTCAAAGTTATGGGATTGGGGCATGGACAATTGAAAAAGTATACCAACAACGACTCCCTCTTAATCTTGGTCGGATCCAAGTAGGAACACCGCATACCTCGAGGCCTGACTCCCTTTTTATCCTCACCGAAGCACTGCCCCCCATGAGTTTCGAGACCCTTCGCATCCTTCGCCCCAAAACGCGTTGTCCGCATGTTTGCCCAATGTGGATTTATAATCAGTGACTATCGTATCCGATCTACGGGCCTCACCGCTTCGCCCAATCTCCACCGTAGTCGAGCTCTTCATGGAGAGGTCGATCGAGAATGCTACCATGAGCATATAAAGGATCAAGATATCTGGAGTTAGCAAAAAGATGAGCGATGGTTGATCTCCATAAGCTTTAAATTGAGAACTCTTTCAACAATAGAGATCCACGGACAAGATTGCAGAAACGGTAAACATCAGAGACATCAGAGGCTTCTGTTTATGCCTACAATTTCGATATATGCAATGCAATCAATAGTGAGAAATTAGTCATTTTGATTTCATATGTACGATCAAAACATTGTCATTGCCTTTTGCTATCCTTTGACATAGCTTAATTCACGAGGAGGGTGTTGCCCCTTCACTCAATCTTCACTGAGAGGTGAGAATATAAGCTTCTGTTCCTTATTGAATGTTCTTGTTGTTTGTTGATGTCGTAGCACTACACGTTGATTTCAACAATGCACGGAGTTGGGATCTACGTTCATTGTGCGTTGATGTTATCCATGTCGTGCAAAAATCCCAAGGATGTGATAGATTTACAAATCTACTTAACACACACGCCGCGCACACGCACACATCCTAATAGACCAAAGATTTAACATATCTAATTACAATTCTATTGAGCTCACATCATTTTAATTTCAATATTCACAAGAAAACGTACAATTATGACCATAATTATATCAAAAAATATTTAATATGGTATATAAAAAAGCACGACGAGAGAGATTTCACATCTCAAAATCCAGGTCCAATTGCAGGGACGCAATGTATGATGGTAAAGCTACAAAAAGGACCCAATAATACATCAATTCTCAGTCAAGGACCTCATTTTAAAATGTAACGATATGTCATGGAAGCTTACCGAAGTATGTATTTGAGATAAAAAAATAAGATGGAATACATTTAAAAAAACGACCGATTTATTTGGGATCGAGGCATATTTGGGGCCCCTTTCAGTAACTTAACCTAATTATTTCAATATTTGCATGCAATCATCCCATACTTGCAAGCATATGGTATTAAAAATGCTTCCTACCTCCTCATTTTGATGCTACATAGTCAACCTTATGAAATCTAGTTCCATATCATTTGCTTTCCACAAGCAGCCTTAGAAATAAATTACTATATGCAAAGATATATCGAAATAGAAAATCATGATACCAATTTATTTTGAGATTCTTATTGGATTGAAGTTTATTTACCTAGAGATAGAGGGAATTTATCTATCGTGCATAACATCTTACCATATATGATTAATCGAGAACATGGGACAGTAGGTGATAGTGTAGCTATAGTGTCATATCAACAATATTGAACCCGTTTGCCATTTTGCCACGAAAATCCGGGATGCAGTTCGAATTCATTATTCGTATAAATATTTTTTATTATTGTTTATTAAATTATTTAAAAATATTTTGATATAGCAAAAACATTGGCATGTCTATAATGATGTAACCATATTTCCCTTCTTATGTGAGATCAGGTTGTGGGTATGAATATATATTTTTTTATTTTGGTGGACATCAAATGAAATTGATATTTATATTAACAAACGTACAATTTCACTACGTCAAAATGATCTATAGTGATATAGTTTTTAAAAAATCCGTCATTTTATCACAAGTTGGTCATTATAATGACACATTATTCATTACGAAATTACTTTTTATACTTGAATTTAGAGACAATTATCATATTTGACTTTATATTTTTGGTGATGGTGCATATAGTAATGTTTATTCATTACAAATTTTAAAAGTTTTGACTAATTATCACTACATTTTGAACTCAAACATTAGAGGATTAGATAAATTTTTGAAAAATAGCAACGGATAAGTGTTGATGTAGGCATTGTCTCAAACAATATAACAACGGTTATGGCATTCTTCGTTAATTTCAACTAAAAAATTAATTTCGCAATGAATAATATTGTTGTTTCTACATTTAACGTTGAATTTGTAAAAAAAACCATCGCTACAGACCTATTTTATTGTAGTGATTAAAATGTATAGACATACATTAATGTGTATATAGATATACTAAATATATAACATGTATATACGTAGAATGCTACCGGTATATCAATAATTGTTTGTCAACATTTTCGTCTTTTAAGTGGATATGGATATGTATTTTTTATTTTAGCTAATATGAATATAAATAAAGATATATGTCTTTTTTAATCGATGCAGATATTGATATGGACATCGTTTCATTTTTTTTGGATATTGCTACATAGATGGTAACATATTCTCTCTCTTGATGGATGCATGTAAGAATATATGAATCATTGAATCTATGTGTATGCTATATCATTAGCAATCCACCATCATATCTATTTTTAAATTTTTTTATTTTGGTGGATATGAATATCAATAAAGCTATTGATATGGATACTTTCATTTTTTTAACAAAATGGATAAAGAAATGATCGATATTTTTGGTGAATACGAATATGAAACGGATTTTTACACCTATAATCTTGAGTAATTTCGTAATTACAATCATAACCCTGCATAGTCATGAATTACATGAGAAATTCTGGATAGTCACTCCATCTCAGACTTATAACCCTTCGTTAGTTTAATATGTTAACTCAACCATATGAATGAGTTCATCTAACTTATCATCAATCTAACGGTTAGGAAATAAAAAAAATACCATTGTCCCTTCAACCTCCATCCACCTTCCTCAGCTCACAACCCTCACCCTTCGTCCACCTCAACCTCCCCACTCTGACCTCCTCCCCTTTCCCCACCGCTGACCGACAATCCCCCCAACGTCCCTACCGCACCTCAACCTGCATAGACAGTGTGAATGCGAGCGGTGATCCCGAGGAGCAATGAACTAGAGAAGGAAGGGAGGTTGGAGGAGGTAGCTTGCGGCTTCGAGTAGGGGGGGTGTTCGAGGCAGGGGAGTAGGGTTGTGTGCTGCGAGTAAGGTAGCAGGAGGGGAGGAGGAGCCCATGACTCACTTGGCTGCGGGCTTCAAGCAGGGCAGAAACTCGGGTCAATAGTGGGGCAAAGCTCGATGCTGCTGCTGGTAGGGGGCTTCGAGCATGGGAGAATGAGAGGAGGAGGAGCGTGTGGCTCACTTGGCAGTGAGCTTTGAGTAGAGGAGGAGAAGCAATGGGCTTCGAGCATGGGAGCCACGGGAGGGGGGAGGGGGCTTCGAGTTGCGGGAAGGGAGGGCTTCGAGGAGAGGAGCTCGACGTCGAGGTGGGAGTTTGAGCAGGGGACGTGAGTGGGCGAGGAGCTTGGTTCCAGGGTGGTGGTTTGAGCATATCGACGTGGGTGGGCTTGAAACTGGGCTCAAGCTTCGAGAAGGGGAGTAGCGGGGGGGGGGGGGGGGGGGGGAGGGACTTCGAGGAGAGGAGCTCGATGCTTGGGTGGGGGTTCGAGCTGGGGTTTGGGGTTCGAGAAGGGGAAGAGCAGATCAGCGTGAGTGGGTGAGGAGTTGGGCACGGGTGGGTGAAGAGCTCGGTGTTGGGGTGGGGGTTCGAGCAGGACTGGGGGCGGGGGGAGGCGGGGCTTCTAGGAGGAACTCGACGGCATGTTATTGCTAATAAGAATGAGCTTTAGGGGCATTTTTGCCTTTTTCAACAGAAACCGTCAAATATAACGGGTATCCAAATGGAATATAACATAGGGTTATGTCATGCAAGAGTTAAGCATTACCCAGGGTTTCTCATGTAATTCATGATTATGTATGGTTATGATTGTAAATGCAGAATTACTCAGGGTTATAGGTGTAAAAATCTCAATATGAAAACATGTATTATTTTATTTTATATGTGTAGATTATATAGATATATATCATTTTGTATATAAACACATTTATGAATTTATGACACTGTTACACA
>JAZKJV010009368.1:0-302500 GCA_037367405.1 Ottelia alismoides | reverse complement strand
ATGTGGACGTTTTTAGTTATATAGTAATGCACATGGTTTTTGTTGCTTATTTCACAAATAAGAAATCATTTAACAATGTATAATATTAGTCACTATATATATATAAGAACGAGAGATGGTGACGTTTATTTTAATGATATATTGAAATGATAACAACATACAACTGCCGGATACAATTACTTAATACACATAAATTTGGGACCCTTTGGAGTGTTCATACAATTAAATCTTATATGATTTTATATGCATGATGCGACGAACAATATTGTGGCGTAATGCCCTCATTTATTTGAGATGAAGATGTTATCTCTTCAAGATTTTAGTATCTATTTTCAGAAATTTGCATCGCAGCTTTAACATAAAAAAATACAAAAGCAACAAGAGTACTAGAGCAACGCAAAACAACTTCAAGTTATTCCTCCCGAGAAAAGAGCTTGCTTGAATCTTTATGGCCGAGGAGCCGCCGATATTTATGGCAGCTCAATAATGCTGTGAGCTTATTAGGAGAAGGGAAACGAAACTTTTAACATAGTTTTTCCGTTGTTGGGGACTTGCTCCTCGGAGATCCAAACCCGTAACAATTCCATGATGCAGATAGAGGTGACGTGTTGGTTGTTTTGTTGCAGATGGCAAAGAGTGGGAGCTGGTGCGGAGGTTATGTTAATGAGGAGATATCGATCCTTTTGTTGTAGTGTGTTGATTATACTATGATATTCTTGAGGTCTAATTTGGAGGGGATTCCGTGGACGGCTAAGATTGGGGACATTTTTGGTGACATCTCGGGACAACAAATAAATAGAGAGAACTCCATGATGATGTCTTTTGGGTTGTTTGCTGTGGAGGGGCAGGCGGCGATGGGAATTTTGGGGTGTTCTTTCGAGACTTTGCCTATCATGTACCTTGGGCTTCCACTCGTGGCGAGGCGGCTTCCAGCATGCGACTGAAGACTCGTCATGGCTAGGATGGAGGATCAACTGGCGGTCTGGAAGGCATCTACTCTTTCAAAAGGTGGGAAAGTGGTACTGCTGAAGCATGTTCATTCAACCATCCAGATCTTCTTTTTCTCCATGAGATTATTGTATGTTGGGATTCGCACGAGGATGGAGGCTCTGATGAGGTGGTTTTTGTGGTCGGATGGGAGGGAGATGAGGAAGGGCCTTCACTTGGTCGATTGGGGTAAGGTCACAATGGCGAAGAGATTGGGTGGTTTGGAGATTGTTAGATTGGAGGAGATAAACAATGCACTAGTGGCAAAGTGGATGGTTCAGTTATAGGGGCGTTTGAAGGATCTCGCTCATGTGCCGGCTACTGAGGAAGATCTACGGAGTGTTTCTGTCTTTGGAGGTCGTTCAGGCTCATGCTTCCTCCTTGCTTTGGCAGGTGATCACGAGGGTGCTTGTAGAGATGTCCACAAAATTGCAGCCAGTAGTGGGGGATGGGATGAGGTTCAGATTCTGGCTTGACGACAGACAGGGGATGGTGTACCGAGGGAGAGATTCTTGAGGTTTTTTGGCTTGGCATGCGGTAGGGAGGTGTCGGTGTGCCATATGTGGGAGCGTGAAGATTGTCATTTTCAATTCTTCTTGTTGTTGTCTGACCGTTGGGTGGAGGAGCTTTTTCGGCTACGGAGGGAGTTGGCGGAGGTGGAGGGTCCATTGGCTAGGGGGCCATTGAGTGCGGGTTGATGGCAGATTCACAGTGAAGAAAACCTATTGTTCCTTCACTGACAATGAGGGGCAGGGGAGCAGTGAGATGCTTTTGGATTCCAAAATCATTTGGAAGAGCAGGGTGCCCATCAGATTCAAGATTTTCTTGTGGCTATTCAACCTTGGAAGGAATCTTACAAAGGGGCAATATGGCATGTTGCTAGAGGTGGATGATTGAGGTGGAGGACTTGGATTATCTCTTCTTCTCTTGCCCGCACTCGACCCGAGTCCGTTGTGGTGCATGTATTCCTTGGATTAGAGCGGATAGTGGGTCTAGCTTTTGGCATTGCATCAGATCGATGTGCGGGGGTGGCCATGTTGATGCCTTGTATACTTTCGTCATAATGTGGGCTATTTGGCGTGGTAGGAATGATGTGTTGTTTCGTGAGATGGTGTTCTATTCTGGTATTGAGCATTGGTGTGTGCTCTGTGCCTATGTTGTAGCATAATATGTTGTAAATTCCAACCATACTTTATAGTATATATGTATATAGTACTATTGTGGTGGGTCCAATTTGGATGCCACCCTCCCTTCTTTCGAAAAAATAACAATGATGCTGATGGAGGGAGTGGAAGTATTTTCAGTGTTGTACGTTTGGCACCCTCATTATAGACGAGAAGAAAAATGCAATGAGTCGTTGTTTGTTGCAAGTAGCAAAAGCAGACATGTATAAATATGACCAAACAAGCAAAAAAATGGATTTACAAGGTTCATCATAACTGGGTCACGTTCTTGGGTGGTTGCTATGAGTCTCACTATTTGCAAAAAAGAAGAGTCGTAGTTGGGATGCAGAGACCTCTAACCCTAGGGAGTATATATATTACTCCCTGTACAATGGATCCCTAATTCTAAAAGATCAATATATCCAAGTAGAAAAGATATCACTTATAAAATTTTCGGCACATGATAGTTCTTCAACTAAGTTCAACATAACTTTTGGTTAGGATTCAAAGCATCTCATCATTTGGATTGTGAATTGATGAAGATACATAGAACTTAATTCATAGATTTAGGAGTGTCTATTAAGTTACACAAGTTGGTCAACCTCGATTGGACTCGAATTTGATAACCCTACTTGACCTACAAATTCTGATTCGACAAGTTTTGAGTTTGGAATGGTTACCTCCATCTTGAGCTCGATGAGTTTGAGATGTTTTATTATGCCAGTTAATCAACCATTTGTAGATTTAAATTAAAATTTTATTGCTTGTGAACTTTATTTAATAATTCTATTTAACGTAATGAATAAAGTCAAAACACCCATGGACATTAATCTACAATTTTATCTAAGTATTAGTTCCAAAGAACGAACTTGTTAATGTAGCCTAAAGATCATCCCACTCTAAACAAAAGTTGTAGAAGTGCAAATGGAGATATTTATTTTACCTCAGAAACCTAGGGTCAAACTTAAGGAGGCAAACTTAATGAGCTACCCTGGTGTGCAAGGTGTATTGACAAGTAAGTAGGTGCATGTATGCAACATGGGTCCTTGTAGTATTTTTATTGCCTTTGGAGTATTTTTTATTTTTAGTTGATGATTATTAACATTTTATATGTTAATATTTTCTTTTTGTATTAGATGTTTGTAATTGTTTTTTGAATTTTATAAAGGATTTTTTTTATTTAAGGTTTTTAGATAAGATAAAATGTGATAAATAAAGTAAAATAAAGAGCACATTTTTAGGATTTTAATATTGAAAAGAAATTTTTGAAAATTTTAATCATTTTATATTTTAAGGTGTTTTATAAGGAAAGAAACAAAATAAATTAAAAAGGGAAAACATATAAGTGAAGATTGATGACAAAATTTGAGAATACCCCTAAAAATATTTAAAAGTATTTTTAAACTCTAGAGGATAATAAGATGTTCAAAAAGGATTTTATTTTGTGCTTTTCTATTTTGTGAGTTTTTATAAAAATTAGGGAAGTTTTTGAATGTTTTTGGGTTTTAAAAATATAGGAATTAGGTTAAGATTTTTGGAAGGTTTATATTCATATTGGAGACCCACATCCCTGAAATCTTGGATTTATTTTAGAAAAATAAGAAGTGTATTGTTTTTTATACTTAAAAAAGGGTCGTTATAAGTTTTTATTTAATAAATAATAAACAATAATAATCTATAAAATGAAATTTGGTGAAATAAAGCTTACATAAGTGAATTCCATGTATAAAGGAAATTTTAATATAATAGACTAATGTGCTTAATAAAAATTAAATGCTAAAATCCTAAGAGATTTTTAAAATAAAATAAGGTTTGAATTTCTAAAATGTGACGGAGGGTTTGGTTGGCTAAGAGATGAAGTACTAGTACAACTTTTTCCAAGGCCATACATTAGCAAAATAGCCTAGAATTGATTTTCTACTAAAAACATCGATTTTAGAAAAATAATTTTAGATAAGTTGTGAAATATCAAAAAAATTCTTAAACTTTTATAGAAAACATGACTATTTAATACCAACCCATAAAAATTAATATTACTCAAAAATAATGAAAAATGAGCAAGATATAAGTTTTAAAATTTACAGGGACTTAAATATAAATAAAAATATATTTTTAAGACAAAAACCTTTTAGGGATTAAAATATATATAAAATAAATAGTTTCAAGTTTCAATGCACCTCTTGGGGCAGTACTTAGTTACACCATGAAAAATGGAGTGATCCTTTATAATTGTTCTATCCCTTTGTCGATCAAAGGCTTGGAATGTAACATGCGCTCTCTTTGGTGCTTTCTGATCAATCGCTAATTGGCTATGTTAATTAGATCTTGTTGTAATACAATAGATTATCAAGTTATCAGAAAATGAGTCGAAGATCTCTATGATGAGTACTCGGCTTAAATTTATCCTATATAAGCCTAAGTTCGAACACAAGGACATGAGCTATTAACATAATTCATTAATTTTAATATTTATAGGAAGCAATTATTATAATCATCTAGGTCAAAATAGTGCAGTACACTGCATAACAGTTTGGATAAGATGCATTTTAGTTGATTTTTATGCAAGTTAAATAATCAACAGAATGAACATGATGAAATTAAATATAAACATGTAAATACACACTTAAACTATGCTCTTGAACTGAATATTTAACTCAAGCAATATAACTACTTTCAAAGTCCAATAGACTTATGAGTTGAAACTACATAAATTTGTGGCAAATTTATTAAGATGAATGAAGCTATCTATATATCTTATTAATTAACACAATTATACAAAGTGAGTCAAAGATAAAGATATGACATATAAGACAGAATTAAATAAGCTCTACAATGAAATTAAAATTACTTCAATCGAATTCCATCTACAAAAACTATTACACAATGAGTCTAGCGGCATAACTCCAATAAAACTTCAATAAAATAATACAAAATATCACAAAAAGGTCAATGTAGGGAGTAAAATGTAAATATAATAAGACATCACTAGTCTTTATGGTTAATCCCTAGCGTAGAGGTATTTTTGTAATATATAAGAGTTAGCGGGACATTGCTGCAAATTGCACCAAGCGCGTCATGTGAAGCACGTGCGAGAAGGACATATCTGTAGTTTGAAAAACATGCAGGGAAATGACTGCAAATACCCTAGGGAGCATGCGCTGAGCGCATGCGAGAGAGGTCTGGAGCGAGGCTTGGTCAGGCGTAGGTGGCTTAGGCCACGTCGGTGGCGTAAACGCTTCGAAGCTAACTTGGTTCCCCTGAGATTTAAGGCTCGTGGATGAAGGTTAAGACCACATACATGATGTTGGATCTATTCAATCCAACGACATCTGCTATTAAAGGATGTGGACCTCCTCCGTCAATGGTAGCGCAATGGGTAGAACTCCTACACGAAGACTCGTCTACCTCCATCTTCCTTTCGTCTTGTTGAAGGTCGGAGCATCTTTGTAAGGGTTTGGCAAATGTCAGGGATGGGTTGAGGTTAGATGATGATGGTTTAATAATTGAATTGACAGAGTATCACTGATAACGCATATTTTGCGAGGGTCTAAAGTAGTCTATAAAAGGTGAGAACTACAGTGTCACTGAAGCGACTGCTCACAAAACCTGGGTCACTCAAAAATTAATCCATAATCAATCAAATTAAGCAATGAAATAAAAATGTGTAGTTAAAATTTATTATAACTCTACAATAGATATGTATAGTGTAAGTAGTGTAGAGTGTCAAACACAAGGAGAAAACTAGATAGATTGCGCAATAATGAATGCAAAAGTGATTGTGCTTATGTGTATACATTCCTTTTTTGTGGGTTTTAAATTTTTTAATTTTTAATTTTTTGTTTTATATTTTTGTATTTTATTTTTTATATTTTATTTGTTTATTTCCTTTTTCTATTTTTATACTTTCATCTTCATTTTTATTTTAAAATATAATATAGATGTATGTATAGAGTATATATACAATATAAGCTAAGATAGATATAAATAATAATAATAATAATAAAACAAAGAAATTTGTTGCGTTTTAAATATTTTTTACTAGTTTTGTGATTTTTTATATAATTTTATTATTTTTATATATTTTGAAATTAAAAAATTCCTTAAATTAGAGTTTAATTAAATAGATAAAATTGAAATGGAAATTAAAAATGTAAAATCAACTCCAAAATTTTCTAAATTAATGTTCATATGATAATAATAATATATAGAAAAATTAGAAATAGAAAATGATTTTTTGGGAGTTTTTAATAGTTTATTTAGATTTTTATGATGATTTTAGGGTATTTTTCATTTTTAAGGGTTTTCTTCTGTAATTTTCTTGGATTTTTGGTCTAGAGATGTAAAATAATAAGTAAATAAGAAAACTATTTTCTTGGAATTTTTCAAAAAGATTCTATAGTTTTTAAGGGTTTTATAAGTTAAATAGGGAATAAAAATACTATTTTTGATTTTTATAAAATAGGGTCAATGCCTAAAATTGAAATGCAAATTTAAGGTGTGAATCTACAACATGTCAATCACTTAACTCTGATTTTTGGGATTTTTTGATGCACAATAGCTAATTAAAATAAACAGAGACAACAAAGAGAAACTACATTACTTGTAAGGGTATAAATATAATTAACATAAAAGTCTAGGCCACCTTGCAATTTTCTCAAAAAGATTACATGAATAAAATATTCCTCGGTCAAGACAAAATAATAAAAGCTATGGGGGTCCGTTCGTAAAATGCGCACACTTCACACATAGAGGCAGATGAGGTGACGTGGCACGGACTTAAATGTAAATACTTAAAGTCTAAGGGCCTTGATGAAAATATTACAAAATATCAAAAACAGCCAATGAAAGTTTGAAATTCAAATATTAAATACAAAAATCGTTGACGTAAATGTTGCAACATATCCAGCGAGGCACGGATCGACGGCTGATATGCTCTCAGTTAGACATGTGTCATCTCCACATAGCACGATGATAGTTGGTCTCCTACAGTTGGGATTAGATCCTCGACGAAAGATCAACGGTGGGGGATCTAGTTCATCTCTCTGTTTCTGCACTCCAGGAAGAACTGGGCCTAATCACGAAGTTGAGGGACACGGTGGATGAACTGGGAAGAAGCCTCATCGAAGCGAGCTTCTTCCAATTGGATTGTCCTCCCCCGCCACTCTTTGAATCTCCAAAATTCCCATGTGCTTCATGCGAGGGTTCTCTGATGACTGAAAGCTCCAAAATGATCCGACGACCACCGAAGCTCGCCGATGAGGTCAACGATGCCTAGCGACTCCAGGTACCTTCGGTGATGACCAAAACAAGTATCCATCAGGTCTTAGGTATTCTGACCTTCACAGTAAGCGAAGAGGGTCGAGAGAAAAATGTCTCGATCCCTTAATACGCGAAATGGGCGGAGGGGGTGGTGAAGTGGTGAACCTACAGTGAGGGGAAGGAGTCGATGTCCATTATATCTAGATCCACGAAGGATCTGGTTGTCTGGAGGTGCAAGGGGTGTGGTGAAATGTAGAGGAAGGAAGTGAGTGTGTGGAGGCCTGTCGGAAACAAAGGGTTTATGGTGGAGAGGTTCGTCGAAGCTCAGCTCTGACTAACTACGGGGGAGGTTGGTCTACGGCTAAATTGAGCACAAAAATAAAAAATACAATGCGAGAAGTGAACATTAGGTTACACTAATCTACGAATACAAGAAAGAACCTCGAGGAGCACAAGGGTTACGAGTTATGTACCATATGGTGGAGGCTCTCCAGAGATGGGGTGGAAGCACCTAAAGACCTCGCCAAAGCTTGCCTCAAGCAGCTGGAGGAGAGTTGTCACCTCTCTGGTCCTGAGCACATGAAAAAGGAGAGCAAAAGCAGGGCCAAAAGGGTTCAAAGAATAAAAGGAAGTTGGAGCTTGGGTTTTGTACAGGCTAACTCAAGGGCTCCAAAGATCGAAGAAGAACAAGCGTATCAATGATCCATTCCATGAGGAATCAAATGGGCATGTAAGAGCGCTATTCAAGGAGAAAAAGCTCTTAAGGAATCGATGTGAATGGATGAAAGAATCGGTGGTAGAATAATCGAGAAAGTAGGCTAAGAGCAACATATGACAGCCTGGGGGCTTTGGTTGGAGAGTTGACCGAGGTCAACGGTCAGGTGGACCTGGTTGGTTCACATGGAAATCAGAAAAAATCTGACCATAAATTATTTTAAAAATCTATAAAAGATAATAAATGATTTTATTAATTTTAAGTTATAAAAAAATGTTTATTACTTTTCCTAGTACTTTATTGTGATTTTTATTTATTTTTTAGAGGTATATAACTACAAGTTACTTTTAGGATTAATATATGGGTATGTTCATCTATGTTTTTTGTTTCTTTTATTTTTATTTTGTATTTTTTTCTTTTTTTATAAATTTATAACTTATTTTTTGATACTTACATATATTTTTATTATATTTTTTGATATAATATATACACTTAAATAAATAAGTACATTTATTATATAGGTATAGATATATGTATTTCTTCTATGTATTATATATATTTTTTTATTTTAATATTTTCTTTATGTTTTTATTCTAGTTTGAATATTTTCATATATTATAAATAATATTAAAAAAATTATAAAAATAAAAATAATGAATAAATAAATAAAATGATTATTTTAATTAGGTATATTATACAATAGAGGTCTAAAACCTAACTTTCAGATCTTAACTCCAAAAACTATGAAACTATCTTCATTAAATAGCTTATTAAAAATTATATACAATTAAGGAGATTTTGATATATTTTGAGTTTTTATTTGAGAGATATGGGTCTTGGAAGTTGGGATTTTGGAATTTTATCCAGACTATAACTTTTACTATGTATATTACTTTTATATGAAATCAATTTTGTATTTTTCTATATTTTATTATCTACAACTTTTACGTATAAAAATTCTTCATTTGAGATTTAAATAGTGGAAAATAAAATATTTCTCGAAAATGAATAAAGAATGAATTAATAGATGGGAATTTTATTGTATAAATGGCCCTTATCTCCCCCTACTTTATTCCTTGTCAACCTAGTCATCAAGATGCCTAAGTCTCGGGGTTTAGGGTTATAAACTTTCTTTGATATTTATCATTATTCTTTTTTTTCTTTATTCTATAATTTTAGCATTAATAATATTTCATTAATTATTTATACAATAATGCATGAATGTGATTTATGCAAATTAGAGGTATTTACATGCATTTACTAGATTTTCAAAGCCAAAATGATAGAATAAAGGTGACGAAATGGAAATACAATAGTCACCGATAAAAATCTCTAGAACGAAGTAAGCTTCAAAGCTCCGACCATTGAAGGATTTCAACCTACAAGTATAAGAAAAGCATACCAAGTGATTGTGAGTTAAGTGATTGTTCAATGTGAGCGAAGAAGTGGGGAGCTAATGGGTTCACCTCCTCCTGCATCACTCAGCAGGAAAGTCTTCTCCATTCATGTAGAAGAAATATTGAGGTGGGTTGAGGTCTGGAGGAGAAGGAATGGTATGCAAACCCTTCCATGTGTATCATCAATACACAATGGAGGTTAAGGGCCGATTGATTTGAAATGAGGTCCTATGCACAAATCAGGAAAAAAAACAAGAAAATCTAACTAAATAAAACCTACTTTACTTGTAGATTTGAAGAAGCTTGCGAATGGAGTGGATAAGCTAGGATTGTGGGTCAATTCAACCCTCGGGTCTTCATTTGACCTCCACGGCCAAAGGAGGAAGCTCGTACGACCATGGCGATGGCCATAACATGGCATCTCCTCCATGGGTCAACACCTAGGCATATGGTCATCTTGGCATCATCGATCCTTCGTCTCCCTATCATGGAGCGAAGGAGAGACGATGGGCCTTAGACCTTTTAACGATGGATAAAGAAAATTTGGGTCTAGTGATGGGTACTAGAAGAAGAAGAAGGTGGTTTGGGTTTCCATGCGGTGGTTTTAACCACCACCAGTTGGTAGGGGAGTTAGGGTTCGGATGAGTTAGAGGGTTAGCGTGAGAGATGTAGGTTAGGGATAGAAGCTTGGGGTGGAATTTGGTCAGAGTCGTCTGATATAACTTGATCAGATGGCGATGTTGAGAAGCGAGTGTCTAAATAAGGCGAGTGACATGGCAAAAGCAAGTGATGCCATGTGGCACAATGAGAAAATTAAAAAATAAAATAAATAGAATAACATATAAATTAAATAGTTAGAGTTTTCAAACTAAAAAGTATTATACATGAGTTGAGATCTACAACTTTCATGTAGAACTCAAAGTGAAAATACATTATATATATTATTTTCATATGTATTTTTAATGCATTAAAATTTTATATTATACTTTATTTTATTATTTTATTATTTTTATGAATTATGTTAAACTATATATAAATAATATAAATCTAATTTTTATTTTATTATTGATAATGAAGAAAGACATAAAATAAAGGGCTTAATAATGTATTTATTTATATATTATTTATAGGGAGCTAATTGTTAAATTAGATTAATTATTAGATATTATTAATAAAAGACTTAAGCTACAAGGATAATAGATCTATATTATGATGATAAATCTAGGGCTTATGACCCTCCTATACTTAAGCTTCGCTCATCCTCGAGAAAATAAAAAATGAATCAGTTAGTTATTCCCTAACTTGTGCATGTGTAGATACAAACTTGATTTTATTCAGAACACTCAGTTTTAATGATCCTAAATTTGTAAGCTAAATCGTGTCTTATTAAAAAAGGAACTCAACTTCCCTAATTATCAGACTCTCTGTATGTGTGTGTTTGTGTGTATAAGTGGTATGACTTTTAAGTGTCGACTGCATTTACAAGAGTCGAGTTGAAACGTTACCATGTTTCCAGTCTAAGAGATTCTCCTCAGGATATAATCATCAACACTAGGGAATAAATCTATGATTGCATTCAATCCATCGTCTCTTTAGTTGTCAGACTTCAATGGGTATAAGGAAGGCCAACTGATGGAGGGAATAGGGTTGTGTCTTTTCGGCTCTCCCACTTAGTGGAACAAGAATCCTCTCAAGTGTCTTATTAGTCGACACATGCATGTTTTTTGTTGTTGATCAGCATGTCCATCAAAAGAGGTTGAGTCATATGCACTTGTTTTCTTAGGAATGCATCGGAATGTTTCTCTTTTGAGTATATATTATACCTTTGACATCCAAACTTGTATCAGTATACGATGCAAAACCCTTTTTGTGGTGCTAGCCTGACTCATAAATGTGTTAGTGGAAATTGTAGATATGTTAGTGGAAATTGTAGAGAATGAATAGGAAGGGGGCTATTTATAGTCTTCGGAAATCAACTAACCATGGTTGAACCCTTAATCGTGGTTAGCAGTATATGGTTTTGGCCAAATTTTCTCCGATAAGGCTTAAGTTAGAACCTTTCATAAGGTACTAGATTCACTAATGATACTTAATTAGCACTAATCGCAATTATTTTTCACTAATCATGATTTAACTTTTACAACTATGCTTAACTTTTGTTGACGTTAGATTAGTATTCGATAATGGTCATTAATGATCCTCAATCCATCATTAGTTTCTTTAGTCCTATTCAATTACACTTATTGTCAACCATTAAGAGTTAATGACATCTTAAGTCTCCTTACATCTCTTTCTTTCGAAGATCATAACAATTTGAGATGAAGTCCAATTCAAATGAAACAAATTCCATTGGTTTCCTCTTGACGAGACGGATCTTATGATATGAGATATATCTGCATAACAACCTTAAAGAGAATGAACACCATTTCGTTTAGAATGAAGATATATACAATACATAGTGTTAGCATTCAAATAAGTGGGGGTATTTTTTCTCATATCTACCTCAGGTTCTCTTATGGCTTCTTCAAACTATTTGTTCCACCACAATACTTTAAGTAGAGGTACCTCTTTATTCCTCAAGTTCTTCATATCCCTATTTGGTATTTGCATAAGTATTTCTAGGTATGTCAAGTCCGGTTCAATAAGCATATCATCTTAGCTTATCTTATGCTCAGGATCCTTAATATACTTTCTCATATTTGATACATGAAAAACATCATGTATTGCAGAAAAATGAGGGGGAAGTGCAAGTTTATATGCATCTTTCCCAATCCGCTGAATAATCACAAAGGGACCCACAAGTACCAACTTCCCACACAAGCCAAACTTGTGAACTCCACCCTAGGAGATACTTTAAGAAATACAAAGTCACCTACCTCAAACTCAAGATATTTTCGTCTGGTATCACTATAGTTTTCTGCCGACTCTGAGCAGTTATTAGTCTTTTTCGAGCGAGCTCTACAACTTCCTATGTCTCTTGGATTCTATATGAATTGTAAATATTCTTTATCCCATCTCTTACTAACATAGAGGAGTAGTACACCTACGTCCATGTAGTTCTTCAAATGGTGCCATGCCAATACTTGCATGGTAACTATTGTCGAAGGTGAATTCTGCAAGAGGCAAATATTTAATGCATGATCCCTTCTATTCGAAGACAATTGCTCGTAGCATATCCTATAGCGCCTGAATCGTCTGTTCTCGTTGACCATTTGTTTCTGGATTATATGCTATGCTCAAGCATAACTGTGTGCCTAAGGCTTTGATCGATTGATTTCTCACTTGTGTTAATTACTTCATGAAGAGAGTGTTGTTGTTACCCAAAGAAAAACCAATTGAATCAAACAATTATTTATTTAAATCCAAATCAACAGAAAATAAAAAGGGACAGATTTTTGCTATTTAATTGTTAACATGGTATAGCTCCTAGGATCAAACTCAAGGAGGCAACTGTTAATAAACGAGGATTATTCAATTCAATGATAAAATCAAAGTAATGAAAAAGGCAAATCAAAGCAAAGTACTCAGATTTTTGGGTATTTTTTATATTTTAATTTTTATGTGATTTTAATTTTTGTATATTTTTTAACATTTTTATTTTCAATTTTTTAATGATTTTTATTTTTGTAAAATTTTATATTTTTTCAAACTAGTGAATAAAAGACAATGAAAGTAAAGGAAACAAGCACTTTTTTGGAATTTTCAAATATGGTAAAAATAACCAAAAATTTTGAACAAAAATATTTTTGTTTTTTCATAACATTTTACTATTTTTGTGATTTTCAGAGATTTTTAGATTTCTTTAGGATTTTTAAAACTATTTAGAAAATGAAATAATCAAAACATGAAATTCAATCTAAATTTATTAAATAATACAATTGATTAGAATACAAAATAAAATCAAAATTTATAAAAAGTATTTTATAAAATATAATTTATTAAGCTTCAAACAGAAATTGAAAATGTATTTTTAAAATTTTTCTGACTTTATATGATTTTTTAGATTTTCAATAATATGATTTTTTTTGTTTTTATAGAATATTTTCAAACAAAATTTATACAATAATGAAAATAAGACAAAACACTCACACAAGATTTTTTGGATTTTTAAAGCATTTTTCAATTTTTTTATGAATTTTTTAATATAGATATGCCACTTTTTAGTAGTTTTTGAATTATTAATAATAGCAATCAAAGAAATTACGCAAATCAAAATTTTTCGAGATAAAACACACTAACATGAACTTAACCTAATTTTTATAGAATTTTTGGAGCAGGTGTGGCATTTATTTCAAGAAAAATAGTCAAGAAAATTATTTTGGAATACAGGACTGAAATGTAATTAATGCAAAGTTTTTGAGCAAATATAAATATATGAATAACATAGGAGAAATTGTGCAATTTCACTGAAAATTCACGTGTGAATCACATGTATGAGAATAGGTCAAGACTTGTTTGAAATAATACGGAGTTAGGAATTTACGCACAAAAATATCTCGCGCACACATGATGTACGTGTGAACGCATTAAGCAGTGGGAGGGGGCTTCTCTATTGCTGACACGTGTTTTACGGACGTACATCTGATTACGTCTGATCCTACGGTTGTTCTTGACGACGCGTGGCGTGACGACTGACCCTTGGATCGGATCTGATCCAAGGGTATCTGTACAATTTGGTTTCCCAAATGTTCTTCCCCAAAATACTTCACACGGATGCTTTCCCCATGGGTTCTAAGGCCCTGCTCCACAAGAAAATTATGGCCTCTAGAAAGCCTCTTCCACGGTCAACGCCACCCAATGGCTCCTGGGAAGTCGATCTGAATTCAACGCTGGATGCTTCCCATGAAGCTTCGGAGGAGGCTAATCAATTGGGATCTTCCATCCCTACGGTTGTTGCCATTCCAAATCCACTATGGACTACTGTTAGCCACAAGAAGAAAAGGCCGGCAAAGGGCCCCACTACCAGTAATGGCCATTCTGGCCAAACCCCCAACAACCCCTCTCTTTAATGTCGATTGTTGTTTGCAACACGCGTGGGCTAAACAAGCCCCGCAAGATGAAAGCTATCCTCAGTGCTGCCTTTTTAAAGAATGCCGAGATCATTGGCCTTGTGGAAACGAAGATTAGACCGGATTCTAGGGATTCTTTCGCCAAGCGTATCCCTCCTGGTTGGTCTCACACCCATAACAATACGCCATTGGGGCGTATCTACTTTCTGTGGAAAAGCGACTGCTGGTCTTGCAGCCCTCTGGCGTCCCACCCGCAAGCCATCACTATGTCCTGCAACAACCTTGGTGGGTTCTCCTTTTGCATTACGGTCGTCTACGGGGAAAACTGCCACTACCGCCGTAAGGAGCTGTGGGACTTCCTCAGGTTACCCAACAGCCACACTTCTTCCCCTTGGCTGATCATTGGGGATTTTAATGTCATTCGCTTTGCTTCGGAAAAGAGGGGGGGACGCCCTCCTATCTCTCAACCAATGAACGACTTCAACTCATGCATCAATGATTTGGGTCTCATGGACCTCCACTCCACGGGTAATTCTTGGTCTTGGAGTAATTCCTCTGTGGGTCCGACTCGTATTGTGGCAAGGCTTGACCGTGCCTTGGGTAACGACGCTTGGCTCTCCTGCTGTCCTTCGGCGAAGCTTGATTACATTCCTCTCCCGTCCAGTGATCACCACTTGCTCCATATTGCTCTTGCGCATGGTTGTCCCCGCCCCAAGCCCTTCAGAATCTTTGACTACTGGTCTTCTCGTCCTGGCTACCACAGTCTTATTGAATCGACCTGGGCCACCTCTGCTCCTGGCAACCCTCTCTTTCGGCTCGCCTCCAAGCTCAAGGCTGTCAAGAGCTCTCTCAAATCTTGGGCTGTCCGGGAGGGCGATGTTCGTGCTGACCGTAAGCTGGCGGAATCTTTTCTCTCCTCTGTCACCAATGCCTTGGCGCTTGATCCGCTGGATCCCTCCCTTGCGCAACTTGATTTGGACGTCAGGGATCACCTTGACCTCTTGGACCTGGACAATGAGTGGGCTTGGAAGCAAAAGAGCAGAATCAAGTGGTTAAAGTTGGGTGATCGCAACACCTCGTTCTTCCACCTTTCAGCCAATGCGAGAGTGGCTAGTAACCACATTTCCTCTTTGCTGGATTCTCAAGGTGCGTTGGTTGATACAACTGGTGCGGTGGGCAGCAAGGCCCTTGAGCATTTCCAATCCATACTGGCCCCTAATAGGCCGGCCCCTGTCCTTGCTGAGCCTCCTCCGCCCTCACGCATCCTCTCTGCTGAATCCAGGGAGTGGCTTGTTCGGCCGTTTGATAAAGATGAAATTTGGAAGGCCGTCTGTTCCATTCCTTCGTCTAGCGCTCCCGGTCCTGATGGCTTCAATGCGGCCTTTTATAAGCGTCATTGGTCTACGATTAAAGATGATATCTTCTCGGCCATCAACTTCCTTCATAAAGGTGGTGCTATGCTTCGGCAAATGAACCATACGTTCCTCACCTTGGTACCGAAGACGCAATCTCCATCCTCCATGGGGGATTTTCGTCCTATCTCATGCTGCAATGTTTCGTACAAGATTTTTGCTCGCCTCCTCGCCTCTAGACTTGCTGAGATCCTTCCGCACCTTATATCCCCGAACCAATCGGCATTTATAAAAGGGAGATCAATTAGTGACAACTTCAAGTTGGCACAAGAAGTTCTGCTTGGCTTCAACCGCCGCTCTAACTCCAACAAAGCCTGCTTCAAGGTGGATATATCCAAAGCTTTCGACTCTATTGAGCATCCTTTTATTCTGTCGGCCCTTAGAGGGATGGGCTTCTGCGAAACATGGATCAAATGGATTGAAAACTGCATCTCCTCGACCTCTTTCTCGGTCCTTGTCAATGGTTCCCCCTGGGGGCTATTCCGTGGGACCCGCGGGCTGCGTCAAGGTGATCCTCTTAGCCCTCTCCTTTTCACCATTGCCATGGAGTACTTAACTTGCTTGGCGGATGCGGCCTCTTCTTCCGGTATGTTAAAGCCTCTTGGGAGAGGTCGTACGGCTGCCCCCTCCCACCTCATCTATGCAGATGATCTCCTCTTCTTTTCTTATGGATCCATCAGCTCGCTTCTGGCAATCAAGGATGTCCTTCGCTCTTTCCATGCTTTCTCTGGACTGGCTCTCAATGCTAGGAAGAGCCGAATCATCCGTCCCTCCTCCTACATTGACAGCTTTGCGGACACTTTGAGGTTGGGCATCCTTCGGAAGTCTTTGCCTACTGTTTACTTGGGCCTACCTCTCTGCGCCGTGAATGGGTGCTGCTCCGTTTATAGAGAGCTCCTGGACCGTGTACGGGCCTTGCTTGATGGCTGAAAAGCCAAGGCCCTATCGTACTCCGGCCGTGCTCAACTACTTATGTCCGTGATCAAAGGAATTGTGCTCTACTGGACTGCTAGCGTCTTCCTGCCGGCCTCCACTGCACGCAAGCTTGACCAGCTGTGTGCTAATTTCTTTTGGGGTCGCCATCGACATGCTATTGCCTGGAATACTTTGTGCCTCCCTAAAGCGGAGGGTGGAGCTGGGCTCCTCTCGGCTCTCCTTCTGCGTAATGCTATGGTTGCTGGCTGGACTTGGAGAATTCTTTCCTCCAACTCCTCTATCTGGGCTATGTACATGCACGCCAAGTACTTGCTCAACAGGCCCTTCTGGAGTGCCTCTTCCTCCGCCTCGGCTTCGCGGGTTTGGAAGGCTATCCTTCTCTTAAGACCCCGTCTCCGCTCTGCCATCTCGGGTTCTGCTCCTCCGTATGGCTGGATTCCCCAGCCTAATCGCTTCTCATTTGCAGCTGCCATCGAGCTCTTGCGCCCACGTGCTGATCCTCTCTGCTGGGCTCCTATCGTCTGGTCGAAGGCCTCCCCGCCTAGCTTCTCCTTTGCTCTCTACAGGGGGGTTTTGGAGCGCCTGCCAACTTTGGATCGGCTTGCATCTTGGGGTGTTTGCCCCCAAGGTCTTTGTTACCTCTGCGGATTGGACCTGGAATCCCATGGCCATTTGTTCTTCTCCTGTGAGTTTGTGGCCTCTGTTATGACTTCATCCTGTGCTCAGTTGGACCTTCCTTTACCCCCAATGACTTCTCTCATGGATGCTCTTGAATGGATTGCTCGCCACCCGAACAAGGTTACCCGCTTGTGCCTCGGGCCCCTGCTCGCAACTGTCCTGTGGCGCATTTGGTTTGAAAGGAACAGGAGGTGGACTGGGATGCTTCCTTCTCCGCCCTCCTCCATCATTCACTTCGTCATCCAGACTGTTAGAATCATCCTGGAGTAATTCTCGTGCATTGGTGCTGGCCTTCCCTTCGGGTTTTGGCCCATGCAAATTCTGGTGATCTAGAGTTCTCAATTTTTTGGCTTTTTTGATGTTTGGTCTTCAATTTGGTTGTCACCCAAACTTGTATACCTTTTTTTTTATTGAAATATATTCAAATACTTACTTACCAAAAAAAAATACTTCACACGGCTCGACTTGGATCTGCAGGCAGAGGTCGGGTTCTCAAGCGGTTGGCGGTTATCAAATCTTCGACGACAGTCCTCAATGCACGGTGGATCAAGCTTCTAGGTGAAGCTTGACAGATCAATATGTAGATCTAACTCCGTGAATGAAGGCGATGCTATGATTCTTTGAGGCTGTGGCGAACGACGGTGCTCCGGCTTGTTCTTCACATGCGGCGGGCGATAGTATCTGCTCTAGTGGACCTTCTTTCAGATTAGGTCTCCGATGGGTCTCAGTTCGGATCTCACCTCCAGTTGATGCTGCAGTTGGCAGATCTTAGATCAAATCTGGATATGGTGTAGCAAGTGTTGAATGAGTAACTCCAAGTATAGGTCTGATGCTCGATTCAGGTTCTCGATCTACAAGTAATTCTAGACTAGATCTAGATTCTTCAAATGCACGATCAAGATGCTTGCTATCATATCTTCACCTGTAATGGAAATCTATATCTCAAAGACATGCCTTAGCTAATCGTCAGAACAGATAGAGAATGGATGAAGAACTCCTGCATAGGTGGGGAATTTGGAGTCAGAGCTCCGATCAGCATGTCTGATCAGAGGTGATAGAATGTGAGGGTTAGAAGAGAAATGGCAGGGTTCGTGAGGCGAAGATGAAATTGATCGACAATTAGGAAGATCTACTATTTGATCAAATCAATAGAAAGAAGACTCTGATATGATGATCAGAAGTCTGCTACAAGTGTATTCCTAATGATCTGGAAATCACCCAAATCAAAAACGAAATGATGATCGGAGTTAGCTAAGGATGCAGGTGAATGCAGTCGTCTGAGAGTGAAGGTGTTAACCTCCTGGTTGCCGCCTCAATTGCGAAGACGGAAGGCTTTTTCACAGCATAGTCGATTCTGTGCATCGGTGAAGGATCATACCACTCCACCCGCGGACCTGGACGATGGAAGAACAAGGTAGCAAAATAGCTGATGAGTTTAAAAAGTTCAGACCTGGGGCTAATAAAGAAGTTGAGAATGGGAAAAATTCAAATTATGATTTGCATGCGAAATGAGGTTGTTGGGAAAAGTGAATGAGGTGTTTATTCCATGAACCCTAGGCTCTCTTATATAGGAGAGGAGCCTATGGGTAAATTACATAAAGCATACTAAGAGGAAAACAAAATAAAGAAAGGTACAGATACTACTGTTAATGTATGCGCTAACACTCCCCCTCAAGATGGAGCATAGATATCAATCATGCTCAGCTTGGAAGCACACTTCTGAAATGGACCTCGTAACAATGCCTTGGTGAATATGTCTGCAGTCTGGTTCTCTGAAGTAACATGAGATGTGGCAATGAATCCTTTCTGAATCATATCACGTATGAAGTGACAATCCACCTCAATATGCTTGGTCCGCTCATGGAATGCAGGATTGTTTGCAATAAACAAAGCAGCCTGATTATCACATTCCAAGTTCATAGGAAGTGGTACATCTAAACACAAATCTGTCAGCACCGCTTTCACCCACATCATCTCTGTAGTGGCCTGGGCCATAGCCCTATATTCGGATTCAGCACTAGATCTAGCTACCACAGTTTGTTTCTTGCTCCTCCATGAGACTAGGGCATCTCCAACATAGACAGCATACCCTGAGGTGGACTTCCTATCCTTGGGACATCCTGCATAGTCTGCATCTGCGCATGCTGAGATAGAAATCCCCTTTCCTTTCTTGAATAGCAGACCTGCACCTGGAGAAGATTTGAGATATTTAAGTATCATATGTATTGCATCCATATGCACCTGGCGTGGTTGCTCCATGAACTGGCTCACACGGCTCACTGCAAATAATATATCTGGCCTAGTGATCGTGACATATAACAGTTTGCCTACCAGTTCTCTATATCTTCTCCTGTCCACCTCCTCTGTGTTATCTTCATAAAGCTTCATGCTGGGGTCCATGGGTGTCGTAGCAGGCCGACACTCGAGCATACCTGTTTCACTCAACAGATCAGTAACATATTTCCTTTGTGACATGACTAGCCCATAGGAATTTCTGGCAAATTCAAGCCCCAGAAAGTATCTAAGGACCCCAAGATCCTTAGTGACAAACTCACTACCCAGCATTTTTTTCGCCTGCCTTATGCCCTGCTCATCATCTCCTGTAATCACGATGTCATCAACATAAACCATAATGACAATGATACCTCTCACTGTTTTCTGTACAAACAAGGAATGATCAGCATTGGAGCGTTTGTATCCTTGTTTCTCGAAGAGATCCGAGAGCTTCTGAAACCATGCTCTGGGACTCTGCTTCAGGCCATATATAGCCTTATGCAACCTTCATACCTTGGAGCACTCCCCCTCAACAGCAAAACCAGGTGGCTGTTGCATATACACTTCCTCCTGCAAATCTCCATATAGAAATGCATTCTTCACGTCCAACTGATGGAGCGGCCAGTCTCGAGCAACTACAACTGATAACAGGATCCGTAGAGTGGAATGACGTGCCACAGGGGAGAATATGTCAAGGTAATCTACCCCATACGTCTGCGTGAAGCCCCGTGCAACCAGACGTGCCTTGTACCTGTCAATGGAACCATCTGCATTGTGCTTAACTGTAAACACCAATTTGCAACTCACCGGGCTGACATCTGGAGGTATAGGAACCAAACTCCAGGTTCCTCTAGACTGAAGTGCCGCCATCTCTTCTTCCATCGCTAGCCGCCATCTAGCATCCTGCAAAGCATCATGATGATTCCGTGGAATGTCTGTAGCTGAAAGTGCCAATGCAAACGTCCTGAAGTCTCCAGATAGCCTCTCAAAAGACACAGTTGCTGATAATGGATATTTGGCTTAACTTCTCTTCAGCTTGCGTAGAGCAATTGGAACATCCAGATCATCTGTGTTATCACCATGCCCCTGTAATGCATCCTGCTGAGAAATGTCGTCAAGTCCATCAACATTAATATTTTCATTACATACCATAGGCGAGCTAGTTGACGGGTCAGGACCCTGAGCTGGAGGAGGCCTGCGGGTGTAATGGAATGGTAGCGAGGATACTAGCGATGGCGGTGGTGGTGGCGGTGGTGGTGGAGGTGGCGGTGGTGGTGACGGTGGTGTTGTTTGTGGCAATGGTGGTGGTGGTGCCATGAATACGGCATCAGGAGATATAGGTAGTAGCTGCATGTTTCCAGATTCTGAAAAATACATAATAGATTCAAAAAATGTAACATCTGCACTGATCATATACCGTCGACGCACTGGATCAAAACACTTGTACCCCTTTTGAGTTCTGGAGTACCCCACAAAGACGCACTTGACAACCCTAGGAGAGAGCTTGTCAGTACCAGGCGACAACTGATGGACAAATGCGACTGACCCAAACACACGAGGGGTAAGAATGAACAAATCCTTGTCAGGGTAAATGAGTGAAAAAGGAATCTGTTCATTCAAGACAGACGAAGGCATACGGTTGATTAGGCAACATGCAGTAAGGACTGCATCACCCCAGTAGGAGTACGGAACATGACTCTGAATAAGAAGTGACATTGTGACATCAAGAAGGTGACGGTGTTTTCTTTCAGCAACCCCATTCTGTTGAGACGTATGACCACAAGATGTTTGGTGAATAATTCCTTTTGAGGAGTAGTAATTTGCTAGAATGTTGGTGCACAACTCTAAGGCATTATCACTTCTCACAATCTTGACAGATGTGGAAAAAACATTTTGAATTTCATTAAGAAAGTGGATAATAATATTTCATGCTTCAGATTTATTTTTCATTAGAAAGACCCATGACGCTCTAGAGAAATCATCCACAAATACAATATAAAACATGTGTCCCTGATGATCGGGAACACGACTCGGACCCCAGACATCGACATGAAACAACTCAAACTTGGAGTTACTACTCCGACCTTGACTACTGGGAAAAGACGACCTGTGATGCTTTCCCAACTGACATGCCTCACACTAGATAGGCGTGTGAGAGAGACCATAGGGTAGAACAAGACGCAACTTCTGAAGCGGTAAATGACCAAAACGCAGTTGCCACAGGAGAGGAGATACTTGTCCAGCAGGAGAAGATGTGGTTCCGGCAAATGGGGTCTGGTTCAGACGGTAAAGGCCTCCCTGCTCATAGCCATGACTAATCACGTTGCCCGTACGGATGTCCTGAAAAATCAAAGAAGATGGATCAAAAATAGCTCGACAATGGAGATCCTTCGTAATCTGACTAATTGACAACAGATTCATAGAAAAATGTGGTGCATGTAGGACATTCTTGAGCTGCATAGAAGATATCAATCTAATCTCCCCCTGACCCGTGATAGGAGAGTGCGTGCCATTGGCAATCACTATTGTCCGTCCTGGAGGAATCTGAGTGTATCCTGTAAGCAGACTCTGGTCGCCACATAGATGATGTGTAGCGCCCGAGTCCATGATCCATGGCAATGTATCAGATCTAATACTGTGGAGTGCAAGTGTACTACCTGAAGTACTAGTAGAGGCAGAGGCAGAAGCAGCAGCATCAGTATGACTCTCTGTAGTCGGTGCTGGACCAGATGGTGGGATAATGCCCCTGAGGCGGGCAACTAGATCATCAAATCGTTGATCCAGTGTAGACGCAGATGGGGGCTCTATCTGCTCAGCGGCTCGTGCAAATGCAGGGAATCCATGCTTCGAGTAGCATGTATCTTCATTATGTCCGACTCGGTGACAATATGAGCATGTTGGCCTAGTGCGGCCACCCCTTCCACGAGGAGTACGTCCACGGCCCTGGTGATGAAAACCGCGGCCTCTGTTGGCCGCCATAGCTGAGGAATTCTGACTCGCAGCTGTTGAAGGCACTGTGATCCTACTCAATCTGTGAAAAGCTTCCTCCATGGGAGGAATAGTCGAGTCCGCCAAAATCTGAGAACGTGCTGCCTCATACTCTGGATCAAGTGCAGCGAGAAACACGCCCACCATCGTCGCATTCCTGTATATCTTCTGTTGTTCTGGCGTGGCGGTAAGAGGCATGAAGCTATAGAGCTTCTCAAACATCCCTCTCAATGATGTATAGAGAGAATGTAGAGGGCGACCATTCTGCTTGCTGGTGAAGATATCATGCTGGAGTTACAGAATCTTTGTCTCGTTCTTCGCCTGGGAATATGTGGCCGCCAGAATGTCCCACATATCCTTCGTTGTGGGTTGGTGGAGGATATCATTGGCAATCTCAATTGCCAACGTGCCAGATAGCCAGACTTTGGCGTATGCGTCATCAGCCTCCCAGGAGGCGTAGGTTCCAGTCTTCTCAGCAGGCTCTGATTCGGTAAGAATATGCTTCTTACCCGTAGACTTCATCATGCTCATGAACTGCATTGCCCACAGTTCATAGTTGGTACCGTCCATCTTGACAATAGGCGCTGGACCACGGAATGCGCCAATAGATGGGATATCTGCCTTGCTCTCTGACATATTGAAAAATAAAGACTGGAACAACTGACAAACAATATGTTTTGTCTACAATACCATAGATGGGGGTAGTTGCATGTGTAGACTTCAAGCAACTATCCCCATGACTATATGTGCGCTACGGTCTTGACACGCGCAGGGGCTGGCTCACAGTTATGCGCGGCACGAACACGCTACGTGCGTGTGCAACATGGCACGCAAATCTTGAATGGCACGCAACTGGGGCACGCACGCACGCAAGTCGCACAGTTATGCGTGCACGATCAGATCTTGTGCGAAGAGGCGCACACGTGATGCGCAATGCTGAGAACACGCCACAGGTCACGCGCGTAGACGCGCAGATGATGCGCACGCAGATGGGATGCGTGTAGATGCGCAGATCGGATGCGCACGGATCACAGCAGATGCGCACGGATGATGCTCTAGGGCTGGGGCACCACCGTGGTTGGAGAAGGAGACCGCCGCCGCCGCTGATCGGGGGAAGGGCGACGCCGAGTAGAGAGAGAGAGAGAGAGAGAGAGAGAGAGGAGAGAGAGGTCGGCGGGTGTGGTGGGTTAGGGTTAGGGTTTCAAGAACTCCGGTCTAGGATCGTCGCTCTGATACCATGTTGGGAAAAGTGAATGAGGTGTTTATTCCATGAACCCTAGGCTCTCTTATATAGGAGAGGAGCCTATGGGTAAATTACATAAAGCATACTAAGAGGAAAACAAAATAAAGAAAGGTACAGATACTACTGTTAATGTATGCGTTAACAGAGGTGATTTGAGGTGGAAATTATACGTGTGAAAATCATGGTTATTAGGTGGATCAAGGGGTCAAGAAATCGGGTCGAACGGAGTTCGGAGTCAGTTGGAGAAATGGGAGATGGAGGCAAGTTGGTGAAGATTATTTGGGTCCAAGGTAGCAAAGCAGTTGATCGGGCGAAACTGAATGGACCAATCAGAGAAGTCCAGGAATGAGGACGAAATAAGCTACAAGATAAAATAACAGAATAAGTTAGAAATAAATTAAAATAAATTAGAAAACATTTTAAAATAAAATATTATTAAAATAAATAATGTTAATATATAACAAATAATTTTATTATGATTTTTAATAAATTAAAAGAATTAAACAAATAGGGTAAAATAAATGAAAGCCTTTATTAGTAGGTATAATATACCTATATAGACAACAATGGATTTTTAATAAATTATTTTTACAAATAATTACATAATTACTAATTTATTTATTAATATAATAAATTAGTGATTTTAAATAAATAAATAAATATAAATATAAATATATATATATATATATATAATTTTTTGTTTTTATTAATTAAGTTAATAGGTTAAATAAATAGAAGTATATACACACTACAAAAACATTGAGTTATAGTGACGGTTATGAAAAAATCCGTCACTAAATTAGCCGTTGTTAAATATATAATGACGATATTATTCATTGCAAAATAAATTTTCGTACTCAAAATTAGCAAGAAATATCATATCTGACATTATATCATTAGCAACGGTCCACTTAGCGACGCTTATCCCTTGTTATTTTTCAAAATTTCAAGTAATCGTCGCTAAATTTTTGAACTCAAAAATTTAGCGACGATTAGTTGATATTTTGAAAAATATCAACGGATAAGCATCTCTATGTGGATCACTATTAATGTGGATCACTATTAATGATATAACGACAGATATGATATTCGTTGCTAATTTTGAGTACGAAAACTCATTTCGCAACGAATAATATCGTCATTATTATTTAACAACGGCCAATTTAGTGATGGATTTTTTAAAAACCGTCACTATAGCTCAATTTTGTTGTAGTGACAATACATATACATTATACGTACAAAATACATTTTTATTTATTTTTGATGATTTTTTATTTTATTATTTTTATTTTCATTTCATATAAATAAAATACAATATATACAAAATAATGAAAATACAATATGTACAAATACAAATAAAAAATAAATAGATAAAAATACATACAATATATACATATCTACAAGTATAGAAATTGGGTCACAAAACCCACTTTTTGCATATTAACTCCGATTTTAGTGACACCATTCTTATTTGATAGATATTTTTACAAAATGAACTTTAAAAGTGAGTACATCCAAATCGGAGTCCATACAACCGAGTTATGAGGTTCGAAAGTTAAGCTTTATAACTTTTAGCTTTTGAGATTTATTGATATGTATTCATACTTATTTTTAAGTTACATCTTTGTAATTTTTTAGTGATTTTTATGAACATTTAAGAAAAAATATTAAGTTAATTGGAGTTACAAATAATGAAATAAAAAATAAAGATTTTTTATGTACATAATGTACATATAGTCAAATGGGTCCAAACGCCAAACTCACATATTTTATTCCAAGACTTTTTGGTATTTTATTTAATAGTATTAGTTGCAAAATGAAGTTTAAAAGAAAGTTTGATCAATTTGAAATTTTCTATAAATAGTTATGAAACTGGGAAGTTGGACTTTTAGGCTTTTTAGGTTCATTTCGATTATTTATTTATTGGGTAGGTAATTTTTTGATATTTTTTATAAATTAATTTACATTATTATGAACAACTTTTAAGAAAGAATCATTTTTATTTGAGTTTGTTTTATTGATTAATAAAATAGGTGAAAATATGTACAAGATGAAAAATGATGAATATGTACAAGTGAGATTTGATTTTCTTGATTTTTATAAGTGGACCATATCTCTCCATACTTTATTCATGATTGATCAGGTCACCCCTTGACCTTCTCTCGGGGTTCGAGTCAGTCTACATTTATTCCATAAATACATCATTCTTTTTTTATTTTCTTTTTCCTTTCTTCTTTAATCTTTTAATCTGGTTAAAAAGAATGATAATTATATAATATTAACAAATCAATGATGAATGATAATTAATGAATGTATGCATGTATTTTACCAAAGATTTTAGCTAAAATAAAAAGAATAAAGATGTTAAATCATGGGTTCATCATGCTTTCATGATGTTTTCTCAGTAATGTGAGGTGAATCGTGAATCTCGATCGAGAACTACTTCCTTTGAGATACCATGGAGATTGATCACATGTATAATATATAACTCACCTGTCATCTGAGGTAAACCAGTAACGAAGTCCATGTAAATTCTTTTCCATTTCCATTCAGGGATATGGAGAGGTTGCAAAGATCCTGGTGGATTTTAGTGTGGACCTTTACTTGTTGGGGAGTGAAACATGAATTCACAAACTCAACATCATTTTTCTTCATTCCCGTCCACCAAAAGTTTGAACGAAGATCCTTATACATATTTGTAATTCATGGATGAATATATAATCTAGAGCAACGAGCTTCACGTAAAATGTCTTTCCTCAATTCGGATGTGTTTGGTACACACACTCTATAATGGTTTTATAATAACTCATCTTGTATCCAAAATCCCTCCATCTCATTCTTCTCAAGTTGTTTTCTGAAGTCTTTAAGGACTGGATCATCCTCTTATCCTTTCTTTATTCTATCCAAGATCTCTAGTTTATATCGGTTAGGAATAGTCATAGTACCACCACTATTATGAAATGGTTTCCATTCACTCAATGTTCATAGTAAACCCCGAAAGTGGATAGCACTCACAAAACCATATGAGGAAGTTCTTCTAAGGTATCTACTACGATGTTTCATTACCGAGGTGGTAGGAGATGGTGCAATCATAATTCTTCAACAGCCCTAGTCACCATCTCTGTCTCATATTGAGCTCCTTCTGGTCAAACATATATTTCCAGCTTTTATGAACAGTGAATATTTCAAAAGTAACACTATAGAGGTAGTGTCTCCATATCTTTAAAGCGAATACTACGACAACTAGTTCAAGGTCATGTATCGAGTAGTTCCTCTCACATGTCTTGAGTTGTTGTGATGCATAGGCAACTACCTTGCCATGTTGCATAAGAATTGCCCTCAAGTCCTTCTTTAGATGCATCGGTGTACATTGTAAACCATTTAGTCTCAGAGGATAGAGTAAGGATAGGCGCAGATGTTAGGCATTCTTTCATTGTCTGAAAATTAGTTTTGCATGCATCAGACCATTTGAATGGGACTTCTTTCTAAGTCAACCTCGTCATTAGCAATGTTATTCACGAAACATCCTTCACAAATCTTTTATAATACATAGCTAGATCCAAAATAGCTCGTATTTTAAGATAGTCTTTGGGCATTCCTAACTCATCACCGCACCAACCTTCGCAGGATCAACTAATATACCTTTCCCAAAAATAACATGACCTAAGAAGGATACATCAGATAGCCATAAGTCACATTTGTTGTATTTAACATACAATTTTTTTCTCCCTTAGTGTTTCAAGTGACTTCTAGAGATGGTGTACATAAGCACATCATTAGTGAAGACTACTGCAAAGTGGTCTAGGAATTTCTGAATACTCTATTCATGAGATTCATAAAGGCTGCTGGGGCATTTTATAGTCCAAAAGGCAGAACTATAAATTCATAATATCCATATCTAGTTCGAAAGCTATCTTGAGAATATCTACATATTTAATTTTCAACTGATGGCATACATATCTTAAATAGATCTTGGAATACACGGTTGAACCAGTAACTGGTCAAAGAGATCATCTATTCTTGGCAGATGATACTTATTCTTATTGTCCACTTATTTAACTGTATATAGTCAATGCACAACCACATCGACCCATCCTTCTTCCTCACAAACAAAATGTGTGCACCCCATGGTAAAGTAATAGGACAAATGAAGCCTTTGTCTAATAGTTCTTGTGACTGTACCTTTAACTCTCGTAACTCTACTGGTGTCATATTATATGTAGGTATTTAGATGGACTAAGTATTAGGTGTGAGAGAGATTTCAAATTCAATCTCTTGCTCAAGTGTTAATCCATGTAATTCATCTGGAAATATATTAGGAAACTCGAACACCATAGGTACGTCATCTATCACTTTGTCTGACCCTGATGTAGTGGATACATAAGATAAATAACCTTATAACCCTTCGCTCTAATAATTGTTGTGCCTTCAGAGTAGAGAGGTATTTTATATTTTTACTAGATTTCTTTCCAATAAACTAGAATTCTATAGAGTTAGAATGTGAAAAGTTATTACCTTTTAGAAATAGTATAGGCATGTGTGTTGCCTTTCTAGACAACCCACCCCATGATGATGTCAAAATTATTCATATTTCAATAAGTTGTAGAGAAACAAGTAGTTGATGTCATGCAATTTGTACTACATAATTATTCATAATTTCTTGGATTATAAATACATGTCCTCATGATCCCTTGATCGGATAGGATTGTTATATTTGTACTGGTTGTGGAAAGTTTAAAGCATTTTTTTGCCTAAGGAGGGCATCATCCATGGCTCCTCCGATTGGAGTAGGAACCTACTCCATGGAGTTATGTAGTTATATTCTTCCTAATAAGGGTGAACATAACCTTTAGCTCTAGCATCCATAGGTTTAGATGCCTCGAATATCTCAGCTTGTGCATTGAGCATCTCCTCCGATACTTGCTGCTTTTGCCCCATCTCTAGGAGCATTGTCATCATAGCTTCTAATTGCCTAGAAACATCTTGGTCTTCCAAGATATTGGGATGAATCAAGGCCAAAGGTTAGATCTTATATATTTTAACATGATGTACATAAGGGAAAATGATTTGTGAATGCTACTGTAGTCAATTATTAAGATCAAAGGATCTTAATATACCTTTAGTTTCTGAATATTACGAATTGTCAATTACTGAATAACCTACTGGAGTAATCAGGCTCTGATACCAAACTATCACAACCCCAATTCTGGATGCCAGATCCTCCCATATCCGTATAGGGTTACTCATCAATAATTTATTCAGCAATCACAACTGCCATTCAGAAATAAACCGCAAATACAAATACTCAGAAAGAAGTACTTAATACTTTTCCTTCACATAATAATTTTTACATTATACAATGTCTCACTATAACCATTTACATTTACATCAGCTAGAAAGGAAATACACAAAAAGGTTGCCAACTACCTTATGGAGTAAAGCTACCGTGTATGGCCAGATGGCTATTATGTTAGTTATCTGGATTATTAAAGTCCTTGCGATGGATACCAACACCAGTTGGGTTACCATAAACCATAAAATGAAGATTATCGAGTGCTAAATAATGAAGAAGAGAAGAGTAAACAAGTAGTGTAGTGTAGCAAAACTTATTATACCAAAAGTTTCATTTCTTCTCACTAATTTAAATCTTATTCCTTCTAATGCACATTAGGGATTAGTCCAGGAAAAACATCACCATTCATGGACTCAGAAGCTGTGGACACTTTGGGATTGGATATTGTGTTGATATGGTGAGCTTATACCGCTGCACCTCGACTTAATCGATTCTCCAACACTACCCTGATGATGAAACGTAGATTCATCATCCATTTGAAAAATGCAAAGACAAGAGTCGCTAAGTAATGGCCTGACAACTCAGGATCACTGTCACTGAGGTGACTACCCCAATCCTCACGTTGATCAACAATTAACCTACACAAATAATCAAGCAATTAAGAAAAAGAGTTAAAATTTATTATACCCTACTAAGAATGTATAATGGCAAGCAAGTAGGGGTCGGACACAGGAAGCAAGGGAGTAAAGCAGGCAAGACAAAGGTCAAGCACCCAATACCTTGTTAATTACTCGGGCCAAACTGAAACTTTTTTGTAGGTTTTTAATTTTTGATTCTTTTCATTTTATTTTTAAATTTATATTTTTTTATACTTACATTTTTATTTTCTGATTTTTATTTTCTTTTTATTTTTTATATTTTTATATTTTCTTTTTCTATAAAATAAGATATAAAGCTATATAAAATATATGAATACAAGAGAGATGTGAGAGAGATAAAATCAGGTAAAAATATTCAAAAATACAAGAAATAAAGTATTTTTGAGCTTTTTATAATTTTTTAATGTTTTTATGATTTTTCGGTATTTTTCCTAATTATTTGGTATTTTTAAAGTCAAAAATACTGAAAATAGTAAATAAAATAAGAAGTTGAAATTAAAATGGAGGATGATAAAATATAAAACAGTAACAAAATTTCTCCAAATTAATTTTAAATTAAAGATAATAAAATATAGAAAATTTAGAAATATAGATTAGATTTTTCGAATTTTTTAGGAATTTTAATATTTTTATGAAGGTTTTAGGGGATTTTCAATTTTTATGGGTTTTCTTTTATCTTTTTAGTGGTTTTTGGTTTGAAGATAAAATATATAAAAACACAAAAAATATAAATTTTTGGAATTTTTAAAAAATGGTTTGTTATTTTTATGTATTTTCTAATGCAAACAGTGAAAAAAAGCATATTTTTGAATTTTTATAAATACTAAAATGAACAAAAATGCAAAATTAAAATATGGGTGGAAATGCAATGCAACAGGAATATAGTGATATTTTTTTATATTTTTTTAGGGATTTATAGTTGCATGAAATAAATAGAGACAACAAAGAGAAACTACACTACTAGCAAGGGCTTTTTTGTAAATAAGCAAAAGTTCCAGGACCACAGTGTAATTTTCCACAAAATATATAAAGGAGGCAGGAAGTTACATGACTGGTTATAAACAAACTAAGACACAAGGGCTTCTTTGCAAAAATGCCAAGTCTCACGTGGAGAACCACGTGCGCACTGGCAAGGACTTCTATGTGATTACCAAAGATCCAGGGGGTTAACACGCAAAATATCCCAAGGTTTATAATTGAAGTAGGAGGTTTATGGACTTAAACAAAATACAAAAAATGCCAAGGGGCCTAGGCACTAAATGTCCCCTCATGTGAACGATCATGTAAGGTGACGTGACCAAGGACTATTATGCAATTTAGCAAACTATGGGGCCTAAGTATAAAATATCAGAAATGAAATACATGGCAGAGAAATGTTTTAGTTTAAATATTTAAATACAAAAATAACTGAGGGCGATGGTGCAAAATACCCACAACTGAGTCGATCTGACGGTGCAACTTTCTTCACTTGACACGGCACAGGGGCGCGCGATGACGCTTCGACTTCGACGACTGAGATTAGATGGTCCTCGATGCGATAGATGACCGGGAGCCTCTTGATTGAACGACTGCTGTTGACCTGGAGCGCCGGCCTCGATCCGACCGCGGAGGGTGGCGGTGGATGAACAGGGATGCTCCGCCGGTGAGGCGAACTTCCCCACGCCCAATCGGCCTCGTCTGCCGTGGGTTAGTACTTTAAAATGGCCGTGGCACTTCCCGGAGTGGCCCTCTGTTGGCTAGAAGCTCCAAAAAGCTCTAGCGTGGATCGGAGAGCAAGCAGCAAGGCCGCGGAGCAAGAGTGCCCCAGGAACCTCGGTCGCTTACTAAACGAACTCCAAGATCTTCTGGTGCTTTTGGACCTGCAAAAAATGAGTGAGAGGATGGAGGGAAAGTTGCCTCGACCCTGCGGATGGGTGGACACGGACGGAGGAGACTAGCGTCGGCCGGCGGAGCTCGAGACCCGACCAAGTCTGGATTGCGAATTTGAGGATATTGTAGATGAGATTGATGATCGAGAAGTGGTGGATACAGATACTGGGATGCTAAGGAACTCAAGGGATACAAATGGAATGAGAAAACACTCACCAAAGTGGCGCCAATGACGAGGTTGGGTGATGCACTCCGACGAGATGGATACGACTCAATTCAACACCGCGAGGGCACATGGAAGTTGGGTTGGACTCCTGCTGTCACCAGGAGGAAGCTGAGCAACCTAGGGTTTGGCCTTTTTGGTGGAAGAGCGATCAAGGAGCCAAGGAAAGTCGGGGGTCCCTTTGGAATGAGTTAACAGAGCAGCTCGAAGAACGATGGCTCTGGGGAGCTTCAGTGATCAACGGATCGAGGTGACATCTGCATGTGTATAAGGGATCTACGAGGATCAAAAGCTGTAAAGGAACCATCGTGAAAAAGTGCAAGGCGCGACCATGAAAAAATGTTGAAGATGGTCAAGACACCAATCTGACACAAAGCCAGACCTCGGTCAGAGAGCTGACCGAGGTCAACCAGCAGAGAATTCTGGTTGGTCCACGTGGACCAACCAGAAAATTCCTGACAAAAATCTTTGTAAATTCATTTTAAAATAGTAATTGAATTTATTAATTTTTGGTTATTAAATAAAAAATGTTTATTATTTTTCAAAATATTTTATTATGATTTTTATTTATTTTTTAAGGTATAAAATTATACGTTACCTTTTATAGGTGATATACATGTATGTTCATCTAGATATTTTAATATTTTATTTTTATTTTATACATTTAAATTTATTATTTTGTTTATTGTTTTATATATCTACATTTTAATTTTATGAACTTAAATATATTTTTATTTGATTTTTATTAAGTGATTTATACAGTTAAATAAATAGAAGTATTATCTACATAGGTATTAGTACAGGTATTTCATCTATATATTTTCTACAAGTATTTTATTTTTGTGTTTTCTTTGTGATTTTTTCCAGTTTTAATATACAAATATATTATAAATAATATTTTCAAAATTATAAAAATATAAAGTAACAAAATAATGAATAATAAATAAAATGAATATTTTAATCGATCTAAGTAGACAATAGGGGTCCAAAACCTAACTTTCAAACCGCAGCACTGAAAAATATGAAACTACATTCATTAAATAGATTATTGAAAATTATATACAATTAAAGGTGATTTTGATCCATTTGAATTTTTTATTTGAGAAGATACATGTCCGGGAAGTTGGGATTTTGGAAACTTACTCAGATCATAACTTTTTATCTGTACATTATTTTTGGGTGAAATAAATTTTGTATTTTTCTTTATTTAATTATCTATAACTTTCATGTTCAAAGTTTCTTTATTTGAAGTACAAAAAGTTGAACTAAAAATAGGTCTCAAAATGAATAAAGAATGAAATAAATAAAATATACTTTTGTTGTATTTTGGCCCTTATCTCCACCTACTTTATTCCTTGTCGACCTAGTCATCGAGATGCCTAGGTCTCGGGGTTTCGGGTCATAAAATATTTGTAATATTTTATTCTTTTATTCTTTTATTTTCTTTAATCTATAATTTTGACTTTAAAAACTGTATTTTATACACTATTTACACAATGATGCATGAATGCTACAATGCCTAAATTAACGCTATTTACACGCATTTACTAGAGTTTTTAAGGCCAAAATGATAGAATAAAGATGATGAAATGTAGATTCATCACCTGACCATTTCCTTTTCTTTTATTGTTTAAGATTTCAAACCCTCAACCTGACAAACAAAGAAGTATGCCATCCTCGAGGACCCGGTAGCTTAAAACCACTGGCTAACCTTTAATCACAAAAACTAATGTCTTTGAATACATGTTATCATGATCCAACCGCTATCCAACCACTAGTGCCTACATGGTATGACAACATCTTCAGTCAATCAATCCGCATAATAACGGACGATTTCTAGGCGTTGCAAATAATTTATTTCACGTGCTCAACAAATCCATGCAACCATGTTCCACCTAGGTCTGTCCTGCCAATACAGATGTTCTTCTGACAAACCTACAGGTGGCATGCCTGACCTATAGTATATACTCCAAGTCATTCTTAACGTAACACACAATCTTTTTTAATATCCATTTTCAATATACATCAATTCTCATGATGTAGTTTGTTCGTTAAGCCTTCGATTTGCATATTCATCAACATTGAGTATAAACTCACATTATATTAATTCATATGTATATATATATTCACATTTATGAATTATTTAACTCCCAAATCCTTACTTTCCAAGCCACTGCATCAATTTAATGCTTAGACATTTTAATGGGAATCAAAAAGCGACTTTTATAACTTACAAAAATAGCCAAATTAGGATTCTTCGTACGATAGAATATCAAATCAGGAATTTCAATGACCTTGTATGAAAACCCAACAACAATAGGAAATATTTTGTTACCTAATCGAGATCTATCTCATTTAAGCAGTGCTTTATTGCAATTCATTTTCGGAAAGGCTGATTTATGTCTCCTGAAACAATCGAGTTTCATTTTAGTATCAAGAACACTAAGAATGTGTGAAGAACATGAATAATGGATGAAGAGCACGAAGAACACAAAGAACATATTTTCTCTCATAGTTTTGGCAGAGTTTTTCCTTATATTGGGACATATCTATATGAAAATTTTGGTAGATTTTCCCCTTATATTAGGGAAACATTTAGCAGAGTTTCTCCTTATATTGGGATATATTTCAAAATAAAAATAGAAAGAGTTTCCTCTATAAAATCATAGAGAGGAAAAATAATAGCGAAATAGAAAGAATATAACAGAATTGCAAGCGATGGAGAATCGGTAGACACCATGCATCTTAGGTGAGTGAAGGTTTGTCGAATAACAGGGTTTACTGACGTGTATAGCTGTCCACACCTAAGTAGGGTGTTACACAGATTTATCCCTCAAAAAAAGTATAAAACTGAAATCGAAAAATATAGTAGAACTATAAGTGATGAAGAATCGGTAGACACCATACGTCTTAGCTGAGTGATGGTGTGATGAATCACAGGGTCCACTGGCGTGCATATCTCCACGTACATAGGTAGAGTGTTACATTGATTTATGCGTCAAAACAAGTATAAAAGAGAAATAGAAATAATATAATAGACCAATAAGGGATGCAGAATCAATAGACAACACGAGTCTTAAGTGAGTGAAGGTGAGACGAATCACAGAGCTCACTGACAAACATAGCCGCCCACACCTATCTAGGTTGTTACACATATTTCTCCCTCCAAACAAGTATAAAAGAGAAATCAAAAGAATATAATAGAACTATAAGTGATGGAGAATCGATTAGGTGAGTGAAGGTGTGATTTATCACAGGATTCATTTATGTACATAGCTGCCCACACCTAAGCAGGGTGTTACACATATTTCTCCTTAAACCACAACACAAAACGAATCTAAAATAAAGATGAATTGAGAACTTATCTCAAATTAGAGCCTAGTTACGAAGCCAAGAAGGAGAGGATCGTAGCGTCCTCCTCCTCAACGTCCTTCCGGCACTGCTTCGCTAGCATTTCTTCCCCCAACTCCCTCTCATCCTCCTGACCTCTCAACCCTAGCCCTCAAGGTAGCAGTGGTAGTGAAAATCGTAGAAAATGACTGGGTAGGGGATTTTTATAGGTTTCAGAAAATTGCTAACCATGGTTAGTAAACCATGGTTTAATCCTTAACGACAGTTATGGTTTTGGTCATATCTTATCCAAAACTTTAGGCTTAAGTTAGATCCTCTAGAAGCTACTACATTCACTAATGATACTTAATTAGTACTAATGTGATTAAATTTCACTAATCATAATTTAACTTTCTCAATCATACTTAACTTTTGCTGACTTTTAATTATTGTTTGCTAATGGTCATTAGCTGCCTCAATCGTCATTAGTTTCTCTCATCGTGTTCAATTAGACTTAATGATGAACTTTAAGAGTAAATGACATCTTAAGTCTCCTTACTTCTCTTTCTTCTGAAAATCATAACTATTTGAAATAAAGTCCGATTCAAATGAAACAAATTCCATTTGTTTCCTCTTCACGAGCCGGATCTCATGATATAGGATCCGAAAGAGGCCTAGTTCAAATCTTTACAACCAGACTCCTTGATAGTTCATTAATTTGTCTAGGAAGAGCTAGAAAATTCACACACATGGTACTTGTCATTTCAAGGTTGCAAGAGTATGGGACTGGAAGGATGGTTTTGAATAGACTGTGAATTGAACTGAAAGGTAGGAGCATGGAACCTAAGGGTTGGTTTGCCACACTTCCTAACCTTAGGGTTCGTTTGGATGCAGGGTTGGGCAGGGTTGGGTTGGGTTGGGGTACCCCAGTGAATAATAAACTATGAGGAGGATTAGGAGGGTTGGAAGGAGGGGTACCCCGGGTTGGGCTAACCCAACCCTGCCCAACCCTACAACCAAACGAAGTCTTAGTGTGGTTCCAAACAAACCAAGAATCCAGAGGTCTTAAACATGCTCCAAACATTAATTTTATCAAGACAAGTTCAAGAGTCAAAAATTGTTCCAAGTTCTTTCTTTTCCTTTTTTTATTTTCCTTTCTATACTTATTAGCATACATGTTTGCTAGGTACTAGCAAAGGCAAGTATAGGGGTGATGAATATCTATTTCATCACTTTTATTCTTTCATTTTCGTCTTAAAACTCTAGTTTAATGCTTGTATATAACATTAATTTGTACAAAATAACACCCAATAATTGACATTTAAATATTATTTAAAATATAGTATTTAATTCCAAAATAAAGAATAAAGCAAGAAAAGAAAAAGATTGAAGTGTAAAAGACACTGAGTGACCCTAGACCTCGAGACCCAGTCATCATAATGATTTGATCAACAATGAATAAAGTAGGGGGAGATATGCTGGAGAAATTATATAGATAACACAACTAAAACCCTAATTTTTATTAATAAATGCTTTTGGGATTTGTTTTATTTTCTCATTCTATACTGCATTCAGTAAACTCTTAACACGAAACTTGTACATAAAGATACAAATAAATATATAATATTTATTATTCAAAAATACTGCACAGTGTGCCCATGATTACAGATTAAAAAGCCACAAAGAAAACTTTCAATCATGTATCATCTCCATACTAACTAAAAATTGACCAAACTCACATTTATTATTCATAAAATTTAATTATCTATTTAGTGAAGGTGGATTCATTTAATTTGGAGTTAAGATGCAAAAGTTGGCTTTTAGGCCCTTATTGTGCAATATACCTATATAAAATATTAATTATATTTATTCTTTAATTATATTTATTCTTTATTTTTTTAACATTCTTATATTTTTATAAACTTGTAAGTATTATTTAAAATATATGTAAATATCTAAAGTAAAATAAAACAATCAAAATCACATGAAAATAAATAAGGCACTTTAATATATTGTAAAATATACAAAAAACACACCTACAAAATATATGTACATAATTAATTAAGTGAATACAAAATTTGGGAAAATAGATTAAAAATATGTACATATTTATTTGAGTAAGTTATAAATGTAGAAATATGTATATAAATTGGTAAAATACATATTACAAATTTAAAATAAAATACATCAAATATAGGCATATATACCTATGTATATACATGTAAATATTAACATCTAATAAATCAACTCATGAAAAAATAAAAATCATAATAATATTCTACATAAAATAACCCATATTTTATTGTTTTGATAAAAAATAATAAAATTATTTATTATCTTTAATTTAATTAATAAGGAAATTTAGCTAGCTCTTTTTTTGTTGGTCCATGTGGACAAACAAAAGCCAGCTTTTGTTGAACTTTGGTCAATTGCTCATTTGGCGCCTCTGACTTGTTAAAGTGCCTCGAGTCCCCAAATTTTTTCCCAATTCCTTGCATAATCTAATGATCAAATCGTCTTGCACTTTGAACGAAATTTTCGATGTGATCTCCGTGTTTCTCGCCCTAAAATCAACCCCCATCAATCTTCATCGGGTAAGGCAAGATTTGTGTTAGAAGACCCCCTCTCCATCTATGTATATATAAACTCCTCCATGCCCCCTTTTATGTTTATTCCCTCTTTACTCTTTGTAACCCCAATTCTTCGATTTCTTGAGCTTGCCGGTGACAACTGCAAGCTCGCCAGATCTTTGGCATGGAGAAGGAGAGATTAAAGGTGGAGATCTAGCTCGCTACAGTAGTCGTCGGCGAAGTTTCTATTGCTCCCTAGAATAGTTAGGTAAGAGTTGCATCTCTTGCGTAATTTTATGCATTTTCATTCCAATGGCGTTGGTTCGTGTTTAATTTTCTCAAAAACATAGTAGGCTTAGGTAATATTCGAATCCTCATTTTCTAGAGCTTAGGTTCTAGCTCAAATTCATAGTGATCCAACCCTAGTTTCGATTCAATTTCACCACCATATTTTCCCTCTTCACATTCTCCATCGAACCCCCTCTCATTTCACTCCAATTATTAAAAGTAATCGAGATATTTGGTTCTCCTCCTCCACCCTTCTTCGTAGATTTTTTCATGACTCATCTCTACCCCATTCGACCTAATAAAGCCCCTTATTTCTTGGCCTTCTCTTTCCTGAGCTAACCATGTAGGTTCGAGCTTCATAGGACACATCTTGGGGGTCGATTTTTTTTCTGCATGAGGAACTCTAGCCATCCGAGCTTCGATGACCCTCCAGGACCCTCTCGATGGTCCCCAGATACTTTTGAGACTACCATTGGCAGTGGACCTACATAATGAACTTATAGAGTATCTAAGAGGTGAAGAAGAATGTCGGAGACATGAGATTTTGCCAATCGAATGAGACCCAACACCTAGTTCGTCCTTGTTCTTTGTAAAGAGGAGGGACCGTTCGATTAAGGTGATGCCCCAGTTTTGATGAAGACCAACCGATCTTGAGCTACAATGAGAACATGATTTATTTGAGGATCTGATGTCATACATCGATCGACAAAGGGGTACAGAAGGATTTGAGCCCTTCATCGGATAAGTGAGTCTATGTGGAGCGTACGGAACCGTTCGATGAAGCACCTTTAGAGGGGTAAATTTCAAGGCCTCCCTCTACCTTTTTATGTTTTCAAATTGGTCCTGTTAATATTAAGTTACATTTAACAACTTGTGCAAATTACAATCGAGCGCCCACACTTCTTGCTTATGGTAGTTAGGTCCATGCTAGGTGACCACATGTGGTGCACCATGTGAGTTGGACATTTTGCAGAAAAACACTCCCTAGTTCTACTATTTTGATTTAATATTTTAATTTTGTAAAATAGTGTAATATTTTGGGGTAATTTGCATGGAGAAACTTAGATTTTTATTTAATTGCAAATATAACCCTACCAGGCTATTTTATTATATTTATGTCTATTTATTTTTATTAAATAGCTTCAATGCATAAAAAATTATGGAATAATTTTTATGAATGCTTCATATTTTGCTGAGAATGAACTATATTTTGTTGACAAGGTTTTTTGCGGTTTAAAAAGTTGGTTTTATCAAGTCGTTGTTTTCCCACGATAAACCGTTATCAAACAAATAAAATACAACTACGAGCACGAAATATGTAAGCAAAAAGTATGCGGCAAGTAGAGGTTCGAATCCACAGGGACTTAGCAAATTTGCATAATTTCTCTTCGATTTTCAAGAACAATTCGACTCTTAAGATGATTCAAAGGAGCTACTATTATATGTCAAGTCAAATGATATCAAAAAGAAGTTGTAGGGACTTATGCGTAGAATTAATATAGAATTAGGGGCTGCCATGCAACTTAATATTATCACTTAAATGATCTTTTTAAAATAGATAGGAAGGAGCATATGCAAACCTTGTAGATTAAGTTAAAACATATAGACGAAATGCATAGGAAGTTAGCAAACAAAGCAACGTCAGATCTTGATTTCTCAAAAAGTAATTTTTTTATGGCATCAATTGTAAAGCAAATGGAAATGAAACTAATATTATAAGATAAAAAAGTGAAAAGTCTCTTCTCTGCACTTGACGGAATGGAATCCCTTGGGGGAAGGTGGCAACGGGAGAACAATGAATCGGAGCCCGCAGCTGCAGTGCGTTGGATCTACGATGCGGCGGCGCACGAGCAGAAGCCGAGGGCACGGGGACGCGCACAGGTTGTAGCAGCCGATGCAAGTGCGCGTACGGGTTAGGTGCTCGATAGTGCTGGACTGCACTCAAGATGGTGTGCTGGAGGAGTGGCTAGAGTGCCGAGGAGGACGCCCGCAGGTGGGGCGTGAGGGGTGCGGTTGAATGCTGGAGGTGCACCTGGACGGAGGTGAGGGGTGCGTCAACCGCACACAGCTGCTGGACACCGTGGACGCACCGGAGGAGCACCGTGAAGAGGAGGAGAGTGGCCGGAGGTTGATGGCGCTATACTTTTGCCTGCATGAGAAAAGGAGAGAGAGAGAGGGAGATAACGAGAATGGGGTCGAGTGAGAGAGAGTGAATGGGGTGAGGATGGGGGAGGGTGAGTACGTGAGTGGCCTTTTTATCCTTGCATTGTGCGGCTCCATGCTATGCAAATAAAGAGAGAGTAAAGACAAAAATATAATTGTTGCATGGGGAAGGGAATGGGTGAAGTACGTGAGGTGCAACTTATGCATGGGGAAGGGAGTGGTATGGTGGCTCTATGCATGGGAAAGGGGAGGGGTAATTGGTGCACATGCATGATATTAAAGAGAGGAACTTTTGCACTATTCCCCCTCTCCATTTCTTTCCAACAAAAACTGTGGGCTTTATCCAAGCTATAATGAGTGGTCAATTTATACTATCTTCCCTTCTATTTTCTTTCCAATAAAAAGTGAGGTTTTGTAGAGTCAAATCAACGTGTTATATTTAATGCTATATATACCCAATTCATTTCCATATGATTTGTTTAATTCGTGCAGATAATTAGTTAAGTTATATTCAGGTGACTTGACAAGAATGATTAGGAATGAAATATGTAGTCGAAACATTTTTCTTGATTAGAAAATCATGATCGGTTGATTTATGCAGAGATTATGTGCAATTATAGATATCTTGTCTGCTGTAAGTAAGGAATATAGATTATGTGAAATTGGAGTTTATAGATCAATCATTAAAGTTGTATATCACATAATTTGATCATATTATCTCTGTGTATATTGTAATCATCAATTTTTATTTAGCATTTTATTACATTTTTTCATTTATTAAAAATAATTAAATAGCTATTTATTCCCTATTTGACTATAAAAATACAAAAAACTGTAAAATCTTATTTAAAAAAACCAAAAATATATATAATATATATTAATATATAATATCACTCTAAATCAAAAATTACAAATAAATATAAAAGAAAAACACTAAATTAAAACCCCTAAAAAACTTAGACAAATCATTAAACAATCTTGAAAATGAAAAATAGTTATTTATTTATTATTTATATTATATAGTATATATTAAAACAAGTTTTAGGAATTCTAAACTATTTATCTATTTTTAAAACCCAAAATAATCTGGCCTATTTATTATATCTACTATATTTCCTAGTTAAATTAATTAAAATTACTTAAAAATTAACAAAAATTATAAAAAATAACGAAAATATAAAAAAATATGTAAAATTTATAAAATTTTATTTATGATTTTTTAATATATATAACTATATTTATAAATACAAAACCCTATCTAGACTATATTACTTTTATACCTATTTATATTATTATTATTGATAAATACCTTAAATATATTTTAAAACCTGTAAAAAAAGGACTATACTTACTTGTATTTTCTGAAATTTTTATATTTACTATATATACCATATATAATACTCATATTACACATATTAATATATATCCTTATTATATTAAAAAGAAACTGAAACTCTAAAAATTAAAATCCAAAAGTATATAAATATATTATATATAAAATCAGAAAATTGAAAAATACTCAAAATCCACAGAAATAATTAAATATAAAATACACAAAAATACCTATGTAGGATGCTAATTGTCATCTACTCCCTTTTGCTCTATATGGTTCGATATCAGCATTTATTCACTATACACATATTTTGTAGAGTTAAAATAAAATAAATTTTGACTCACTAGACTTTGATTGCTTCATTCATATTTTGCGGGTTGATTGTTGTCTGATTTCATCGGTCTTGTCAATAGTCATTTCAGTGACTTATGTTCCAGCCTTGTTGGGATACTAGACCATCGCAAGATCCGAGTCAACATAAATGCACTTAATATTAAGGTCCATTTGTATAATTAGGGTTATGTATTGTGACCCTATTCATAAAATGTAGTTTTGAGGGCATAATTGGCTTAACATGTGATATTCAATAATGATCTCCAATCTGAGAAAGAGATGGCAATCTTTCTTTAAAGATTTATTTTCGATCGACTTCTTGATATGGGTCCTCTACATAGGAACATTGATTCTGAAGTGTAGGAATAGTCAAGTCAAAGAGTTGACTTGATGAGGTCGAGATAAAATAAGACCCTAGTTGTAACTATCATGATCTGACACATATCCTTTGACCGGAGACAGATAGACGTCTATATGTGTGAGTGTACAATTTGACAGACCAATATGTTGATGGCCTAAGCAAGGTGCATATATCAACTAGTTGGTGTGCATATGAGGACATATGATAGGTATGATCTCTCAAAGAAATCATGCATGTTCATAGTTGGTGAACATGGAGACAGAGCTCACTCATGAGATATTTTGAGGTCAAAATGAATTGCATGTATGGTTGTCTTGTTTATGAAATAAGACACGAATTCGAGAGATTAATATAGGCTTACGGAAAAGATATGATTACTATTGTCATCCGATTATTGAAAGAGAAATTTATTGATATATTTCGAGGAAGATAGTTAAACTAGGTTTTGAACTTCAGATATATCAAAGTCTTCCAATATGTAGGATTTATGACTACTGGGGATACTCATGGTTAAATATATAAAAATAGATCATCTAGTACGAAACTTCCATTCTGAGGGAATTACGAAATATGATGAATTTTAGTGGCTCCATTTATTAGCTTGATGTTTTGCAGGTCGTTTGGATTAAATATCATCTCATTTGAATCCACAATTTCAATGTCCAAATAATGGAAATTGAAATAGTGATGGAAATTGAAATAAATACACACTTTGAGCTCATTTATATACTCCAAATGGTTTGGACTTTGATTAGAAATGGTCAAGAAAGTCAGATTCAGCTCACTGATACTTTCTCCAGCTTATGGAGAGTGTGATGCGTTTCGTTGAGCTCACTAAGAGTGTGGATTATTTCATCTCGAGCTCAACATTCATAACTGATGTATTTTGCTCAAAATGATATAAACCATGAAATTTGACAGTTATCCAAATTTCAAGTCATTATATGTGAATAGTATGATCTCCCTGGCATTATCTCCAAGTATCCAAGATTTCTTCTCACGAGTCCTAATTAGATTCGGACTCGTACTTAATGATATCAGTAATATGATAATAATCATTATTATCGTGGATATGTGTATATCCAAGGTTTTGTGGAGTATATGTATTAACTAATATGAATATTGGTTCATAATAATAAATATATATTGTTTATATGAATATGATTCGTAAAGAATTATTTCATGGTACATTTGTGAATATGATTCACATTGTTTTTGAATGTAAATTGGATTTACATTTTTGCTTATGATTAGGAATGCGGTTCATAAGATATGTGGGGCTTCTCATAAAATTACCAATGACGATAATTTCATTATCGTGATAATTAAACAACAAATTCAATCCTTTTTGACAATAAAAAGAGGGCTAGAATGTAAATTTCATTATCGTGATAATTTTTCTTTTATTCCTGCGACTAACGTGATTCACGAACAAGTCGACAACAAGTTTATTTTGATCGGATTTCATCCGATACTCATGTTTCCATAATGTGTGAGGGCAAATACCTCCCTTTATGCTGTTGTATTAACAATGTTAGTATTGAAGAACTTCCCATATCTTCCAAGAAGAACGAGTATGATTTCGACCAAGGCTTGAGACCGAGTTTGAGATCTCCTTTGTGTCTTGGACACATTTTCTCTCTATGAAATTGTATCGAATGACATCGGTAAAGCTGCATGAGCACAATGTTCTTCTACAAGAGGTCCATCAGAAGAGACATACCTACTCCAACATTTCATTGTGTGAGAGATATTGTCTTCTCCATTGAGAAGCAAGAGGATTAGATGATGTTGTAAATTAATTACTATTAGCATAATAAGGTAATGATCAAGAATCATTTCCCCTTTTTCAAAACCAAAAACATGTTAAATTAGATTTAGGGGTGTAAAATTATTTTGAAGATCTTCTCAGGGTTGGGTACTACACGCTTTTTTGCTCGATAATTTCTATGCGTATATTAAAAGTAAAAAACATTAGTTACAAGAGAGTTTGCAATAGAACAAGCTAATTTTACAAAAAGAAGCTGTAGTGCAACATTGCTGCAATCAGAACTCAGCTAAGAGGTTCACAACTTGTTGCAACATTCACCATGTTGATGATTCTTCTTGTCGTTTCGGTGGTGGGGGTGAGCCTCGAGAGGCTCATCTTGTTGGACATGCGAGCCCACGACGAGCCATTATGCAATAAATGTTATTGCGATATCATTCCCTGATCTGAAATGAAGAATAAATAATTTGCATAATAGGTCCCTTTGTACAATTAGGGTTATGTACCATGACCATCTTGATGATCATATAGTTGTTGATTCAATAATTGAATCATAATGGCTGGTGCTTGGATGAATATCTAAAGAGTTAGATTGAGGGCTCATCAAGTATCGTCAAATGATTATTAAGAGATGATCTCCAGCCTGAGTAGGATAATCTTACCAACCTCTTGATGCAGGTCCTCTGCATGGGAATAGTGATTCGGAGGTGTCAGATTAGTTAGGTCAAAGGTTTGACGTAACGAGATCAAGATAACCTAAGTCCTATGTTGAATGCTGTCACAACATAGGCACACATCCTCTGACCGGAGACAGATGTGTTACTATATGTCTAACTGTTTACATTTGGCAGACCAATCGATTGATGACCTAACTGAGGTCTATACACCGGCGCGCTGGTGTGCATGTAAGGGCATATGAGTAATGGTCTCTCAAAGGGAGCATACTGGTTCACTTATGAACCGGAAGACATGAGCTCACTCATGAGGTATTGGGACCGATCAAATTCCATGCATGGTCGTCGTGCTTTGGAAGCATGACATGAATTTGAAGGAATAATATATGCTTTGGGAAAGCATATGATCAATACCGATTCCCAATGACCAAGATTGAGAAACTTGATGATCAAACCCTGAAGAAGACAGTGTAAATTGATCTACATCTTCAGGTTGATCATAGGTTTTCCATCATGCAGGATGTACAGGTATTGGGAATACCTGAGGGTGATGTGATCATAAATGATTGTATAACCATGACGCTTCCATTCTGAGGGAGTAGTGAAACGGGTCTGGATTTTATTGACTTCTCTCAATAGAGAAGCAATCTGATCTTGGTCCAAATGTTGAACATTGGTCTTAATGAGATTCAGATGCAATGTGAAGATTAGATTTGCGGTCTTGATATAATCAAGCATCTGTGGGAGGTACGTAAGATCTGGATTTGAGATGAGATCTCAACATCCAAGTCACTATACGTGGAACAATACAATCGCTCTGTCCTTATTTCCAAGTATCTATGGAGAAAGCACATTACTCTTGAAGGAGTTCAAGGATAATTTATTTGATGAATTATGTATCCAAGCAACAAGATGTTGACAAAATAAATGAGACTTAATTATCAAGAATAATATGGATGGGATTCATATTATGAGAATGATTGTCCAAGATAATTAAATGGGATTTGATTATCCAGGATTACAGGCTATGGATAGTGCTATCCATAATATCTGTGTATATATTATAAATGTGATTTAAAATACATTAGAGAGAGACCTTTGTAAATAGCATTTGTTAATTGTTAATGTGAATTGGATTCACCTTAAGTAATTAATTGGAAATGTAATTTACAATTTAGTTTGGGTTGTGAATATGATTCATATAATTTCAGTGGCATGATTGAAATATTCATTAATTAATTAGGAATTAATTTAGTGGATAATTTTGCAATAAATAAATATGTACTATTTAATTGGGGATTAATTTAGTGGATAATATTGCAAATAAATAGGAGATAATAAGATAAAATAAAAATGGGATAATTGGCCACCAAATGAGGTGCCGTCACCCATGAATTAGTCATGGGTGACGCCCCATGATTTTAGGTGGGCAATTATCCATTTTTAACAAATATCATATTATTTTGTGATAATAAATTTTATTGAATTAAATTATGTTGATGATAATGCAACATATATTTAATTTAATATAAATCAATATGTTGTTGTTTTGAACAACAATTATCATGGCCATTGATTTAATATACATATCAATCTAACCATTGATTTTGTATATGTCATGGATTGTGATCCATGGACTTCCAAACTAATATAAAAGGAGGGCAACCCTAACCTCTTGAACTACATGGAGTGTACACGCCTACTCTCTCTCTCATTGCCGTCCTCTCTCTCTAAGGTGGCCATCCATCTTGTGCTTTGAGGGAAGTAGCAATCGTCTCCACGCCAGTTTGATGTCGCTTCGATTTCTCATGGATCTCCATCAACGGATTTTGTTGGACGAGATCAGGAGATTCAAGGATTGGATCTTCATCAAGGATTGCGGGAGGAACGTGTTTCATCATCGCGCCCGCAAGTGCCATCTTCGTAGGTCGGACTTGAGTCAGGAGGATCTCTTGCTTTAGAGATCTCGTGATCGCAACCACGCTTCAAGAGGTATTTCTAATACTTTGTGGTTTGATGAAACGATCCAAGAAATGTTCTTGTGATCATGTGGTTTCATCACTTGATTTAAAATTTTTAATTTCCGCTGCATCTAGTGACTAGTGCGACTAGTCGTCCCAATCGCATGAGATGCGATCAACACGCTTCCGTAATGCGCTTGAGGATTCTTCGTATCCTTCAATTGATATTAGAGCCATGTTGTAAAATGTTTTGGATACAATCCGTAAACCTAGGACGACTTGGGTTTGAAAGGGTTGCAAAATTTTTGCTGCATTTCAATTTTTATACCTCTGTTTAATTGAGTTTTCGGCACTGTTTTAAATTGTTTAAACACGAAATTTTCAATTGTATTTTGTTCCAATTAAATAACGAAACCATAGGATACAGGTTTATCTAATTTGGATTTCATCTGCTCAAGATATGGTGCTTTGAATAAACATGTATTCACTGTTGCGGGAACTGCGAATCTAAACATGATTAATGAGTTAGTTACTGTTTTGATCTGCCTTGAAATGTGTGAAATATCACTTGGGTTCTGTCATAAATCAAATTATAAATCTTGTAAAACTGATTTTGCGTAATTTGGTTTAAATTGATCAAGATATGTTGATTTTAGGTTGTAGGGGTCACTGCTGAAAATTGACGAATTTGATCATGAACTATGTGATAGTCATTGAAATAAGTTGATGAAAATAAATTGTTAATTTTATGAAATAATTAGTGATAAATATTTTTGAAATATTTAAAGAGATAATTATTTCATTGAATGACATTTCTCTAACCAAGATGATAAGATAGTTGATCTTGATCATTAATTGGTTGATATGAAATCATCAACAAACATTGTTTTCATGCAAAACCTCAGTTCATCCTACAATAGTTGCAGGACAACTTTTACATGCAAAGCCCTCTTGCTTGAATAGGATTGGGGATTTGTTTAGCAAATCTCCATATAATATTATCAAAATGGTTTTGATGAATATTATATGGTATAATTTCGGTTGAAAAACCAATGAGCATTTCAAAGTACATAATGATCTATCTGGCATTATCCTTTCCTGAGGTGAATATGGTGACTAGTTGGGGAGCGTTGATGTAGCGGGTTGCACCCGATGTGGTACGTCCCACTCCCGTCGATACTGTTCATGACAGCGGGTAGGGACTCGATGATGTCGGAGAAGTCAAACGGTATTTTTCTAATTATTAAAATTCGAATAATACATACTTTGAGATTATACCTATTATTCAAGTAATAATCAAGTTTGTTGATTGATAATTGGATTGATAATTAATTTAATGTGATTAAATTGATTATATCCAATTAAAAGCGCTCTATTATGAATAAATGTGTATTTCCCTTGGAAGAATTAATTTTGTGAATATGATCTACGATAATTAATTATTACAATTTGAATATAAGGTGGAGGATCATATAAGTGACATCCATGGTCTCTCGTCAAGGCAAAGGATTCTGTCGCCAGATGTTGTATATAGGAGACGCCTGTCCGAAGTGACAGATCCTGTATATGATTTATTTAGATCGGGTTCTTTGCTTCTCGAAAGATAAGGTCGTATACATAGTGATCCCAATATCAGGTCCTCATATTATTGGGGTGATACTGGATTGCGTATAGCGAGTATTAAGCCTATTGACGGTTGGTTCAATTAACAACGGGACAACATCATCTTAGGGGTAGTGGGCCCGGGTGTTAAAGACCGAATTGGGAAATGTAAGTTGGACTTGCAAGGCGGAATGTGTTCCCGCTTCTCTTTATTCGAGTCACAAGTTCTCATATTATTGGGATGTGATAAGGATAGAAAGGAGATCCCATATCTTGCTAGAGATATAATGGTAAGAATATCTCTTACATTGAAAGTGATTAAGGGAATGAACTTTCATTGTTGACAAGGCAAGACAACTTTGATATAAAAATTCCTAAATCAAAGAAAAATATGTATATATAATATATATACCCTTATGCAAATTTCTTATATCGGATAATCCTTCATTAAACCCACTCAATATTATACTTAATAATAACCAGTAAAATATCATGGATTGTACTCATGATCCATATATTATACTTGCAATTGGACACATAATGTAGGTGGTTGCAATGTACAAGTTTCCTCAACATAATGAGGAATGACAATTAAATAAGACAATAAGACATCACCTTAGGGTTTGTATGTCTCTATAGTCTTGATCTTTCATCGAGTGTACTTTGAAAGTGGCATGTCGATGATGATCACAATTGTCAAATTAATCCTTATAACATCTAAGAAGATGTTCTGGCATACATATGTGCAATAGACATTTAATCATGAATAGCATGATTCTTTGCATTATGCAGAATGGTGGCTCGAAAGAGATGATGTATTCAAAATGTTTGAAAACCTACCTGAACCCAAGAGTTAAGATGTATGTAGATATGATGAGTGTCATCATTCTAATATCTATACTCAAGTCATTCATGATGCTTCATAATAATCATTTTGTATGAATTTAATGAAGCATGTATAAATGTTGAAGTGCTCTTGTATTGAAATCTTTTGAATTCAACATAAGAGATTCTTTGTCTTGAATAATGGTTATTTATAGATGAAGAGAGCACGGTGGAAGCGTGGGTCGGACCCATGTGAGAAGGAAAGTCAAAGAGTAGATTGTACTTCTGTGACTTCCATATGACATCCAAAGAGTTGGATGAATGCCAATACTGCAATAAGTTGATGTATCGATAGTATGACTATCAAATTTGTCTAAAATCCTTAGTGAAGGACTCAGATAGAGCATCGGAATAATCTACATATAATCAATGAATTTGACTTACTTATTTCATAAAATAAAGTCTGATAATTGTATCCCAATCTTCTAATGACACTTGCAATTGATTGCATGTATATATTAGAAGATTAATTTGATCTTAAGGTTTAATAGTCATCTACATGGATATTGATGTAATTGTTGCAGCAATCTCTGTTGGATAGATAGACTTTATATTCTCAGTGGGAGAGCCCTTAGTCTTGGAGAATGTCTCTATGACATAGATATTAGAATACACTCATTGTTTGTCTCTAAATGTTGGAAATAAACATGAATTCTGAGATAGAACTATCATAAAGAGTTATGATTGATATATTCTAAATAGTAATCTAACATCTAGTGGACTCCACAAAATTAGAAAATTAATGAATGGTTCATTAAGATTTTTAATATTGAAAATTAAACCTTTAAAAGATCAATAGGAGGTTGCAGATCATTTGGCAATGATCTGGCAACAAGTCTTGGACATTTATCTATTGATATGATCAATAGACTAGTGAGAGATGAAACTTTAGAATGTCTAAAATTTCAAATCGTACATACTTACGAATATTGTATTCAAAGTAAAATGTCCAATACACCCTTCTTTTGAGAAAGGTGTAAGATTCAAGGTATTCAGGATCTCATACATATTGATGTATGCGGATCATCTATATCATAGTGCACATTATGGATATGTGATATCTATTGATGATTATGTGTGATATGAGATTTCTTCTCTTCACCTGAGAAACCTTTGAAATGTTCAAAGATTTCACAATTTTGGTTTAGAACCAAAGTTTGAAGGAAGATTAAATGAATTTGATCTAACCAAGGTAGCAAGTACCTGTTAGATGAATTCAAAGAATACCTTATGAAGATATGAATATCATTTCTATCTCAATCCTCCTAACATACCTAAACTCAATGGAGTTATAGGGAGATACAATTAGATCATGTGTGACATGATTTGATCAATGATGAATTTTAGCATAATTATCCCTTAGTTTCCAAGTATATATGTGTAGTAGAGACTACAGTATATATCCTTAGTAAGGTTCCATGCATGGAAGCTGGAATCTAGCACATGAGAGTGCTACTTCATTTGAAAAATATAGGATGGTATTGGATACCAACTTTATAACTTGAGATTCTTAAAAGATCTCATCTCTGAGAACGTGATTCTTAGAGGATGACTCTCTTGAGAATCAAGATGGAAATGAAGTGTAGGAACTCATTTAATCTTGAGAAGATAATGAGGCTCCTGAAATCGGGAACTAAAAGGACAATTAAAGATGAAGCACTAATACCTCTTCAAATGAGTTTGAAGATGTATTTCAAGTATCAGTTAAGTCTGACAATGATCGGATTTCATGTGATGAAGCTCCTGAGGATCGTGACATGGAAAGATAGATATTAGCAATAAAGTCTAAAGTAGACTTCATATACAAATGTTGTATATGGACCCTTGAGGATCCACCTATATAAGGGTAAGACTCGTTAAGGTGTAAATGGATCTTCAAGAGAAGTGGGAACCTTATGAGAAGGTAGAGACCTTCAAAGCACGGTTCATAGCCATAAGCTACACACCGGAAGAAAAGACATTGCTTGCAAGGAGACTTGCTCTTCGGTGACCATGCTTAAAATCATCAGAATATTGCTAACCTTAGCTACACAACTTGACTATTGCATCTTCAAGATATAAGTCAATATTGCACTCCTCTATGAATACCTCTCTGAGGATATTCACATGAAGTAGCCCCAGGACTTCATGGTTAAGGAAAGAAGGATGTGCACGCTAAAGAAATCCATCTGTGGACTCAAATAAGCTTCTTGAAGTTGGAACGTAAGATTTGATGAAATCGTAAATGTTATGATTTCAGATAGAATCTTGATGAATCATGTGAAGCTTAGTGGGAGTGCCATTATTTTCATCATGCTAAATGTAGATAATATCCTAATCATTTGAAATGATATAAGGATGATAATAAGTGTTTATGATATGGCTATTCCACACCTTGAGATATAATCTCAAAGATGCCTCTTGGGTCTTAGTTCTGAAGGTGTTCAGAAGCAAAGAAAAGAGGATATTGGGACTGTCACATTTGTAGTACACCTTGGACATATTCCATTCTTAGGAATTCTAAGAAAGGCTTCCTTCCCTTAAGATTTGGTACTGACCTATCAAAAGGGATAACACCTCAAAGAGTTGAGGAAGTGAATGCTAGAACTGCTTGCCTTTTGTGCATCAGTTATGAGAAGCTAAAAGTATGCTAGATGTGTACAAAAGCAAGATGTCTGCCATGCGGTGGGAGTAGTAAATTGTTATTAATCCTACTATGGAGAGAAAACACTTGATTGCAGTAATAACAAAATCTTTATAGATGACAAGGCTTTAGAGATAGTGACCTCTAAGTCTTATCTTCAAGAAATTAAGACTTTGAGATAGAGATCTAAAGAGGTCTTAATTGTGGATACCTTTGGAGATAGAGATCTCCAGGAAAAAGGGTATTCTAATAAGGATAATGGAAATTACATAGTGGTTATAATAATATTTTTTGAGATGTAGTGTCAAGGACACTATGACTAACAAGATTGAGTATTGGTTGCATTAGATGCAACATTCACATTAGATGTGAGCACTGTTACTGGGGATATGCAAGTGTCGTAAAAGGACTTGGCGTAGTCTCGTGGGAAGAGAGTGTCTGATCAGCTTACCTAGCTATGTTCTAAATAGCCTATGATTGTTACATGAGTGTGGGTTTAAATGAATAGCCCATTAATGGCTCTTTGGGCTAGTGGAAGATTGTTGGACACACGAGCCCACGACGAGCGATTATGCAATAAATGTTATTGCGAATATCATTCTCTGATATGAAATGAAGAATAAATAATTTACGTAATAGGTCCCTCTGCACAATTAGGGTTATGTACCATGGCCATCTTGATGATCATATAGCTGTTGATTCAATAATTGAATCATAGAGGTTGGTGCTTGGATAAATATCTAAAGGGTTAGATTGAGGGCTCATCAAGCACCGTCAAATGATTATTAAGAGATGATCTCCAGCCTGAGTAGGAGATGACAATCCATTCTCACATAGGCTGATATCTGACCGACCGCTTCATGCAGTTCCTCTGCATGAGAATAGTGATTCGGAGGTGTCAGATTAGTTGAATCAAAGGGTTGACATAACGAGATCGAGATAACCTAAGTCCTATGTTGAATGCTATCACAACATAGGCATACATCCTCTGACCGGAGATAGATGTGTTACTATATGTTTAAGTGTGTACATTTGGCGAACCAATAGGTTGACGACCTAACCAAGGTCTATACACCAGCGCGCTGGTGTGCATGCAAGGGCATATGAGTAATACGATCTCTCAAAGGGATCATACAGGTTCACTTACGAACTGGAACACATGAGCTCACTCATGAGGTATTGTGACCGATCAAATTCCATGCATGGTCGTCGTGCTTTGGAAGTATGACATGAATTTGAAGGTATGATATATGCTTTGGGAAAGCATATGATCAATATCGATTCCCAATGACCAAGATTGAGAAACTTGATGATCAAACCCTGAAGAAGACAATGTAAATTGATCTACATCTTCAGGTTGATCATAGGTTTTCCAGTATGCAGGATGTACAGGTATTAGGAATACCTGAGGGTGATGTGATCATAAAGAGTTGTATAACCATGACGCTTCCATTCCGAGGGAGTGATGAAACATATCAGGATTTTAGTGACTCCTCCCAGTAGAGAAGCAATCTAATCTTGGTCCAAGTATTGGACATTGGTCTGAATGAGATTGAGATGCAATGAGAAGATTAGATTTGCGGTCTTGATATAATCAAGCATATGTGGGAGGTACGTAAGATCTAGATTTGAGATGAGATCTCAACATCCAAGTCACTATACGTGGAACAATACAATCGCCCTGTCCTTATCTCCAAGTATTTGCGGAGGAAGCATATTATTCTTGAAGGAGTTCAAGGATAACTCATTTGATGAATTATGTATCCAAGCAATAATTAAATGAGATTTAATTAACAAGAATAATATGAATTGGATTCATATTATGAGAATGATTATCCAAGATAATTAAATAGGATTTGATTATCAAGGATTATAGATTGTGGATAGTGCTATCCATAATATCTGTGTATATATTATAAATGTGATCTATAATATATTAGAGAGAGAGCACCTTTGTAAATAGAATTTGTTAATTATTAATGTTAATTGGATTCACATTAAGTAATTAATTGGAAATGTAATTTATAATTTACTTTGGGATGTGAATACGATTCACATAATTTCAATGGCATGAATGAAATATTCACTAATTAATTGGGAATTAATTTAGCGGATAATTTCATAATAAATATGCACTAATTAATTGTGAATTAATTTAGTGAATAATATTGAAAATAAATCGGAGATAATAAGATAAAATAAAAATGGGATAATTGGCCACCAAATAAGGTGGCATCACCCATGAATTAGTCATGGGTGACGCCCCATGATTTTAGGTGGGCAATTATCCATTTTTAATAATTAGCATATTATCTTGTGATAATTAATTTTATTGAGTTTAATTATGTTGATGATAGTGCAATATATATTTAATTTAATATAAATTAATATGTTGTTATTTTGAACAACAATTGTCATGGCCATTGATTTAACATACATATCAATCTAATCATTGATTTTGTATATGCCATGGATTGTGATCCATGGACTTCCAAACTAATATAAAAGGAGGGCAACCCTATCCTCTTAAACTTCATGGAGAGTACACACCTACTCTCTCTCTCTCTCTCTCATTCTCGTCCTCTCTCTCTCTAAGGTGGTCGTCCATCTTGTGCTTTGAGGGAAGAAGCAATCGTCTCCACGCCAGTTCACTATCACCTCGATTGCTCGTGGATCTCCATCGACGACTTTCGTTGGACGAAATCAGGAGATTCAAGGATTGGATCTTCAAAGAGGATTGCGGGAGGAATGCGTCTCATCATCGCGCCTGCAAGTGTCATCTTCGTAGATCGGACTTGAGTAAGGAGGATCTCTTGCTTTAGAGATCTCGTGATCGCAATCACGCTTCAAGAAGTATTTCTAATACTTTGTGGTTTGATGATACGATCCAAGAAATGTTCTTGTGATCATGTGGTTTCATTACTTTATTTAAAGTTTTTAATTGCGCTGCATCTAGCAACTAGTGCGACTAGTCGCCCCGATCGCATGAGATGCGATCAACACGCTTCTGTGATGCGCTTGAGGATTCTTCGTATCCTTCACATCTTACGTTACATTCAGCCCAAATGACCCAAGTGGTTGCAACAACGGAAACCATGATCGTATTTTTTCTTGTGTCACATGCTAACTTGGCACAACAGTCTAGTAAAAGATTCAGATCAACGGTTGCAGTTCAAGGGCACTACACACCTTGGCCTAGACCTTAGCGGAGAAAGCACAGTTGTAAAAAATGTGATCTCGGGTTTTGGATACAGGCCACATAGGTAACATCCCCCTCTAGTCGCAAAGCCATGTTTTGAAAGCATATGGAGAGTCGGGAGCCAATCCAAGATTGTGCGGTATAGGATGCAAGCATGCTTCGACACCACTCCATTGTTCCACAGGAGGTGAGCCCAAGATATTGGCTTAGCTTCTTTCCTTACCACTTCAAAATCCTCCTTGTAGGAAAACGACCTTTGGGAGGCCGTCCAGGTTAAACCGTCAATATTTGGGGTCGATGCCATAGCTAGTCGCGATCGTGCCTCGAGAATAGTTTTCCAAACGAAAGAGTACCCACTCTCCCTTGTGCGAAGGAAGAAGTCAGGATCCCTTAATTGTTTGTCCTGCATGTAACATGCCCATATTGATTTTTTTTAGTATTTAGGACATTCCAACACCATGCCAGAACCATTGCCTCACGAATGAAAATAAGAGAGCACATGCTCAGTCCCCCTTCATCGTTGGGAAGCAAACCACGTCCCATTTAACATGATGTGAACCATACACCCAAAGGAAGTCAACACATAGTGCATCGACTTTCTTAATCATCCCAATGTGGATGAGAATTTCAGAGGTTCAGAAAAGGCACACACCCGATATAACCAATCTCAGCAATAACAAGCGACCAACAAGGGTTAAGGGTGTTACTTTCTAGATGCAAAGCAAGGTCCTGACCCGATTAGTGAGCAACTAAGCTGCAAACATCCTACACCTAGCAGGTGTTAGGGGGATTCCAAGGTACTTCGTCGGGAGAGGATATGATTAAGGAGACCAACCTCCATATAAAGCCCAAAGTCTGCAGAGGCATACCTTGGCAAAATAAACTCGCTCTTCTTCGTATACATCGCAAGTTCAGATATTCCCTCAAAAACAACAAGTATGTGTCTGAACTCCTTCAGCGATTAGGTTTTTTTGCAAAAGAACAACATGTCTTCCGCCAAAATAAAGGTGCGAGGGCACCTTGGCTCTCCCCATGTGGATGGGAGGAGGCTCCCTTGAAGCCTGCTTTTTCAACCAGCAAAGAGGGAGTCCTTTGCAATGATGAAAAGCAAGAGACTTAAGGAGTCCTCTTGGCGGAGCCCTCTCGATGATTAGAAATAGCCGTTTGGGGAGCCATCTACAAGGACCGAGAATAATGATGTGTGGTGTGGAGATACAATTCCTGATCTCAACAAGTAAGCATGGTCCTGAGAGTACATGGGTACTGCAAGTTGTGGATCACTCACAGTTAAAAAAAACACTGCCAATCAATGATGCAAGCCACTAGAGTTTCCGTTAACGATTTTTTTGTTCCTGAGAGTGTCTCCGACATAGGGTACTTTGGATCACTTAAGGCAATGTAAAACTTGTGCAGATCAATGATGAAAGCCAGTAGAGGTTTCAATCAAAGATTTTGAGTTCACGAGAGTGTCTCTGATAATGGTTGTGAATTACTCAAAGCAACAGAAAAGCTATTCCAATCCCGGATGCAAACTACAAGAATTGTCCATCAAAGATTCTGTATTCCTGAAGGAAATGAAATTAAAGGCATGTAAAGATTTGGCGTTTAGAGCATGATGGCCCCCAGATTCCTCAGTCCATTCTAGAACTGCAAAGGAATGGATCTTCAACATACATAGTTGTAATTCCATTGACCTAGTTGAGGTTACATGATATCTTTCACATATCAAGTTGACAAAAATATACTTATGACTCCTGATACATGATCAGCTCCAATTGACTCGAGGTCGACAAAATCTTGGACTAAGATGTGAAGCAGCCGAGGAACAAGGTTGTTCACGTGGAGAAGGTTTTTTTTGACGTGATTAACTATCTAAGGAGACAACATAGTAGCTGGAGAAGTAGCTTCAAGCCAACTATCTGGAGCTTTTTTCAAATCCAATTTATTCTACTCTAAGATTCTTATCTTCCGGAAAACGAAATTTCAATCGATTAATTAAACGATTACTATTACAAGCGATTGGATTTGGATACGATATATGCAATCACTATATAATTTTATTATAATAGGCCGAATATATATATATATATATATTATGATATATAGTTTGTAGATAAGATTGTACCCATATGAATAAAATTTGAAAGTTGTATCATTTGTGATCAGAAATGGAAAAATATTACTATATGATCATAGGGATTTTACCCCACGAACCTTACTTATAAATTATGTTTACGACTCTATAAACATCATTATTATCCTTTGACCACGTATACTTGCTCTTTATCTTACACACAAACCCTCCTGATAATTTGATACATCTTGGATTAACTTGTTTGGGTTAAAACTGAGTTATTGAAAAACCACTGAAAATGCAAGGGTCTCTCCCTAATTCCTTCTTCTCCTCCCCTTCTTCCTCTTCCTTTCCCTTCCATGTAATCCACTTCTGATCCTGGGGCGACATCAGCAATTAAGCGATGTGGGGGAGGGGGCGGAGCTTTGAGTGACAATGGGGGGAAATGATCTGAGCTCGGGCGGTGCATGGGGAGGGGGGCAGTGCCATCGACGACGATGGGGGGATGAGATCTGATCTTTGGGTGGTGTGCGAGGAGGGGGGCAAAGCCATCAACAATAGGGGGGAGGGGACCTGACAACACATGACGAGGGGGGCAGAGCTTTTGATGGAAAGGGGGGCGGGGATCCGAGCTCTCTATGTGTCTTCCCTCCTCTATGAGCTCCTCTCCTTCCTCCCTGCCTCTCCTTCCTTCTCTTCCTTTATTCCTCTTGCTTGAAGGGTTTCCACCCCTCCAGCTCCTCATTCAACTCCCTCTCCCTCTCCCTCATTTGCTCTCACTTTGATCTCCTACTCTATCGACCTCCTCTCCGGCCTCATGATCTGCCTCCACATTCCCCAAACAGAGAAGCAGTTCGACCTCCTTTGATCGCACACCACTGCCTGTTGTGGTCTACGGAAAATTGACAACGTCATGGCAATGCTCAAGAGGATGTTCGGCGCAATGAGTAGTAATGGTGCTGGGGATGGTTGTTAGAGGTGGAGGGGATGTGAGGAGAGTAAGGAGGAAAGAGGGAATGATGATATCTTTTGTAAATTTGCTAAATAAAGAGGGTAATATGCGCATATTTTTAACGGAATCCGATTAAATTTAACGGGTAAGTGGACAAAAGTTAATCATAGGATCTCTGATATAGGAGTTAGGAAATTTATGGGGTCAAGGAATAATAACAATGTTTACATGATCGAGAAGGGAAAAATCCCATGATTATGAATATATTTATCACAACATTAGTATCTTAAAAAAACATCTATGGGTCAAATCGAGGAATGTCAACACTACAAAAAAATTGGACCTAGGAAAATAAACAATTTGGATGATTGATATATCTTTCGATTTAAAATATAATAACGAATATTGTTCATCGCTAAATCATCTTTGGTACTTATATAATTAGCGATGCATGTTATATTCATTGTTAAAGGTTCACATAAAAATGATTTTTCCGTTGACTTATTCATTAAATTTCATACTAATTGTTACTAAACTTGACAAGGATTAGAAGAAAAAGTCAACGAATAACAGTTATATCATTCATTGGGAGGAATATAGCAACGAATACCATTAATCACAAGGAAGATAAATAGTAAGAGGCAAAAAATATTCATTGTTGTTTATTTAAATATGGAAGATATCATAATGAATATTAAATTATTTGTTGTCTTGAGTCAATTTTCTTTTAGTGCGACTAAACACTCAAGGAGACTGGTCATACATGCATGTTTTCTACTTAAATTAGGTTCAGGTCCTTTAAATCTTAAAAAGTTAAGGAAGAATAAGATATTATAGCTCCACATGCCGAGTATGGCGGATGCTTTTTATTGCTGGACAAATGTTTCACCTTTTCTCATGAACAACCACATTAACGTTTTCAATAATTGCAATACCAATTAACATTTTGTGTCACTGGAAAAGAATCTAGTCATTTTTAGCAATAATTCATAAATTCTATAGCATTGCTCGCTTGAAACTAGTGTAACATACGATCTTATCTATCTTGTCTTCGTATAAAGTTTCTTCTTAAATTAAATTTGACACATTTATCTTTTTCGGTGCAGTCAGTAGCAGAAAAAACAATCTTTACGTACTTTATTTTTTTAATTTTCTTTGGGTAGAGAAGAATTCCGTGTGATTAAATTCTTGATTCACCGCAATATTTCACAGTTTTTTAGTTGTAAACATTTTTTAAGGAAAGAGGGTGAAATCCTGAGTTGGGATTCGCCGCCAAAAACTTTTCAATTTATATTAATATAAAGAAAGGAAAGTACATTACCTTGTGGACCAGAAACGGTATAGGGAAAGACAAGAAGCGATTACATTTTCAGAATAGAACCTCTGGCTCTTAAATATCAAATCATTTCTTCCTCCCCAGATGGCCCAAAGAACTGCAAACGGTAAAGAACAGTCGTCCATCGAGTTCATCCCTACTGACCTAACTGAACGGCAGAAATCAGTGGAACCACCATGCATTACCCAAGTTGGTCCTACCTCCGTCTACACCTATTCCGACAAAGGACAAGTAAAAAGCAAATGCTCTGCATCCTCTGTATGTGTACCACATCTATCACATTGTGTATCAGGATTGCCAAGCAGTCTGCCCCTTCTTGCTTTATCCCAAATCCTACCTCTTCTAAGACACCACAGAAAAATCTTCACTCTACACGGGATCTTGCTTGCCCAGATAATCTTCATATCTTGTTTCATGTCCGGTTCCAAATCCTCACTTCTCCCTCTGAACTCCTTGTATGCCTTTTTCACTGAGAATCTTTCTCCTTCCCAAACAAAATGATCCCTTCCCTGAGAAATGCAATCAGGGGAGGGCAAGTCAAACAACATTCTTTCCAGCTCCTCCCTTCTTCGTCCAGAGATGGCATGCATGAAGTGAGGATCCTACGAACCCAAGCCACCAACATCAGCTACCGTACAATCTCTTCTTGCTGCCATAGCAAATAGTCTTGGATATCTACTGCCTAGAACTCCAGCACCCGTCCAGTTGTCCTGCCAAAAGCGAAAGACCTCTCCGGCCCCTAACTTTGGCATCATTCTCGACCTTAGCTGTGGAAAAATATCACGGACCCCTCTCCAAAGAGAAGACTCGAAACGCACTCTACCAATTTCCAGTGAGCCATTGACGCCATAAATATTACGTACGAGCTGGATTGCCAATCTATCTGTGTTACCCCAAATATGCACCATCCACTTTGCTAGAAGCGTTTTGTTCATGCAACCCACATCCCGAATTCCAAGGCCTCCTTCGCTTTTCTGCCTAGTAAGTTCCTCCCTGCCAACTAGATGTGTTTCTGGCCTTTGTTGCTTTCCATCTGACCAGAAGAATCTTCTCATCATTATCTCTATCTTCATCCTTACACCAGTTGGCATCAAACGAGTTGAAAAGAAGAAGATAGGAATTACCGACTACACATGCTTTAGCAGAATCAGCTTCCCGCCCTTAGAAAGTGTGACCGCCTTCTATCCTTCTAATCTTTGCTCGAATCTCCTGATGACCATGTCCCACTCTGCTCTCCTGAGCTTGCCTCCCACTAAAGGCAGCCCTAGGTACGTAATGGGAAGCTCACCAAGAGGGCATCCCAACAGTGCAACACTCGATCTACTTTCCTCCTCATCCATCCCGAACTGAATCACGATAGACTTCTCTCTATTGATCTTGAGACCAGACATGCTACTAAATATTTCAACCAGTTGTCTCGTCCTTCTGTGCATATCTTCCGTACCCCCTAGGAAAATCACTGTGTCATCTGCATATTGTAGAAGAGGAATATATATGGATCCCATACGGAATCCATCACACCATCCATCGTCGACCGCTCTCCTGAACATCACTGCCAAAGCATCTGCCACCAGGACAAAGAGCATCGGTGCTAACGGCATCCCTGATGCACACCCCTTTGTGATTGGAAAAAACCACCTTCTGGTCTGTCATTCACCAGAACCGAGTATGATGATGTTGTGGCGCACCTCTTCATCCAAGCTATCCAAAGGTCCTTGAAGTCACGCCGCCTAAGAGACTCCCACAAGAAGCTCCAGTCCACGCTATCATACGCCTTTTCAAAGTCTATCTTCCAAATCAATCCCTTAAAATTTTCCCGACGCCATTGAAGGCAAATCTCAGATGCCATCACTAGTCCATCTGCCATCTGTCTGCCTGGGATAAAGGCAATCTGATTCTGCAGGATAATATCATCTAACATCCGCTTGAGCCTATTAGCTAGCACCTTGGCAACAATTAAATATATTGTGTTAGACAATGCAATCGACCTATAGTCCTCCACCCGTATTAGGTTATCCTTTTTAGAAGAAGAAACAACAACGCACGATTAACCTTTTCGAACCCACTGTTTCCATTTCTAAATTCGTTGATTACAGCCATGATCTCCTCCTTCAGCATATCCCAAAACTCCTTGTAGAATAAGACTGGAAAACCGTCAGGTCCTGGAGCCCCATCCGTATTCAAGCCCCACACCGCGCTTTTAACCTCCTCCTCTGTAAAAGGCATTTCAATCCCAGACGCCTGCTCTCCTGACAAAGCCTGAGCACCTGTCCACGCCACCCCCAGCCGTCACGTTTCCTTCTCCTCGACATTTCCACAAAATGTTCCCTGAGGGCTCGTCCTAACATAACATCATCCACCACTCTTTCCCCACCCACTTGAAGACAATGAATAAAATTCCTCCTTCTCCTGTCGAAGGCCATCGAATGAAAAAATATAGTGTTCGTGTCCCCCTCATGCAGCCACTTCTGTCTAGATCTCTGTCTCCATTCCACCTCTTCCTTCCTGTCCTCCAAAAGTAACTCTTCAAGCAACCTAGCCCGCTCAAACACTTCGTCCTGGTCCAGGCCCCTCTGATCATCAAGCCCATCCAGTCGAACAATTCCTTGTTGAGCCTCTTGTCTCCGCTCCCCCTTCTGTGACCTCACTCTACGGTTGAAAGCAAGTAGGAAGTTCCTTAGCATCCCCAACTTGGTTTCCAGACGCCTGACTGCCGACCCCTCCACCAGCCAGCTCCTCCATTGCGTGATCACCTCATCCTTGAACCCCTCCTCATCAACCAATCCTTCTCAAATTTGAAATAGGATATGGGTCGCATTTGTTCCTCCGAAGACCACAAAATTGGTGTATGGTCAGAGTGAGACCTGGGCAATGACCAGGCCCGAGAGAGAGAGAGAGAGAGAGGGAATAAGTCCACTCCCTCGGATGATAAAAGAAATCTATCCAATCTCGATCTCGATCTAGCATTCCGTCATGTGAAAGCACATCCCGCCGCATCAATAACAGTGAGACCCAAGTCATGAACCTGAGCTCTGAAATCATCCGAGCCAGCATCACGCCCACCACCCCTCAGAGGTCTGTCATCCTCCAACAGGGTCACATTTAAATCACCACCAATCAGCCAAATTCCCTCTTCCCTGCGCGCTCCCACCTCTGAGAGATCTGTAGCCAGAGACCCCGCCGCAGGACTCGTAGGTCCATACACATTGGTTATAGTAAAAGTGGCATCATCAACCTTCCTTTTCAGACACACAGTTAGTGAGAATAACGATCTCCACTCCGTCAGCTTCTCAAACTCAAACATCCTCCATCCAGTCAGGAGCCCTCCAGCCGCTCCCTTGGCTTCGACTTCAACAAAATCAAACAAAGAGCCGCCTCCCAGATCTCGCCACACGTCACCCCCTGCCCTGGAGACCTTCGTCTCTTGCAACAGCACAATATCCGCATGAGACTCATAAATTAACTTCATGACGCCTAATCGCTTCTCAGGACGCCCCAACTCTCTCATATTCCATGAGAGTACCTTAATTTGAAAACCTCCTTGTTCTTCTCACGCGGTGGGACCACCCCCAAACTTTCCGCGAAACGCCTATCAAGGAGGCTGAAGAAGCTAGGCCTACCAATTGGTGACCACGGACCTTCAGTCTCAGCAACACCGCAACCTCCTTCTGGGCCCCCCGTACTCATCTCCGACCTCAACAACAACCTCCTCTTTTCCCTCCTTCGCCAATTTCACGGCTTCCGCTCAAAACACCACCCTTTTAGTTGTAAACATAGCCGAACAATTTTTAGCTTCGTAATAATCTCTCCGATCCTTTTTCAGTTCACTCGATTCAGGTGCGGGGGTCTGGCAGTTGGCTTCAGTTGGTCGCATATACTCGGAGATGTGGCTTCGGCTTCCGCCTTCATCAATAGATGGGGTCAGATTCTTGCACACAAGCAAGCGCCAAATCACCATTGCGCTTCTACAGCATCAGAGGAAGTTGCAAAGGACAAGACTATGAACACCACTAAGTTGCCTCTTTCAATCAAGCAGGTGCACCCCATTGAAGACTACTGGCTTGCGCCAAATGATCGGAAGATGGAGACCTGCACTTTCCGCATTGGCGATGTACAGATGAGGCTTATAGAATCCAATACTCACGCTGGAGCATTCGAGTCGATTTCTTCTCTGATATGGCAATGCCTTGCGAAGATTAGAAACGGTAGGGAACCAACAGTGGTCACTGTGTGCAGGTGCAACCCAGAGGCAAAAACCAGTGAAGTGCAGTTGAGCAATAAGCAAATCATAAGCACTGTCAATGCCAATTCTTCATCTCTGTCCCGTGTAGAGTTGTCTGAATTGGCGAGACTCATTACCGAGGAAGCCCAAGAGGAGAACGAGGGGATCGAAGGACGGATAGATGGAGAAACTGGAGCACCAGACTTCGTAGTATACGGTGCGAACCTGACCTTTGTGAACATGGAGGACGTTGATTGCTTTGGACTGGAATTGAAGGGTCAGAGGCCCATTCTAGTGGACTACACCATTGGTGGAGTTGGTGATGGAGGTGTTGTCTTGGTGCAGCAAGGTGAAGGCGTCGACTGTGGGCAGCGTAGCCATGAAAGATCGGTGCACGTGATCCTCCCGGAAGAAGAAATTCGAAGCCTGAGACTTGAACTTGCTAGTGTTTGGGGTGTTGCATGAGAAGGTGCATCACAAATGTTCAGATGCAATGGTTTGGGTGATAGGATTGTTAATTCTTATGTATTTTGTCTCATATACTGTTCCTTCCTACAGAATCGGATACAATTATTAGAATTCCCGTTCTCTGGAGGGTGTTGAAATAGCTTGTATGAATTATGTTTTTAGTTATGACTTATCCTTCGATGTTTGGGCCATAATTTTTCTAGAAAGCTAACATTATTACTTGCCTGCAGCTTGTTAATGGATAAACGACTAGAAAACACATTTCCATCGCTACTCTGAAAGGTAATTGATAATACTAAGTCAGAATCAGGGATATGGTCAGGAACGTATACAAAGAATAGCATTCGAATACATTCGTAATTGCAAATTAACATGATCTGTAAATAATTAAAAAAGTATCCCATGAAGTGTAACACCTATACTCCCAAACATAGTCTCGCATCTAAAATTCACAAAGTGTGAGAGCGTGTTATAAGTGGTGGGGACTGCTACTTGACAACTTGAGCTTAAGTATTTTGGATGGTTGTCAATTTGGATCCGAACCCAACAAGTTGGCAGTGCCAGTTTCCCTCGATAACATACCGGGGACTTAAGTTCGGGACGTTACAAATGATATTAAAGCCTAATTCTATGTGATAGTGGAAAGGGTTACCGGAGAGGTGGAGTCACACCTACAAAGACATAGGAGGAAATGGCTACCCGAAGCGTGCAACCGTCACTGTCACTGGGAATAAGTGATAGCTCATGTCGCGACGAGGATGTTGAAAATGTAAGCGGGGAAGGTTGTAACACTCATACCCCCAAAAATAGTCCCGCATCTAAAATTCACAAAGTATGAGAGTGTGTTATAAATGATGGGGACTGCTACTTGACAACTTGAACTTAAGTATTTTAGATAGTTGTCAACGTATCAATTTAAGAAAGAAACCAACAAGTTGTCAGGGTTAATTTTCTCGATAACGGACCGAAGAGTTAAGCTGGGCACGTTACAGAGCATAATTTACAAATATTGACATAGGTATGAAGCGACCATCACCGAATTGTGTTTAAACCACTGGATTCATGCTCGTATTTAATGATGGCTTCTTAGGTTGGTAGAAAAACAAGCACCCAAAAACAAGGTGATTCACAGGGAAACTCTCCACGGGAACACACTTAAGTCATCTAGCAGTGGTAGAAGTGACCTACTCCCTCTGTAAATAGTAAAAAAAAGCTCTCCACAGCACTAGGGAAAAACCTCCTAAGAGTATCTTTGCCCTATCTTTTTAATAGTGATCAATCACGGGGTTGTTTCCCTTTTTTGATTGGCTCTCACATGGATAGAAAATTGAAATCCATATATTGACTTTAATACATGGATGGCAATTGCAACTAATTTCTACATTGTTAGATAAATATCTCACACAAAAATTTGTAATTTTTTCCATAATATATTGTGCACTTATCGATCCTTCAACATTTTCCTTGTTACGAACCTTGGGTTTCAAAAAGAACTTATACGCATATACATTCATTAGATAATTAATATATATGCTATAATGGGTCTATCCAAGGTGGGATCCAACTTGGCTACCCCGACCCTTATTTTTTTATTTTCAAAGGTATTTTTTGATACCACATGAGGGGATTTAGATCCCTATATGACACGTGTTGTCATTCAAATGTCATGCAAAACAAACATTTATAAGCCATCCATCAAATATATCAAGTTTTAGCGGTCTCAAAATTGTTGAAATTACCCCCTTTTACATGGGTGGCTTGAAATTTTCAATTTTCTTGAAATTTGAATGACGATATGATGTTATATAGTGACTTAAATCCCCATCGGTATTATTGAAAAAATCCTTTTAAAATAGAAGAAATAAGGGTGGGTAGCCAATTTGGCTCCCCTTGGAGATAGCTTCATTTTTCAACATTTTTTTTTTGTTTTTTCAGAAATAAAGTCATGTCTTTTCATCATTATATCCTCTAATATGTCATTCCAATTTCGTCAAAAACAAAGACTCATATATCCTTCATCTAGAACATGTCTTAATTACAATAATTCTAAGACCATTAAATTTCCATGTTCTAGACAGAAGGTATAGGAGTCACTATGTGTGATGAAATTGGAATGACATATTAGAGGTATATAGTAATGAAAATACATGGCTTTATTTTTGAACAAAATAAAAAAATTGCCGGAAAATGGGACTGCGCTATTCCACACCATTTTCCCTCATTATTTTTTTTATTTTTAAATTCATGAACTTTTATCATTATATTGTTGGACATGCGAGCCCACGACGTGCCATTATGCAATAAATGTTATTGCACATATCATTCCCTGATCTGAAATGAAGAATGGATAAGTTGCATAATAGGTCCCTTAATACAATTAGGGTTATGTACCATGACCATCTTAATAATCATACAGCTGTTGATTCAACTATTAAATCATAGAGGTTGGTGCTTGGATGAATATCTAAAGGGTTAGATTGAGGACTCATCAAGCACCATCAAATGATTGTTAAGAGATGATCTCCAGCCTAAGTAGGAGATGGCAATCCTTATCTCTAAAGGCTGATATCTGACCGATCTCTTGATGCAGGTCCTCTGCATAGGAATAGAGATTCGAAGGTGTCAGATTAGTTAGGTAAAAGAGTTGACTTAAGGAGATCGAGATAACCAAAGTCTTATATCGTATGCTGTCATGATACAAGCATGCATCCTCTGACCAGAGACAGATGTGTTACTATATGTATGAATATGCACATTTGGCAGACCATTAGGTTGATGACCTAACCAAGGTCTATACACCGGCATGCTGGAGTGCATATAAGGGCATGTGAGTAATACGATCTCTCAATGGGATCATACAGGTTCATTACTGAACCATAAGACATGAGCTCACTCTTGAGATATTGGGAAGAATCAAATTCCGTGCACGGTCGTCTCGCTTTGGAAGCTTGACTGAATTTGTAGGTTTGATATTTACTTTTGGAAAGTATATGATCAAGACCTAGGTGTGATATATATGCTTTTGAAAATTATATGATCGATACCGACTCCCAATGATGGAATGAGAAACTTACTGATAAAACCATGAAGTACACAACATAAAGTTGATCTAATACTTCGGGTTTATTCTGGATCTTCCAGTATGCAGGATGTACAGGTATTGGGAAAACCTAAGGGTGATGTGATCATAAACGATTGTATAACCATGACGCTTCCATTACTAGGGAGCGATGAAACGGGTTTGGATTTTAGTGACTCCTTTCAGTAGAGAAGTATTCTAATCTCGGTCCAAATGTTGGACATTGATCTGAATATGATTCAGATGCAATGAGAAGATTAGATTTGCGGTCTTGATTTTATCAAGCATCTATGGGAGGCCCGCGATCTGGATTTGAGATATGATCTCAATATCCAAGTCACTATATGTGGAACAATACAATCGCCCTGTCCTTATCTCCAAGTATTCGTGGAGAAAGCGCATTATCCTTGAAAGGGTGCAGGATAATTTCATTATTGATATTATGTATCCAAGCATTGAGAAAATGGATAATTAAATGTGATATTATTATCATGATTAATATGAATTCGATTCATATTATAAAAAGAGTCATCTTAGATAATTAAATGTGATTTGATTATCAAAAGATGTGAATAATGTGAATGTGATTCCTATTCAATGGGAACACGAGAATAAAGATCAAAGATGATTAAATGTGATTTAATTATCATGGATATGAATAATGTGGATAGAGATATTCATATTACTTATATATTATAAATGTGATTTATAATATATAAGAGAGAGCTATTTGTAATTTATATTTGTTAATTAAATATTGATGTGAGTTGGTTTCACATTAGACAATTAATCGAAAATGTAATTCACATTTTATTTTGGGTTGTGAATGTCACTCACAATTTCCAATGGAAAGATTGCAATATTCACAAAATAATCATGAATTATTTTTGTAGAGTAATTTACAACATTTGTTGTTGTAAATCTTGGAGATTTCCATGAAATAATGTAATCTCATGAGATCTCATGAGATTACATGAGATTGCCACCAAATCCCATATTATGGAAAGAGGCAATCTTCATTCCATGAATCTCCATGCTTGATTGATTTAATTTGGGATTGATTTATATTGATTTATCAATAGAGATTTAATCTAAATTAAATTAGTTGTTGGTTTTTTCCAACACAAATCTTAGCCATTAAAAGAAACACAAATCAATGAGAACCATTGGATTTGTGTTGCCCATGGATTGAGATCCATGGATCCCAAAATATTATAAATAGAAGAGAATCCCTTTGCTCTTCTTTACACACAAGAGAACATAAGTATCTCTCTCTCTCTCTTTCTCTCTACACGTCAGCCCTTTCTCTTCCTCTCTCGCGGCCGTCCACCATGGATGCCCTAGAGGGAGTCTTCATCACCGCAGTGTTTTGCTGCCTGATCGTTTGCTCGCGGATCCCTGTCTCCTTCAGTGCGCCTCGCTCGTAAAGAAGACATCGGATCTCGTGTGTCGAGATCAGGAGATTCGCCGCTTAGATCATCAACATGGATTGCGAGAAGCACGCGATTCATCCCCGCGCTCGCAAGCGTCTCCTCCGTCGGATCGAACTTGAGACAGGAGGTCTCTTCGTTTAGAGACTCGATCGCAACCATGCTTCAAGAGGTATACCTATTACTTGTTTGTGGTTTAGACGAAACAATCCGAGAAGTGTTCTTGGATCATTGATTTCATCGCATGAATTTTTTTTTTTAATTTCTGTTGCATAGAACAACTAGTCCGACTAGTCGTTCTTCGTCGTATTCGATACGATGCTCATGCTTCTGTGATGCGTTTGATGATCTAACCATATCCTTCAAGTGGTATCAAAGACTTAGGTCAGAAGGTTTTGGATACGATCCGTAAACCTAAGATGACTTAGGTTCATTAGGATTTACGAAAGTTTTCTTGCATTTCAATTTCGCATCTCTATTTTGAGATTATTTTCGGTCCTGTTTAAATAGTTTAAACACGAAAATAGGATTTTATTCCCTATTGAATAAGGAAATCGTAGGATCTGAGTTTGTGTGATTCCGATTCCGTTTGCTCAAGTTATGCTCATTTTAGTGAACATGTATCCACAGTTTCGGGGGATGCGAATCTCAACGTAATTAAAGAGTTAATTGCTATTTGAAATGCCTTGAAATACCTGCAAATCACTTAGGTTCTGTTTGTAATCAAATTAGCTAACTTTAGAAACTTACTTTGCTTAATTTGGATTTAAATTGATTGAGATATTGTATTTTTAGTAAGTAAGGGTCACTGCTGGAAGTACTTTCCTAATCAAGAACCTAGTGATTGTCATTTACTCAATTAGTAAAATTAAATTATTTAATTTCCTGAAATAATTGTGCATAAATATTTGTGATATATTTTATGATAATCATTCCCTTAAATGATATTCCCTTAACCAATATTTGATTAGATGTGATCTAGATCACTAATTGGTTACATGATCTACATTCCAACAAACATGTTGCTTGAATAGGATTTGGGATTTGTTAGGAAATCTCATTATAATGTTAATCAAAATTATTTTGATTATTATTATATGGTATAATTTCGGTTAAAGAACCGATGATCATCTCAAGTACAAAGTGATCTATTTTGCATTATCCTTTCCCGAGGTAGATATGTAGTCTAGTCAAAGAGCATTGGGGTAGCGGGTTGCAACGTATGTGGTCCGTCCCACTCTCATCGGTACTGGTCATGACAGCGGGTAGGGTTACTATAATGCTTATGAAATCATGATGTATTTCTAATTATTAAAATTCGAATAATACGTCTTTGAGATAATATCATAATTCAAGTAACATAAAGAATGTTTGTTGGATATTAATTGGATCATTAATTTAATATGATTAGATTAATTGGAATCCGATTAAAATCAAGACAATCTATTATAAATAGATGTGTCAATTACGTTGGAAGAATTAATCGTAATGATATGATTCATAATGATTAATTAAAATTTGAACATGATATGGAGGATCACATAAGTGACATCCATGGTCTTCCGTCAAGGTGAAGGGTTCCGTCGTCAGAGATTGTATGTAGAAGACGCTTGTCCGAAGTGACAACTCCTATATGCAAGCGCATATGGATCAGACTCTTTACTTCTCGAAAGAGTAAGGTCGTATACATAATAACCCAATATCGGATCCTCATATTATTGGGGCGATATTGGATTGCATATAATGAGTACTATTCCTGTTGACAGTTGGTTCAATTAATGACGGGTCAACATCACCTTAGGGTGGTGGGCCCGGGTGTTAAAGACCGAATTGGGAGATGAAAGTTGGACTTGCAGGTGGAATGTGTTCCCGCTTCTTTTTATCCGAGTTGTATATTCTCATATTATTGGGATGTAACAAAGATAAGAAGGAAATCCCAGATCTTTTTGAGATATGATGGTAAGTATATCTCATACATTGAAAGTGATTGAGGGAATGAACTTTCAGAATTGACAGAGCAAGACAACTTTGATATAAAAATTCCTAAATCAAAGTAAAATATGTATATATATATAAATATATATACACTTATGCAAATTTCTTGTTTCAGATAAGCCTTCATTAAACCCACTCAATGTTATAATCAATAATATTCAGTAAAATATCATGGATTGAACTCATCATCCATATATTGTACTTGCAGTTGGACACATAATGTATGTGGTTACAATGTGCACGTTTCCTCTTAATAATGAGGAATGACAATTAAATAGATAATAGAAATACAACCCTAGGGTTTGTATATCTCTATAGTCTTGATCTCTCATCGGATGTACTTTGGAAGTGACATGTCGATGGTGATCACAATTGTCAATTAATCCATATAAAAATCTAAGAAGATATTCTAGCATACATATGTGCTCTTGACATTTATCATGAATGACATGATTCACTGCATCATGTAGAATGATAGCTCTATGTTTTAAGAGTCTAGATGGATGTAGACATGGTGAGTGTCATCATTCTACTGTCTATACTCTATTCATTCATGAAGCTTCATAATATTCATATTGTATGAATTGAATGAAGCATGTATAAATGTTGCAATAATCTTACATTGAATTCTTTTGAATTTAACATAAGAGATCCTTAGTCTTAAGCGATGGTTGTTTATAGATAAAGGGAGCGCAGTGGAAGCATGGATTGGACCCAAGTAAGAAGGAAAGTCAAGGAGTTGACTGTACTTCTGTGACTTTCATATGACATCCAAAGAGTTGGATGAATGTCAATACTGCAATAAGTTGATGTGTTGATAGTATGACTATCAAGTCTGTCTAGATCCTTAGAGAAGGACTCGGATAGAGCATCAGAATAATCTACATTAATCATTGACTTTGACTTACTTATTTGATAAGATAACATCTAATAATTGTATCTCAATCTTCTAAGAACACTTGCAGTAGGTTGCATATATTTTAGAAGACTGGAAAATTTGATCTTAAGGTTTATAATTATCCACATGGATATTGATGTAATTGTTGCAACAATCTCTATTGGATTGAAAGGCTTTTATAATTTTAGTAGGAGAGATCTTAGTCTTAGAGAATATCTCTATGACCTAGATATTAGAATACACTCATTGTTTATTTTTAAATGTTGGAAATAAACATGAATTCTGTAATAAATCTATCATAAAAAGTTATGATGGAGATATTTCAGATAGTAATATAAAATTTAGTGGACTCCACTAAATTAGAAAATTAATGAATGGTTCATTAACATTTCTAGATACTAAAATTAAACCTTAAGATCAATAGGAAGATGAAGATCATTTGACAATGATCTGGCATCATGTTTTGGACATATGTCTATTGATGAGATCAATGGACTAGTGAGAGATGAAACTTTAGACTGCCTAAAGGTTCAAACCTTACATACTTGTGAATATTGTATTCAAAAGTAAGAATGTCCAATACACCCTTCCTTGGGAAAGGTATAAGATGTCAAGGTATTCAGGATCTAATACATATTGATGTATGCATATCATCTATATCATAGTAAATATTATAGATATGTGATATCTATTGATGATTATATATGATATGAGATTTCTTCTCTTCACCTAAGAAACCTTTGAAATGTTCAAAGATTTCATAATTTTGGTCTAAAACCAAAGTTTGTAGGAAGATAAAATGAATTTGACAAGTACCTGTTAGATAAATTCAAAGAATACCTTATGGAGATATAAATATCATTTCTATCTCAATCCTCCTAACACACCTTAACTCAATAGAGTTATAGGAAGATACAATTGGATCATGTGTGACATGATCTTATCAATGATGAGTCTTAGCATAATTATCCCTTAGTTTCCAGATATATATATGCAGTAGAGACTACAATGTATATCATTAATAAGGTTCTATGCATATAAGCTGGAATCTAGCACTAGAGAGTGGTGCTTCATTAGGAAAATAAAGGATGGTATTGGATACCTACTTTATAACCTTGAGATTCTTAGAAGATCTCATCTCTGAGGATATGATTCTTAGAGGATGACTCTATTGAGAATCAAGAAGAAAATGAAGTGTAGGAATTCATTTAATCTTTAGAAGATAATGAGGCTCCTGAAATTGGAAACTAAAAAGGACAATTAAAGATGAAATACTAATACCTCTTCAAATGAGTTTGAGGATGGATTCCATGTGTCAGAGAAGTACTGACATTGATCGGACTTCATGTGATGAAGCTCCTGAGGATCATAACATGGAAAGATGGATTTTAGCAATGAAAGTCTAGAGTAGACTTCATATACAAGCGTTGTATATGGACCCTCGAGGATCCACCTATATGGGTAAGACCCATAAAGGTGTAAACGGATCAAAAAGATTGCATTCCTCTCTGAGGATATTCACATAAAGTAGCCCCAGGGCTTCATGGTTGAGGAAAGCAAGATGTGCAAGCTAAAGAAATCCATCTATGGACTCAAATAAGCTTCTTGAAGTTGGACCATAAGATATGATGAGATTATAAATGTTATGATTTCAGATAGAATCTTGATGAGCCATGTGAAGCTTAGTGGGAGTGCCTTTGTGTTCATCGTGCTAAATGTAGATGATATCCTAATCCTTTAAAATGATGTAAGGATAATAATAAGTGTTTTGAAATCTGGTTGTTTCGCAACTTGAGATATGATCTCACGATACCTCTTGGATCTTAGTTCTGAAGGTGTTCAGAAGCATGGAGAAGAGGGTATTGGGACTGTCACATTAATGGTACACCTTGGACATATTTCATTTTCTAGAAAAATCCAAGAAAGGCTTCCATCCCTTAAGATATGGTGTTGACCTATCTAAAGGGATATCACCTCACAGAGTTGAGGAAGTGAATGCTAGAACTGCATGCACTTGCGTATCAGTTACGAGAAGCTGAGTGTATGCTAGATGTGTACAAAAGCCAGATGTCTGCCATGTAGTGGGAGTAGTAAAATGTTACTAATCTTAATATGGAGAAACAATACTTGATTGCAGTAATAACAATATCTTCATAGAGGACAAGATTTTTTTAGATAGTGATCTCAAAGTCTTATCTTCAAAAACTTAAGACTTTATAGATAGAGATCTAAAAGGTCTTAACTGTAGATACCTTAGGAGATAGATATCTCCAGGAATAAGGGTATTATGATAAGGATTATGAAAATGCTGGTTATGATAACTATTAGGCTATAGTGTCAAGGACACTATAACCAACAAGATTGAGTATTGGTTGCATATGATGCAACATTTGCATTAGATGCGAGTACTATTACTGGGGATATGCAAGTGTCGTAAAAGGACTTGATGTAGTCAAGCAGGAACAGAGTGACTGATCAGCTTACCTATCTATTTTCTAAATAGCCTATGATTGTCACATGAGTGCGGGTTTAAATGATTAGCCCATTAATGGCTCTTTGTGCTAGTGGGAGATTGTTGGACATGCGAGCCCACGACGAGCCATTATGCAATAAATGTTATTGCACATATCATTCCCTGATCTGAAATGAAGAACGAATAAGTTACATAATAGGTACCTTAGTACAATTAGGATTATGTACCATGGCCATCTTAATAATCATACAGCTATTGATTCAACTATTGAATCATAAAGGCTGGTGCTTGGATGAATATGTAAAGGGTTAGATTGAGGACTCATCAAGCACCGTCAAATGATTGTTAAGAGATGATCTCTAGCCTGAATAGGAGATGGCAATCCTTATCTCTAAAGGCTGATATCTGACCGACCTCTTGATACAGGTCCTTTGCATAGGAATAGAGATTCGGCGGTGTCAGATTAGTAGGTCAAAGAGTTGACTTAATGAGATGGAGATAACCGAAGTCCTATATCGTATGTTGTCACGATACATGCACACATCCTCTGACCAGTGACAGATGTGTTACTATATGTCTGAATATGCACATTTGGCAGACCAATAGGTTGATGACCTAATCAAGGTCTATACACCGGCGTGCTGGTGTGCATATAAGGGCATATGAGTAATAAGATCTCTCAAAGGGATCATACAGGATCATTACTGAACCGGAAGACATGATCTCACTCACGAGATATTGGGAAGAATCAAATTCCGTGCACGGTCATCTCGCTTTGGAAGCTTGACTGAATTTGTAGGATTGATATATACTTTTGGAAAGTATATGATCAAGACCTAGGTATGATATATATGTTTTTGGAAATTATATGATCGATATCGACTCCCAATGATCAAGTGAGAAACTTACTGATAAAACCATGAAGTTGACAGCATAAAGTTGATCTAATACTTCAGGTTTCTTCTGCGTCTTCCAGTATGCAGGATGTACAGGTATTGAGAATACCTGAGGGTGATGTGATCATAAATGATTGTATAACCATGACGCTTCCATTCCCAGGGAGTGATGAAACGGGTGGATTTTAGTGACTCCTCTCAGTAGAGAAGTTATCTGATCTTGGTCCAAATGTTGGACATTGATCTGAATGTGATTCAGATGCAATGAGAAGATTAGATTTGTGGTCTTGATTTTATCAAGCATCTATGGGAGGCCCACGATCTGGATTTGAGTCATGATCTCAATATACACGTCACTATACGTGGAACAATACAATCGCCCTGTCCTTATCTCCAAGTATTCGCGGAGAAAGCGCATTATCCTTGAAAGAGTTCAGGATAATTTCATTGTTGATATTATGTATCCAAGAATTAAGAAAATGGATAATTAACGTGATTTTATTATCATGATTAATATGAAATCGATTCATATTATAAAGAGAGCCATCTTAGATAATTAAATGTGATTTGATTATCAAAAGATGTGAATAATGTGAACGTGTTTCATATTATTTAGAAACATGAGAATAGAGATCCAAGATGATTAAATGTGATTTTATTATCATGGATATGAATAATGTGGATAGCAATATCCATATTAGACATATATATTATAAATGTGATTTATAATATATAAGAGAGAGCTATTTGTAATTTATATTTGTTAATTAAATGTTGATGTGAATTGGATTCATATTGGACAATTAATTGAAAATGTAATTCACATTTGATTTTAGGTTGTGAATGTGACTCACAATTTCCAATGGCAAGATTGCAATATTCACAAAATAATTATGAATTATTTTTGTAGAATAACTTACAACATGTGTTGTTGTAAATCTCGGAGATTTCCATGGAATAATGTAATCTCATGAGATATCAAGCGTCTCCTTCGTCAAATCGGACTTGAGACATGAGGTCTCTTTGTTTAGAGACTCGATCGCAACCACGCTTCAAGAGGAAATCCTATTACTTGTTTGTGGTTTAGACGAAACGATCCGAGAAGTGTTCTTGGATCATGTGGTTTCGTCGAATGAAAAAAAAATAATTTCCGTTGCATATAACAACTAGTCCGACTAGTCGTTCTTCGTCGTATTTGATACGATGCTCACGCTTCCGTGATACGCTTGAGGATCTAACCATATCCTTCATATATCTCTATATTATGTCAGTCAAATTTTGTGCAAAATAGAGACTCTTACACCTCCATCCAGACAGGGTTGATTTCAATAATTTCACGACCGTTAAAAAATGACTGTCTATATGGAAGCCATAGGAGTCTTTGTTTCTTACAAAACTTGAAGGACATAATATTGGGATATAGTGGTGAATTTCCAGATATTCTTTTTTTTCAAAAAATTAAAAAATGAAGAAAATTAGAAGAGGGGCAACCGTATTTTCCCTAATATACATATACATATATGTATATGTATATATATATATATATATATATCTTTCAAATGGGACGTTGTGCTTCCATCCCTAAAAAAGGCCAATGGTCCCATCCATTCGTAATTAATCAGAAGGTTATTATAAATGATATGTTAATAATATTATTTAATTAACGAAAAACCTATTTTGGTCATTATGTATTATCTAAATATAGTATGTAACCTTCTGAAATATCTCCTCATTAGTTTATCTCTTAATCTCTCTATTGAAATTTCAAAATCTTACACGTACAAAAAATCTGGAGGAAGAGGAGGACGTCGGAATTGGCATTCTCTGTCTCTGTTGTCGCTCCTCTTCATCGCGTGCACATCACAAGCATATCGTCAACCTCCTTTCCACCTTCATCTCTATCTTCATCGTCAACACGATCGAAAGGAGGTTCCTCTTTCTTCGATGGAGGCATCCGGATGATGATAACAGATGTTCCTTTCACCTTCATCTTCAACATCGACATAGAGATGATGATTGAATGCTTTTTGAAGCGGCTTCCAACATCTCTGGGAAGACCTTCATGCAAATGACAACGATAACAATATTGATGTGTATAATTATGTGTGGTTGGAATGGAGTTCTTCACCCCCTTCATCTCCATCTCAAACGTCGACATGGAGCGGTTCACGGTGTCATTCGCGACCTCATCGACAATGCGGAAGTGGGTGGCCCGAAATTGTTATGTAAAAATATGTTTGTTATTTTTTTATATAATATTGATGTATATTATATAATTATGATATGTATTATACATGTCTGATATGTATTTTTACATAACAATTTGATGCGAATGACAAATGTAGTTTTTTTATATATTGGTACCCCACCTTCCACCAGGTTAGCTTTTGAAGGCAGAGTTGAAGGCGAAGGTATTCTATTCGAAAGTCTAGTTGTGGAGGCCGGCATCCCGGAATCAAGATCGGACCACCTTTATCAGATTCACAGCGCGGGAAACCAATTGCATCCTTTCTTTGACCTATAGGAAGCTTTTGTATATGTGTCCCTGGGTACTCCTTTCTGATTTCACCTAGGAAGTTCAGAATTCATCGCAAATTCCAATTCAAATCGACTAATTCAGTATAGTACACATTAATAGGAGTGCATCTATGTTTCTGCTAAATGAATATGAGCATTTCTAGACTCATCCCTGGAATAAAGGCATAGAGACCGGAATTGGGAGTCTGTTCGAGTCCTCTTCCGGTCAACTGTCCACCCAGCCGACGTGCAAAAAACACAGTGGAATCACGCAACGCACGCAGCTGGTGTGCTTCCTGCCCACGAGGAAAGAAAGAAAAGCACGAAGCGGGGGATGTTTGCAGCATGGGAGCTGATTACCCAAGAAATCCCTGGGAAAAAGAAATGGGCATTACACATTTTGGATGTGCAGTACATTGTGGATGAGTATTATACATATATGATTTGTATTTTACTTACCGATTCATCGTGAATGTCTACTACATTTTAACAAAGAACTATATAAAATTTATTCTACAAAAAAACATACATTTGTTAAAAAAAAGCATACATCAATTGCTAATATAATTGTATTCTACAACAATCCATACAAAATTTACAAATAGCTGATTAATTTTGAAGGAACCATAATAAATACAAAAAATATACAATCATTACAAAAGGAACCATGGATTCTAAAAAACACATTAGGTTACAAACATTACCCCCATGTAATGTCATCCAAAACAAAACTGGATATTTTTTAAATTCGGTATTGCAAAAAATAACAAAAATAAAACTAGCTAAATTTACTATTTTGGAATATTAATTAGCGTACATAATTAATGCAAAAGTTGATGACCAAAATGCTCTTTTGGACAAATAAATTAATGATGCTGTTAGATTTGAATCTAACAGCTACGATCGTTGCCATTCCTTAAGGATGGAAGGATCAAGTCCTATTTGAAAGTCTCCCTACATATATATGTGGGTAAAATGTAGCTCCCCCCTAAGGGAGCTAACTTGGCTCAATCGCTCCATTTTTCTCATTTTTTTTATTTTTTTAAAAATACTTTGGTAAACTTTCACCATTATATGCCTTATTATATCATTCAAATTTTGGGTGAAATAGGGACCCCTACGGCCCCCATCTAGATGAGGTCGATTTCAACAATTATGCGATCTTAAAAAAAAGTCTAGGTGGACACCATAGGAGTCTCTATTTCTCAAGAAACTTGAATAACATAATAAAGAGATATAGTGATGAATTTCCACAGTTTCATTTTAAAAAATAAACAAAAATAGGGCAAATAAGGGGGGCGAGCCAAGTTTGCTCCCCCTTGGGGGCAGCCCCTGTTGGACATGTGAGCCCACGGCGAGCCATTATGCAATAAATGTTATTGCAAATATCATTCCCTGATCTGAAATGAAGAATAAATAATTTGCATAATAGGTCCCTCTGTACAATTAGGGTTATGTACCATGGCTATCTTAATGATCATACAGCTGTTGATTCAATATATGAATCATAGAGGCCGGTGCTTGGATGAATATCTAAAGGGTTAGATTGAGAACTCATCAAGCACCGTCAAATGATTGTTAATATGTGATCTCCAGCCTGAGTAGGAGATGGCAATCCTTTTCTCACATAGGCTGATATCTGACCGACCTCTTGATGCAGGTCCTCTGCAGAGGAATAGAGATTCGGAGGTGTCAGATTAGTTAGGTCAAAGAGTTGACTTAACGAGATCGAGATAACCTAAGTCCTATGTTGAATGCTGTCACAGCATAGGCACGCATCCTCTGACCGGAGACAGATGTATTGCTATATGTCTGAGTGTGTACATTTGACAGACCAATAGGTTGATGACCTAACCAACGTCTATACACCGGCGCGTTGGTGTGCATATAAGGGCATATGAGTAATAAGATCTCTCAAAGGGATCATACAGGTTCACTACTAAACCGGAAGACATGAGCTCACTCATGAGATATTGGGAAGAATCAAATTCCGTGCACGGTCGTCTTGCTTTGGAAGCTTGACTGAATTTGTAGGTTTGATATATACTTTTGGAAAGTATATGATCAAGACCTAGGTATGATATATGCTTTTGGAAAGTATATGATCGATACCAAATCCCAATGATCAAATGAGAAACTTAGTTATCAAACCCTGAAGAAGACAGTGTAAAATTGATCTTAATCTTTGGGTTGATCATGGGTCTTCCAGTATGCAGGATGTACAGGTATTAGGAATACCTGAGTGTGATGTGATCATAAACGATTGTATATCCATGACGCTTCCATTCCGAGGGAGTGATGAAACAGGTCTGGATTTTAGTGACTCCTTCCAATAGAGAAGCAATCTGATCTTAGTCCAAGTGTTGGACATTAGTCTGAATGAGATTCAGATTTAATGAGAAGATTAGATTTGCGGTCTTGATTTAATCAAGCATCTCTGGGAGGTTCGTAAGATCTGGATTTGAGACAAGATCTCAATATCCAAGTCACTATACGTGGAACAATGCAATCGCCTTGTCCTTATCTCCAAGTATCTGCGGAGAAAGCACATTATTCTTGAAGGGATTCAAGAATAATTCATTTGATGAACTTCATATCCAAGCAAGAAAAACTTGATGATTAAATGAGATTTAATTATCAAGCATAATGTGAATATGATTCATATTATTATCCAAGATAATTAAATGAGATTTAATTATCAAGGATTAGAGAATGTGGATAATACTATCCATGATATATGTGTATTATAAATGTGATTTATAATATGTATATATAAGAGAGAGAATTTATGTAAATAGCATTTGTTAATTAATAGTGTGAATTGGATTCACATTTGTTAATTGATTGGAAATGCAATTTACAAATTAGTTTGGGTTGTGAATATGATTCACATAATGTTCAATGGCATGATTAAAATATTCACAAATTAATTTGGTGGATATTTTTGTGATAATTGAGAGATAATATAATATAATAAAAAGGAGAAATAAAGCCACCAAATTTAGAGGTGGCGTCACCCATGAAAGAGTCATGGGTGACGCCCCTTAATTTTAGGAGGCTATATTGACTCCATTTTATTATGATGATTAATCTCTCAACTAATTTATTTATGTTAAATTAAAAATATGTTGATAATGTTGCAATATATATTTAATTTAATCATAAATAAATGTTGTTGGTTTTAACCAACAACAATCATAACCATTGATCTTACATAGACCAAGCATAGCCGTTGGATCTATGAGTCCATGGATTGAGATCCAATGGATCCTAAGCTAATATAAATAGAGGGATAGGGTAGCCTTCCATGGGACATCATTAAGAGTTGTACAAGGTGACAACTCTCTCTCTCTCTCTCTTTCTCATTCTCTCCCTCTCTCTCTTTCTCTTCTCCATTAAGTGGCCGTCCACTTTGTGTTGAGAAAGGAGAGACTCTCGGCTTCTTCTTCGACGATTCGTGGATCTCCAGCTTCTTTGGAGTTTCTTACTCTAAAGGAAGACGACGGATATCGTTTGACGAAATCGGAGGAGCCATCGCTTGGATCTTCATCGAGGATTGCGGGAAGGAACGTGACTCATCATCGCGCCCGCAAGTGCGTTCTTCGTTGATCGGACTTAAGATAGGAGGATCTCTACTTTGCGATCTCGCGATCACAACCACGCTTCAAGAGGTATTCCTTGTACTTTGTGGTTTGATGAAACGATCCGAGAAGTGTTCTCGTGATCATGTGGTTTCATCTTTAAAGTTAAAAAAATTTTAATTTCCGCTGCATCTAGCGACTAGTGCGACTAGTTGCCCCGATTGCATACGATGCAATCGACACGCTTCCGTGATGCGCTTGAGGATACTCAATATCCTTCAAGTGGTATCAGAGCCAGGTTGAATAAGGTTTTGGATATGATCCATAGACCTTAGACGATTTGGTTCTTGAAAGGATTGCGAAATTTTACTGCATTTCATTTTTTTTCGCACCTCTGTAAAATTGAATTTTTCGGCTCTGTTTAAAATATTTAAACACGAAATTTTCAATTGGATTTTGTTCTCCATTAAACAAGGAAATCATAGGACTTGAGTTTACTAAATTTGGACTTTATTTGCTCAAGATATGGTCTTTTGAATATACCTATATTCACTGTTGCGGGAACTGCGGATTTGAACGTGATTAATGAGATAATTACGGTTTTAATCCACCTTGAAATGCGTGAATTATCACTTGGATTATTTAATAAATTAAATAGGCAATCTTTAGAAACTGAGTTTGCATTTTTTTGGTTTAAATTGATCAAGATAAGTTAATTTTAGTGATTGGGGGTCACTGCTGGAAATTGACATCTTGGATCATGAACCTTGTGATAAGTCATTCAATTATCATGATGAAAATTAATTGTTAATTTTCTGGAATAATTAGTGATAAATATTTGTGAAATATTTAAAGAGATAATTATTTCATTGAATGACATTTGCCTAAACCACAATGATGAGATATTAGATCTTGATCATTGGTTCATCAACAAACATTGCCTTCATGAAAACTATAGTTTATCCTACAATTGTTGTAGGACAACTTTTACTTGAAAAACCCTTTTGCTTGAATAGGATTGGGGATTTGTCTAGAAAATCTCCTTATAATCAAAAATGTTTTGATGTATATTATATGGTATAATTTCGGTTGAAAAACCGATGAGCATCTCAAAGTACATGATGGTCTATCTGGTATTATCCTTTCCCGAGGCGGATATGGTGCCTAGTCGGAGAGCATTGGGGTAGCGGGTTGCAACGTATGTGGTCCGTCCCACTCTCGTCGGTACTGGCCATGACAGCGGGTAGGGACTGTATAATACCGGAGACAAACAATGTGTATTTTTCTAATTATTAAAATTCGAATAATACGTATTTTGAGATAATACCTACTATTCAAGTAAAAGACATGTTTGTTGATTGATGTTTGGATTGATGATTAATTTAATGTGATTAAATTAATTATGTCCAATAAACACTCTATTATGAATAGATGTGTATTTCCCTTGGAAGAATTAATTATGTGAATATGATTCACGATAATTAATTACAATTTGAATATGAGGTGGAGGATCACATAAGTGACATCCATGGTCTCCCGTCAAGGCGAAGGGTTCCGTCGCCAGGGATTGTATGTAGGAGACGCATGTCCGAAGTGACAGATCATATATGCAAGCGCATCTGGATCGGGCTCTTTGCTTCTCGAAAGAGTAAGGCCGTATGCGTAGTGACCCCAATATCGAGTCCTCATATTATTGGGGCGATATTGGATTGCTCATAGCGAGTTCTAATCCTGTTGACGGTTGGTTCAATTAGCAACGGGTCAACATCATCTTAGGGGTGGTGGGTCCGGGTGTTAAAGACCGAATTGGGAATGCAAGTTGGACTTGCAAGGCAGAATGAGTTCCTGCTTCCTTTTATTGGAGTCGTAAGTTCTCATATTATTGGGATGCGACAAAGATAGGAAAGGAGATCCCAAATCTTGCTAGAGAAATAATGGTAAGAATATCTCTTACATTGAAAGTAATTAAGGGAATGAACTTTCAGTGTTGACAAGGCAAGATGATGAATACCCATTCATCACTCTTTATTCTTATATTTTAGCTACAAAAACCTTTGCAAATGCATGTATATTTATGTAAATACAAATAATTACCAAAAGCATGCATTGTGTAAAAACCTATAATTAGCATGTTTTTGTGCAAAAATAAAAGAATAAAGATTAAAAAGAAAAAGAGGGAAATATTTAGAATAAATATTGAGCAACCTAACCCAAGGGAGGGCTCAACATGGGCCTGACCGCATAAAAACCAAAGTAGAGGGAGATAGGGGCTCATGTGTGTAAATATTTATGTAAATAAATAAAAATATTTTTCCTCACAAAAATAGCCCAAAATATGCTTGTAAATACTTGTACATATTTATAGGTATAAAAACAAAAGAAAAAGGGTAAAAATCAAAAAGAATAAAAACACCACTTTCATCATGTACATAAACCACTCTTATATATTTATTTAACCTTGTAAATAAATAAAATTAATTCCCAAAATTTTTGTAAATATTCTATGTGATATAATGTAAATAAATTAAATAAAAATAATTAAAACAAAAACAAAATAAAAATAACAAAATTAAAAACACAAAAATATATTGTAAATATACCATGTATATAAATGTATATATGTATTTATTTTACCTATGTATATAAATAATAAAAATCAAATAAAAATACCTTTTTATTCCTTATTTTATAATGGAAATAAATAAAATATAAAATAGGAAGAAAATTGCATAAAAATAATAATTAAAAATCAAAAATTAAAAACCCTATATAGTGTACATATTACATATTATGTATATACCTTATTTTTATTTCGAAAAAATAATTAAAAATCACTAAAAAAATAGAAAAAAATAAAATAAATATATTTCATGTTTTAAGTTTTTACAAATTCGGCCATTTGCCACCTGTTATTTCATTTCCAAATTATATCCACGTGGTTGTTCCCTATTGGTCCTGGGGATTGTTGACCGCCCGGTCAACTACCCCCCTCAGGACCACCTCCTGCGGATTTAGGCGCCCGACCCGACTTCCCTAATTTCTAGCGCCTAAACCCGATTGAATCCCACCTAAACCCCGGGTCCGTTTCACTACTGCCACATCCGACACCCTCGCCAGAGCTTCATCCTCGGGATCCGCGCGCTTCCACGCCCTACCCGACCTCGTCTTCCCGGACCCTCGCCCATATTTAGCTCGAGCTCCGCCACCCTAATTCCCTATCTTTGGCCATTCGAATCCTTCACTAGTGAGCTCCAGAGAGTGCGCGAGAGTGACAGCTCGCGTCCGGTGCTGTCGAAGCAAGGAGAGGAGGAGAGACCATCGATCCGGCGAGCTTCGCCGCCGCTGCTCCGCCACCAGCAGGAGCACCGGGCCTCGGAGGGAGACGCTCCTCGAGGCGAAAACCAGGAGCTTCCTTAGCTCCTCCCCAGTCTCTTCTTCCACCCAGGTATCCATTTCGCTCCGCCTTTTCCTTTAATTTTCGATTACGCCCAAATCGCCGCTCCGCTGCATTCCATCGATTCCGACCATCCAGTAGATAGATTCGATCATCGGACCCCACAGACACCTTCGCCTCCTTCCGACGCACCTTCTTCACCCCTCCATCCAACCCAGCTCGCACAGGAGCTGGGAGCCGAGCTCCTCCGTCTACCCCCTTCGCCGGAGCTCGCCATATCGACCCACAGACCACCGTCACTCCGCCTAACTGGGTCGAGGCACTTTGCCCTCGACCCGCGAGTCTTCTGGATTGCTTTGCAGGTCGAACGAAGGCCATCTGAGGTCCTTCGTCATTCAGCCAGGAGGCACAGCTCCGCCGACCTTGCCCGAGCTCCTCAGAGCTCGGCTGGATCATCGGAGCCCACCACCAGCTGCGGGACACCCTTGCGGAGCTTCTCCGACCTTCAGGCGCAGCAGAGGAGCCCCGGAGCGAAGCCACCGGGCCGGCGAACTTCGCCGGTCATCTGTTCTTCGAGGATCCTCCTCCTCCGTTCGATCAGTCCTCCCGCTCCAGGTGTCATCTGGGCCGTTTATCCCTGAAGCTGCCTTTACCGTCCGATCAGAGGAGAATCGATCGCAACCGTCGGTCCAGTGAGGGGTGTAGCCTCTGAGCGTCCTCGACCGTTTGATCAGATACGTGGCCATCACCCCGCCGTTGGATCACCCTGAGGAGAGCAACGTTGGACCCCCAATCGCCCTCGACCGCTTGATCAGACACGTGGCGTTCATCCTGCGATTCGAGTAATAAGGGTAATTTACCCTTAGGCCCCCTCTGCTATTTAATTTCGTAGTTAGTCCTGTAATTAGTTAATCCAGTTGTTTAGTTTTTTGGGATTATTGCATAGAGGACCCCGTACTCTACTTAGTTTGCATTTATGCCCCTGTGTATGGTCTGACACGTGCATCGACACGTGCTTTTCGGCTTATTTGCATTCCATGCCCTTGTAGTTCTGGATGTTATCAGTTGAATGAAAGTTTTTGTTTATTTGCATTTATACCCCTGTGCATGAAACTTTTGAGCATGTGCGTTTATTTTAGGGTATTTTGCAGATAAGCCCCTGGACTTTTGGTACCTGTTACCAATAAGTCCTTGGAACTTATTTTCATTGCATTTGGGTCCCTGAGTGCCTCCGGCACGTGCGACGCGCGTGACTTCCTGGGTTAATTGCACCAGACCCCCCAAACTCTTGGGTATTTGCACTTTGGTCCCTGTGCACTGTGCCCTCTCTTTATTTTTGAATAAAATAGCAAATTACCTCCAAATCCAACGAAAATTGGACACATGGCTCCTGCCATGGTGTAAAATTTTCGAGGATTTTTTAGGACATTTTTGTTTTCATTTGATATTTTTAAAAATTCAAAAACCTCTATTTCCTTCACTGTCTAACTTTAAAAATCACAAAAAAAATATTAAATAGTGTCTAAAAATTACAAAAACATTGTCTACTTTCCATTTTGTTGTGTTTGATTTTCAAGCCAATTTTGGCTATTTTTCATTACTGAAAACCACTAAAAATTGAAAAACACCTAAAAACTTATACAAATTCTAATAATTAAACCAAAAACCCAACAATAATAAAATAGGTGCCTAAATTTTCCTTGATTTATTTTCTTTATAGGAAAATTACCTCCCAGCTAATTTAGGGCTTTTAGATATTTTATCTAGGCCTTTCTAGCTCGGGTGGACAATACCTTTGATTTCAGCTACTGTTTGATTTTTAGAAAATTCAATAAACATCAGAAAATTCTCAAAAATTCACCAAAAACACTAAAAAATATAAAACACATAAAAATATGTTTGTTTGAATTTTGGGTTGATTTTAGTGCTTTAAATAAATTGTTGAAGTGTGTGTTTCTTTATTTTTCTTATTTTCTTAATTAGCTAAAAATCCAAAAAAAATTAAAAAATTCAGAAACCACCAAAAACATTTCTTTTATTTTACTTTATCTCTTTTGACTACTTCGTAGGCCGAGAGGCCAACCCGTGCTCCTTGAGTTCGACCCTGGTCGCTATACCAGGTTAATCTAATAGCAGGACCGCTTTCGTGTTTTGATCGATTTTATCTATTATTAGTGGTTCATTTTTCTTGATTGAGCACACTTGATCGCTTGGGTCGCAACGACCAATTTAGCACCTATACCCTAGCCTTCAGGTCGCTCATCACAAGACAACTTTGATATAAAAATTCCTAAATCAAAGTAAAACATGTATATATAATATATATATACCCTTATGCAAATTTCTTATTTCAGATAATCCTTCATTAAACCCACTCAATGTTATACTCAATGATAACCAGTAAAAATATCTTGGATTGGACTCATGATCCAGATATTGTACTTGCAATTGAACACATAATGTATGTGGTTGCAATGTGCAAGTTTCCTCAAGATAATGAGGAATGACAATTAAATAAGATAATAAGACATCACCTTAGGGTTTGTATGTCTCTATAGTCTTGATCGTTCATCGAGTGTACTTGGGAAGTGACATGTTGATGATGATCGTAATTGTCGAATAATCCTTATAAAATAAAAGAAGATATTTTGGCATACGTATGTGCTCTAGACATTTAATCATGAATGACATGGTTCTCTGCATTATGCAGAATGGTGGCTCGAAAGAGATGATGTATTCAAAATGTTTGAATACCTACCTGAACCTAAGTCTCTAAGAGTTAAGATGTATGTACATATGATGAATGTCATCATTCTACTATATATACTCAAGTCATTCATGAAGCTTCATAATAATCATTTTGAATGAATTTAATGAAGCATGTATAAATGTTGAAATGCTCTCGTATTGAAATCCTTAGAATTCAACATAAGAGATCCTTAGTCTTAAGCAATGGTTGTTTATAGATTAAGAGAGTGTAGTGGAAGCATGGGTCGGACCCGAGTAAGAAGGAAAGTCAAAGAGTTGACCTACTTCTGTGACTTCCATATGACATCCAAAGAGTTGGATGAATGCCAATACTGCAATATGTTGATGTGTTGATAGTATGACTATCAAGTCTGTCTAAAATCCTTAGTGAAGGACTCAGATAGAGCATCAGAATAATCTACATAAATCATTGACTCTGACTTTCTTATTTCATAAGATAAAGTCTGACAATTGTATCCCAATCTTCTAATGACAATTGCAATTGGTTGCATATACATATTAGAAGATTAGAAATTTGATCTTAAGGTTTAAAAGTCATCTACATGGATATTGATGTAGTTGTGACAACAATCTCTATTGATAGATGGACTTCATATTCTCAGTGGGAGAACCCTTAGTCTTAGAGAATGTCTCTATGACCTAGATATTAGAATACCCTCATTGTTTGTTTCTAAATGTTGGAAATAAACATGAATTCTGAGATAGAACTATCATAAAGAGTTATGATGGAAATATTTCAGATAGTAATCCAACATCTAGTGGACTCCACAAAATTAGAAAATTAATGAATGGTTCATTAAGATTTCTAATACTGAAAATTAAACCTTGATAGATCAGTAGGAGGATGAAGATCATTTGACAATGATCTGGCATCAACTCTTGGACATATGTCTGTTGATTTGATCAATAGACTAGTAAGATATGAAACTTTAGAATGTCTAAAATTTCAAATCTTACATACTTGTGAATATTGTATTAAAAGTAAAATGTCCAATACACCCTTCTTTGGGAATGGTGTTAGATGTCGAGGTATTCAAGATCTCATACATATTTATGTATGTAGATCATCTATATCATAGTAAACATTATGGATATGTAATATCTATTGATGATTACGTATGATATGAGATTTCTTCTCTTCACCTGAGAAACCTTTGAAATGTTCAAAGATTTCACAATTTTGGTTTAGAACCAAAGTTTGAAGAAAGATGAAATAAATTTGATCTAACCTAGGTAGCTTGTACCTATTAGATAAAATTCAAAGAATACCTTATGGAGATATGAATATCATTTCTATCTCACTCCTCCTGATAAACCTGAACTCAATAGAGTTGTAGGGAGATACAATTGGATCATGTGTGACATGATTTGATCAATGATGAATTTTAGCATAATTATCCTCTTAGTTTCCTGGTATATATGTGTAGTAGAGACTACAATATATATCCTTAATAAGGTTCCATGGATGTAAGCTGGAATCTAGCACTTGAGAGTGCTACTTCATTAGGAAAATAAAGTATGTTATTGGATACCTACTTTATGACCTTGAGATTCTTGAAAGATCTCATCTCTGAGAATGTGATTCTTGGAGGATTGAGACTCTTGAGAATCAAGATGAAAATGAAGTAAAGGAACTCATTTAATCTTGAGAAGATAATGAGGCTCCTGAAATCGGAAACTAAAAGGACAATTAAAGATGAAACATTAATACCTCTTCAAATGAGTTTGAGGATGTATTCCATGTGTCAGCCAAGTCTGACAATGATCAGACTTCATGTGATGAAGCTCCTAAGGATCATGACATGGAATGATGGATATTAGCAGTAAAGTCTAAAGTAGACTTCATATACAAGTGTTGTATATGGACCCTCGAGGATCCACCTATAAGGGTTAGACCCGTTAAGGTGTAAATGGATCTTCAAGAAGAGAGGGAACCTGATGAGAAGGTGGAGACCTTCAAAGCTCGGTTCGTAGCCATAAGCTACACATCGGAAGAGAAGACATTGCTTGCGATGAGACTTGCTCTTCGGTAACCATGCTTAAACTCATCAGAATATTGCTATCCTTAGCTACACAACTTGACTATTGCATCTTCAGGATGTAATTCAAGATTGCATTCCTCTTAAGAATACCTCTCTGAGGATATTCACATGAAGTAGCCCCAGGGCTTCATGATCGGGGAAAGTAAGATGTGAAAGCTAAAGAAATCCATTTATGGACTCAAATAAGCTTCTTGTTGTTGGAACATAAGATTTGATGAAATTATAAATGTTATGATTTCAAATAGAATCTTGATGAACCATGTGAAGCTTAGTGGGAGTGCCATTGTGTTCATCGTGCTAAATGTAGATAATATCCTAATCATTTGAAATGATATAAGGATGATAATAAGTGTTTTATAGACTGGCTATTCCATACCTTGAGATATGATCTCAAGAACACCTCTTAGATCTTAGTTCTGAAGTTGTTCAGAATCAAAGAAAAGAGGGTATTGGGACTGTCACATTTGTAGTACACCTTGGACATATTCCATTCTTGGAAATTCCAAGAAAGGCTTCCTTCCCTTGAGATTTGGTACTGACCTATCAAAAGGGATAGCACCTCAATGAGTTGAGGAAGTGAATGCTAAAACTGCTTGCACTTGTGCATCAGTTACGAGAAGCTAAGTGTATGCTTGATGTGTACAAAAGCCAGATATCTGCCATGCAGTGGGAGTAGTAAACTGTTACTAATCCTTCTATAGAGATAGAACACTTGATTGCAGTAATAACAATATCTTCAAGAAATTAATCTTTTTAGATGGAAATCTAAAAGGTCTTAACTGCGAATACCGTAGGAGATAGTGATCTCCAGGAATAAGGGTATTCTGATAAGGATTATGGAAATACTGATTATAATAGTTATTAAGCAATAGTGTCAAAGACACTATAACTGCTTTGACTAGATTGAGTATTGGTTGCATTAGATGCAAAATTCGCATTGGATGCGAGCACTGTTACCTAGGGATATGCAAGTGCCGTAAAAGGACTTGGCATAGTCTTTTGGGAACAGAGTGACTGATCAGCTTACCTAGCTATTTCTAAATAGCCTATGATTGTCACATGAGTGTGGGTTTATATGATTAGCCCATTAATGGCTCTTTGGGCTAGTGGGAGATTGTTGGACATGTGAGCCCACGGCGAGCCATTATGCAATAAATGTTATTGCAAATATCATTCCCTGATCTGAAATGAAGAATAAATAATTTGCATAATAGGTCCCTCTGTACAATTAGGATTATGTACCATGGCTATCTTAATGATCATACAACTGTTGATTCAATATATGAATCATAGAGGCTGGTGCTTGGATGAATATCTAAAGGGTTAGATTGAGGACTCATCAAGCACCGTCAAATGATTGTTAAGATGTGATCTCCAGCCTGAGTAGGAGATGGCAATCCTTTTCTCACATAGGTTGATATCTGACCGACCTCTTGATGCAGGTCCTCTGCATAGGAATAGAGATTCGGAGGTGTCAGATTAGTTAGGTCAAAGAGTTGACTTAACGAGATCGAGATAACCTAAGTCCTATGTTGAATGCTGTCACAGCATAGGCACGCATCCTCTGACCGGAGACAGATGTATTGCTATATGTCTGAGTGTGTACATTTGACAGACCAATAGGTTGATGACCTAACCAAAGTCTATACACCGGCGCGTTGGTGTGCATATAAGGGCATATGAGTAATACGATCTCTCAAAGGGATCATACAGGTTCACTACTGAACCGGAAGACATGAGCTCACTCATGAGATATTGGGAAGAATCAAATTCCGTGCACGGTCGTCTTGCTTTGGAAGCTTGACTGAATTTGTAGGTTTGATATATACTTTTGGAAAGTATATGATCAAGACCTAGGTATGGCTTTTGGAAAGTATATGATCGATACCAAATCCCAATGATCAAATGAGAAACTTAGTGATCAAACCCTGAAGAAGACAGTGTAAAATTGATCTTAATCTTCGGGTTGATCATGGGTCTTCCAGTATGCAGGATGTACAGGTATTAGGAATACCTGAGGGTGATGTGATCATAAACGATTGTATATCCATGACGCTTACATTCTGAGGGAGTGATGAAATAGGTCTGGATTTTAGTGACTCCTTCCAGTAGAGAAGCAATCTGATATTAGTCCAAGTGTTGGACATTGGTATGAATGAGATTCAGATTTAATGAGAAGATTAGATTTGCGGTCTTGATTTAATCAAGCATCTGTGGGAGGTTCGTAAGATCTGGATTTGAGACAAGATCTCAATATCCAAGTCACTATACGTGGAACAATACAATCGCCCTGTCCTTATCTCCAAGTATCTGCGGGGAAAGCACATTATTCTTGAAGGGATTCAAGAATAATTCATTTGATGAACTTCATATCCAAGCAAGAAAAACTTGATGATTAAATGAGATTTAATTATCAAGCATAATGTGAATATGATTCATATTATTATCCAAGATAATTAAATGAGATTTAATTATCAAGGATTAGAGAATGTGGATAATACTATCCATGATATATGTGTATTATAAATGTGATTTATAATATGTATATATAAGAGAGAGAATTTATGTAAATAGCATTTGTTAATTAATAGTGTGAATTGGATTCACATTTGTTAATTGATTGGAAATGCAATTTACAAATTAGTTTGGGTTGTGAATATGATTCACATAATGTTCAATGGCATGATTGAAATATTCACAAATTAATTTGGAATTAATTTGGTGGATATTTGTGTGATAATTGAGAGGTAATATAATATAATAAAAAGGAGAAATAGAGCCACCAAATTTAGAGGTGGTGTCACCCATGAAAGAGTCATGGGTGACGCCCCTTAATTTTAGGAGGCTATATTGACTCCATTTTATTATGATGATTAATCTCTCAACTAATTTATTTATGTTAAATTAAAAATGTGTTGATAATGTTGCAACATATATTTAATTTAATCATAAATAAATGTTGTTGGTTTTAACCAACAACAATCATAACCATTGATCTTACATAGACCAAGCCTAGCCGTTGGATCTATGAGTCCATGGATTGAGATCCAATGGATCCTAAACTAATATAAATAGAGGGCTAGGGTAGCCTTCCATGGGACATCATTAAGAGTTGTACAAGGTGACAACTCTCTCTCTCTCTCTCTCTCTCTCTCTCTTTCTCATTCTCGCCCTCTCTCTCTTTCTCTTCTCCATTAAGTGGCCGTCCACTTTGTGTTGAGAAAGGAGAGACTCTCGGCTTCTTCTTCGACGACTCGTGGATCTCCATCTTCTTTGGAGTTTCTTACTCTAAAGGAAGACGACGGATTTCGTTTGACGAAATCGGGGGAGCCATCGCTTGGATCTTCATCGAGGATTGCGGGAAGGAACGTGACTCATCATCGCACCCGCAAGTGCATTCTTCGTGGATCGGACTTAAGATAGGAGGATCTCTACTTTGGGATCTCGCGATCACAACCACGCTTCAAGAGGTATTCCTTGTACTTTGTGGTTTGATGAAACGATCCGAGAAGTGTTCTCGTGATCATGTGGTTTCATCTTTAAAGTTAAAAAAATTTTAATTTCCGCTGCATCTAGCGACTAGTGCGACTAGTTACCCCGATTGCATACGATGCGATCGACACGCTTCCGTGATGCGCTTGATGATACTCAATATCCTTCAGCCCCATCCCCCCCCCCCTCCCACACACACATATATATTAATTGTAGAAGATCACTAGGAAAGAGTGTTTTCTTTAATACATCTGGGAAGGTTACATTCAACCGTATATTTTTTTCGAGTAAAAGAGGGTGAAATCCCGAGTTGGGACTCACCACAAAAAGCACTTATATTAAAAGTTAACAACGACATACATTACCTTATGGACCAGAAATGATATAGGGAAAGACCATGTGCAATTACATTTTCTGAATAAAACCTTTGAAAATTAGATCATTTCTTCCTCCCCAGATGGCCCAAAGAGCATCAAAAAGCGACAAACAATCGTCTCTCGAGTTTCTCACTATCATCTTTATTGATCTCCAGAAATCGTTTAAACCTTTGTGAAAAACCCACATCGCCCCAAACTCCTTCCAAACATGATCCAAAAAAGGACAGGCAAAGAACAAATGTTTTGCACCATCCGTTTGTGCCCCACATCTGTCGCACTGGGTATCCGTAACGTCAAATAGTCTGGCCCTTCATGCTTTATCACATAATCTACCACTTCTGAGGCACCACAAAAAACTTTCACTCTTCTTGGGATCTTGCTTCCCAAATTATCTTCATATCTTGTTGCAAGTCTGGGTCCATATCTTCGGTGCTCCCTCTGAACAATTTATACGCCTTCTTCACCGAAAATCTTTCTCCCTCCCAAATAAAATGGTCCCTGCCCTGAGAGATAAACTCAGGAGAGGGTAGCTCGGACTGTAATCTACCCAAGTCTTCCAATCTTCAGTCTGAAAGCTCAGACAAAAAAATGTAGGACCCATAAGTTAGATCCACCAATATCAGCCACAGAACACTCCGTTTTTTCCTCTAGAGCAAATAATCTTTGGTACCTATAACAGAGTACCCCCTCTCCCATCCAGTTGTCCTGCCAAAACCTTAAGACGTCCCCTGCACCCACCTTCGGCATCATTCTCAATTTTAGTTCCGGTAAAATATCACGAACACCATTCCACAGAGAAGATTTGAAACACACACTTCTTGTCTTAAGGGATCCCTTGATACCATATATGGTTCATAAGAGGTTGATAGACAATCTATTTGTGTTTCCCCAAATATGCACGACCCACTTAGCTAACAATGCTTTATTCATACAATTTGCATCCCGAATTCCCAGGCCTCCTTCGTTTCTCTACCTCGTGAGCTCCTCTCAACCTACCAGATGTATGCCTGGTCTATGCTTCTTCTTGTTTGACCAGAGAAATCACCTCATCCTTTCCTCTATCTTCTTACTACTATCTTCTTCCTGACCCCTGATATTGTCAACCTTGTTGAGAAGAAGAAGATAGAAATTGTCGATAGCACATGCTTTAGCAGAATCAATTTCCCAACATTAGAAACTGCCTTCCATCCCACTAGTCTCTGCTCAAATCTCCTTAGGACCATGTCCCAATCTGCCTCTCAGCCTTCTCGCCTCTAAAGGTAGCCCTAAGTGAGAAATTGGTAGCTCATCCAATGAGAATCCCAAAATCGTAGCCCTTCCACTACTCTCCTCCTTACCAATCCCAAACTGAACCACCACTGACTTACTTCAATTCATATTGAGACCAGAAATATTGTTGAAGATACCCACCAGTTGCCTTGACCTTTTGTGCATCTCGTCCGTGCCACCCAGAAAAATCATCATGTCGTCTGCATATTGCAAAAGCGGAATTTAGATGGAACCTACTCGGAAGCCCTCAGACCGCCCTTTGTTGACTACTCTTCTGAAAATCAGTGCTAAAGCATATGCCACTAAAACAAAAAGCATCGACGCCAACGGACATCCCTTTCTCACCCCCCCTATGCGGCTGGAAAAAACCCCCTTCCGACCTTTCATTCACCAAAACTGCATAGGAAGGGGTCCTCATGCACCTCTTCATCCACGCTAACTAGATGTACGTGAAGCCGCACCTCTGAAGGGACACCCACAAGAAACTTCAGTTCACGTAATTATGAGCTTTTTCAAAGTCAATCTTCTAAATCATTCCCTTCATGTTTTCTCGTCACCATTGGAGGCAAATCTTAGACACCATAACAAGCCCATCTGCCATATGTCAGTCAGGAATAAACACAATATGACTCTATAGAATTACAACATTTAGCACCCGCCTCAACCTATTTTCCAGCACTTTGGCCACAATTAAATAGATTGCATTTGATAAAGCAATCGGCCATATTCTTCCACTCGTAGCGGGTGCTCCTTTTGGGAAGGAGGAAAAGCAGCGCCCGATTAACCTTCTCGAAGCCCCTGTTGCCATCTCTGAATTCATCGATAACTGCAAGTATGTATCCCTTTAACAGATCCCGAAACTCCCTAAGAACAATAACGGAAAGCCGTCAGGTCCTGGTGCCCCATCTGTGTTCAAAACCCAACCACACTTTTGTCCTCCTCCTCATCAAACGGTGCCTCAAGCCCAAGCACTTGCGCCTTCGACAAGGTCCCCACCACCCCCATCCATAACCCTCCCTTCTTCTCGACATGTCCATAAGTGCTTCCTTAGAGCTCGCCAAAGCATAATATCCCCCTCCACCCTTTTCCCCCTTACTTCAAGATATTTTATAAAATTTCTCCTTCTTCTCTTAGAAATCATCGAATGAAAAAACCTTGTGTTCATGTCCCCTTCCCGCAACCACTTCTGTCTTGATTTCTGCCTCTATTCCACATCCTCTTTCCAGTCCTCTAGAAGCAACTCTTCTAGCAGCCTTACCTGCTCCAACACCTTATCCTGGTTCAAGCCCCTCTCATCATCCAACCCATCTAGTCGCACCACTCCTTGCTATGTCTCATGTCTTCTTTCCCTCTGTTGTGCCTTCACATCATGCCTGAACTCAAGCAGGAAACTCTTCAGTAGCATCAATTTGGCAGCCAAGTGTGCCATCGTCGACCCTTCGACCTGCCACTCCCTCCAAAATGCCTCCACCCTATGTCATTCGCATTAGACGTCACACTTTTTTAAGACTATAATTAAGTGATGCAATGATGGGTTACAAATACAAAGATTATCATAATATTACATCTATTAATAGAATCATCCTCATATAGCTCAGATGTCAAAAAAATATAGAACAAAGTATAGTAACATATGTGACACAAATGTGTTTGTAGATTTCAATATCCATCTTTCTATCTTTAATACGAACAGAAGAAAGTTTTAAAGAAACCATTTTTTCTATTGCCGACTTTAAAAAAAAGCATCCTTCACAATTTAACCCCTCTTGTTATAAGAATGAGGAAATGACTGGTTAATTGATGGGAGGAAGGACTTAAAATTTTAATTTAGGAAGAAAGTAGCATCCTAGTTGCTACTTAACATGCATAGCATTGAAAAAAATTATAATAAGAAAAGGGCATGTGTTATACTACGGATAAGGGTGGCAACCAGAGTCGGTGTTACCAGAAACATCCTGCATATCTAGAAACCTTAACTTGAAACCCATATACTTGTCATTTTGAAAGAGAGAGAAGCCCATGCTAAGGTACGAGAGGGCAAAAGGGAAAAAGAAGGAGAACATGGAGATGCAATAATTGGTATTATTTTCTCTCTTGAAATCCCTATTATTACTCTACATCTCTCATTAACTCCTTCTCATGCGCGCATGTAACCAATTCATGAGTTTCCTATTTAAATGCATATTAATTCGAGAATAATTTCATTCCACTTTTGAGACTTTCTAACATATATTCCTATTTTAATAACTATCCAGACAAAATCATATAACTGAAATCTACTAATATCTTGCTACAACATAAATCATAACTACAGACAACATGTTCACATCAACTAAATAATATTAGTATCCATCATAAGATTGATTACACGTAAATAACAAATTATTATGCTTCTTATAATGTCATCTATATCTGGTATATATAGTAGTATGGGGTGGATGGTAGATAAGTTTCACTTATTTCATTTTTGGTATATGCCTAAGGAAATAAAATCATAGGTTGAGAAGTCATTTCCATGATCAAATTAAAGTGAATAATTTAAATTGTCGGGTATTATGGTTGCTGAGCTAGACTTGTATATTTATAGAGACACATAACTAAAGTGCAAAAGCTTAAAAAATACGAATAAGGGAGACGATGCAAAACAATGCCACTATCAATATCATTATAAACTCTCACAAGTATTCATAACTGTTAAGTGTATCAAAGTTGGAACATGCGCATTAGATGTGATTAGTAATGAAGATTATGAGTAAATGAATGGCATCATTATTAACAAAATTCTCACATGCATGTTCTTGTGCATACCATGCACGCACATATCTAACTGGTATAATGTAATTTAAAATTTTATTTAGTTGTTAGGTAGGAGAACATATGGAAAAAAAGGGCGATGAGCTAGAAGTTTAGTTAAATTATAGAATTGACACTATTGCAAGGACTGGTGAATGGTTCCAAAACATATTTTCTATGAAAAATAGTTGGTTTTGCTGAACTTTATAGCAATGATTTTTAAAAGATTTTCCATGCTTATAAAGATTTCTATAGTAATTAGTGAGTTTATCCTGATATTTTATATATCAAGTTCAATCATGATTTTCATATTGCAATACAGATGCAGTATATGATTCATGAATGTCAATTTTACATGGGTGTTCATGATTATGCCGTCAAGGTTTGTCATGATATGATATAAGATCAATGCACTCTATGGCCTACTCCCCTAAAAAGTCATGAACAAGTCACTTCATGTTGGGGTAGGTATATCCTCGTGGTATACATATGGCCTACTCCTTATGACTCACGAGGGCTTTGGGCCCGCATTTTGTATACTAATGGACTTTGGACTGTATGAGAAATATACTCGATCTTTGGGACCATCAACACGAAATGATAAGATTTTCACGGTCTAGGATTGAGTTTCTCTCACTAGACAATTTTACATGGTTGATGAATTAGTATGACATGTTGGGGTAGTGTGACATTGAACACGATATGGTAAGATTATCAAGATTTTTAAATGTTGTTTCATGACATAAGTATTCAATGATACATGTTGATCCATGTAGATATTGTTTTTTTATATTTTCTTGCAAAGAATTATTTGATACAATGTAAATTATGTTGATAAAGTAGTTTAACAAAAGCTTGAGATCTGCTCGATGGGTCTAAGCTCTTTCATGGGTTTAGACTCACCATTCTATTGTTATATTATTACAGATCAATCTTGAACATGAAGCTTGGAGGAACGTGCATAGTTGCACATTACTAACTGAAAGTTGCACCATAAAAAACTGTAGTTTTTGGTAACTTTTTGATATCCTTTGCAGATGTTTGACAGAAATAGAGTCGTGGATTTTGTATGTATATGAAGGAATGGATAACTGGTAAGAGGTGAATATGTAGAACTTTTGTGTATATAAAAATGAAGAAGATGCCACTTTAATTTCAATAGTTCGATGGGATCTTGATTGGAATTATAAAGTTTGACGACGGATGATTCTATAGAATTAGTGGATAATATTTCAGGTATAGGTTACAGTTGGGAGATCCAATTATAGAGGAAACTCTATCGAAATTTGATGGATAAGGAAAAGATTATAGTAGAATAATGATTTAATAGGAGGTATATATAACTAGGTTCTTGCCGCGCTCGTCTCGGATAAGAGGGACGGGCTGTGACACACCCTCTCCTTAAACCCCTCCTCCAACAGCCATGCCCGCTCGAATATGAAATAGGACCTGCCCGTTTACGCTCCTCCGTAGACTAAAGGATCAGCGTGTGGTCCGATTGGGCACAAGGTAGCGACCAAGCCCGAGAAAGGGGGAAACACTCCACTCTCTCAGGTAAGAGGAGAAATCTATTTAGCCGAGATCTCGACCTAATTTCGCCAAGTGTAAGCACATCCTTTCGCAACAATAATTGTGAGTACGCCCACCTCCCCTCAACGGCCTATATTCCGGCAATAAAGTCACATTTACGTCATCACCAATGAGCCAAATGAGTATATTTCAATTCTAAAGACATACAATAATTATCAAAATTATATATCTTATCTACTCTATATTATTGAATTGAAATTTTTCTTGCTTATGTAGTTTTTCAACTTTTCTTAGTAATCTATATTTAAAATTAGAAATATACAATAAAATATTTAAACTATAATATTTCTAATTTATATTAATTTTAAAACATTAATTAAAATTTCAAATTTGGAATAAAATGAATTGAATTTGAATATTCAAAACTCAAAATAAATTGAATCTGAATTTAAGTTAGCAATTTCGATTGAAACTCGATTTGAGTTCGGATTTGTAACATTTATAATGAATTGAATCGGAATTCTGGTGGATTCGAAAGTATTCGACTCTATTAGCAATCCTAACTTCACTCATGTTGTTGGATTTGTTAGTAGATTTGTTTTAAATCCGGGGAAAGATCATTCTAAGCAATCAAGTAGATTTTGAGGTATCTTTAAGGTAGTAGTAACTACTTTGTTGAGAAGAGAAGCCTATTCTTTTTAGCGACACAAATTTAGACATGGTAGTCAATGTTGATGGAAGAAAGGTCCATATCAAGGTACTTGATGTCTTTGGCAGGTGACGTAGTTTCTTCGCAACCTCGAATTCAAAAGTGTGTAGGTTTATCTAATGCAAAGACCGTCTTTATTGTAGCTACAAAGGCTTGCAAGGAATTGTTGCATGTGAAAAAATTAATGCAAGAAGTTGATTTTGATCAAGACAAGCATGTGCTTTACTATTACAACCAGAGCACCATTTCCCTATACTAGAATTCCACATTAAATGCGAAGGTAGAAGCACATTGACGTGAAGTATCAAGAAATGGAATGTCTTAGAAGAAATGCAACTTGTTCTTGACAAGATAGACACTAACAACAAATAGTGCTGGTTAGTCGTTATTACTTGTGAAATTTGAAAATTACCGCTCCCTTTCTGGATTGCAATGGATTATCCTTTGTTGATGGTGAGAATTCAGTAGGGGGTTCATTCCCATGTGGGAACAGAACCTTTATTTGTCACTTACTTTCGGCTCACTTTATCAATTCACTTGGGTTTAATTTGAGTTTGACTGGATTCTATTCCATAGACATTGGCTCACTCAGGAAAATAGTAAAATGTTTCAACTGACCCTCGCTTTTAAAAGATTACGTAAAAAGTTTCAAAAGACCCATACTTTATAATTATTATAAAAAAGAAATAAATAAATGTTGTTATGTAATTTGTTAAGAATTATATATTAACGAACTGGATATTTGTTGGGAATGCAAATAATCAAGCATAATTGTCTGACAACTAATTTTCAGTACAAGGGAATAACCTGCCGCTGCCTCATTTTTCGCAATTTTTTTTTGGAAAAATATCACCATTTATATCCATCAATATATCTTTTCTATATGTTATTCGAATTTCATCACAAACAGAGACTCATACAACCTTCATCCAAACATCATTTTTTTAACGGTAGCATAATTTTTAAAAGGACCCTGTCTGGATGGAGGCCATATGAGTGTCCCTGTCTGGATGGAGGCCATATGAGTATCTGTTTTTGACAAAATTCGAGTGACATATATGAGGGATATAAGGATGAATATACATGATAATATTTTTCAAAAAAATAAAAAAAATTGATAAAAATAAGACGGGACAGCCATGTCAGTCCCATTGACCCCATAACAAGATCTCCCAGATCTAATAAGTACAACTTGCCCCTGAAAATCCAAGATGTTGGCTGTTCGATTACATCCAACGGTAATAATCTCGAATATTCGAAGAATTTGGACCCATGGATCTCGATATTACGGTGGACAGCCACACAGCAAGAGGTACAGCCTGCGTTGACAAATGCCATCTCCACATTCATTCGCAAAAAATAGAATTTTAGATTCGACATGAAATAGAGGATCTACATATAACAAATACGAGTCCACTAGGTATCAACTAAACGCCAAATTTATTAACACTACAGCAAAGAAAGAAGACGCACAGAATCAATCCTCCAGATTAGGATTACTAGAAGTAATTAACTACTTGGTGCAGCCGCCTCCCTAAGGTCACCCTTCCAGCTCGAACGCCGACACCGGAAAAGTCTCCGACAGCCCCGCCGCGGTCCGGAACGTGATCTTCCCCGACGAGGGGTCCCCGATGTAGACCTCGTTGATTGTAATCCATATAAGAAACTCCCTTACCTTCACCCCGGTAAGCTTCTTGATCTTATATTTCTCGATGTAACCGGTGACCTCCGTGGCGTAGGACACGAGCTCCTTGATCGCAGTGAAGAGGTGTGTCTTGCTCTTCTTCTGCCGGACCCAGAAGTACCCCGTGGTGGGGTCGTACCCCATCTCCTCGACATCATCTGCCCGGATGATGCCGAGGGGAAGGCAGAGCTCGCGGAGGATCTCGAGCATCCTCTGCTTGCATGCAGCGTCCCCGCAGGTGATCTCTGCGGTTGCACGGAGGGATTCAACGGTGGAGGACATGGTTGGCTGCGTAGATTTGGTGATAGGCAAAGGGATGAGATGTGGATGTAAAGGAGTACGGGTGGTGAGGAGGGAACAATAATTGTGGAAGATGTAATCAGAGGGACCAATAATTGAGGGTATGGGCAGATCTCCCGATTTTCGGCCGGTCAGTGTCAGTCTTACCCTGGTTAGCTGCAAACGGATCCTCTCCTGTCACCGCTCCTGTTGTGCCCCGTGTGGACCGTCCGATATCCCGCTTGAGTGGTCAGGGCCCAAACTGATTGCAATCGGACGGCCCTTATCTAATAACATCAAATTTGGCATCGTTTATACGAGTCGTCGCCGGCAAGGCAGGCTCTAACACAACAGAAACCTGATCCGTTGTCTTTCTCGTCGAAAAATCCACGCACGGAAACTGCGGGCATCCAAGTAGAACATGCTAAATCTTCCATCTCGCATAAGCCTGCCAAATTTGTGTTGATCGCACTTGTAGTGCCCACTCAGCTGGGAATCAATAAATAAAATGAAAGTGAACTACATTTGAAATTTTAATATACTTATTCACCAAAGATACGTGCTTTCGTGGGATAAAATATGACATTCGATAGGGATGCTGAATGATGCATTGAACTACTTGGAACGATAGTTGGATGTGAGCCCCGTTTTTTCGAAAAGACGGTCAATGATCATTCATCTAGGATAGCTAACAAAAAGGTTGTGGCCTTCCCATATGTAGAAGCCGGAGCCAATGTAGTTTAGTGCATATCCAAGATATCAAAGATAGACAGACGACATATCTCTACGGATATACAAAATTTCAGCCAATCAAACAGGGAGGAAGAGACATCCACAGTAGATCTTTACGTCACTTTGTTTTCTCCAGGGGGGACTGGAGAGGCGAACGCAGCTCTTGTATTTTCTGGAGGATCCACAATGGGGTCAAACCCAGTTGAGGTTTTGGGTCATGAAAAGGAACAGTAGGATACGAGATTTTTACCGTGATGGTAATTAGTTACTAAATTTTTTTTAGAAGAAAGATGATGAAATTCCGAGGTAGGACTCACCGTCAGAAATTGATCATTATGTTAAAAGATAGAGAGTTACATTACCTTGCGGATCAGAATCGGAAAAGAGAAAGACAACAAGTGATTCCATTTTCTGAATAGAACCTCTTATTTTTAAAAATTACATCATTCCTTCCTCCCCATATGGTCCAAAGGACCGCAAACGACAGAGAACAGTCGTCCGTCGAGTTCATCCCCACAGGCCTAAGCGATCTCTAGAAATTAGCGACACCAATATGGAGTACCCATGGCACCCCCACTCTCGTCCAAACCTATTTTGACATGGGGTACGTGAAAAACAGATGATATGCATCCTCTGTCTGCGCACCACATCTATCACAATGAGCATCCGGAATCCCTAGCAGTCTGCCCCTTCTCACTTTGTTCCAAATCCTACCTCTTCTGAGGCGCCAAAGAAAGACCTTCACTCTACAAGAGATCCTGCTTGCCCAAATAATCTTCATATCTTACTTTAGGTCTGAGTCAAGTTCCTCCGATCTCCCTCGAAACACTAGGTATGCCTTTTTCACTGAGAATCTTTCCTCCTCCCACAAAGTGATCTCTTCCCTTGGATATGCAACCAAGAGATGGTAATTCAGACAACATTCTGTCCAACTCCTCCCTTCTTCGCCCCGACAACTCATATACGAAAGTAGGTAACCACAAACCAGAACCACTGACCTCCGTCACGGAACACCCTCTGCTCACAACTAAAGTAAAAGGTCTTGGGAACCTATTGCAAAGTGCCCCCTCCCCCATCCAGTTGTCCTACCAAAATCGGAAGACCTCCCCGATCACCAACTTTGGCGTCAAACTCGACCTCAGTTGTGGTAAAATATCGTGAACCCTGCTCCAAAGAGAGAACTCAAAATGCACTTTATCTGCTTCAAGGGAGCCGTTGACTCCGTAGATGCTACACAAGAACTGGACAACCAATCTATCTGTATTACCCCTGATCTACACCAATCATTTTGCCAGAAGTGCTTTATTCATACAACTCACATCCTAAATTCCTAGACCCCCTTCCTTTCTCTGCCTTGTGAGCTCTTCCCAGCCTACGAGATGGATACCTGGACTTTGTTGCTTCCCATATGACTAGAAAAATCCTCTTATCATAACCTCTATCTTTCTCTTTACGCCTACCGGCATCAGCTGAGTTGAAAAATAGAAAATAGGGATCGCCGACAGCACATGCTTTAGCAGAATCAGCTTTCTGCCTTTAAATAAGGTGACTGCTTTCCAACCTGCAAGCCTCTGCTCAAATCTCCTAAGGACAACATCCCAATCTGCTTTCCTGAGCCTACCTGCCACAAAGGAAGCCCAAGGTAAGAAATGGATAGCTTCCCTAGGGGGCATCCCAAAAGCGTAGCCCTTGAACTACTCTCCTCCTCATCCATCCCAAACTAGATCACCACAGATTTCTCTCTATTGATTTAGACTGATATGTAGATGAAGATATCCACTAGTTGCCTTGTCCTTCAGTGCATATCTTCCATGCCGCCCAGGAAAATGAACATGTCGTCTGCATATTGTAACAGTGGAATAGAGATGGCTCCTTTTCAGAATCCCTCAACCCACCCCTTCGTCGACTGCTCTCATGGACATTGCTGCCAAAGCGTCCGCCACCAAAAGGAAAAGCATTGGTGCTAACGTTCATCCCTGTTGAATGCCCCTTTGCTCCTGGAAAAATCCTCCTTCTGCTCTTCCATTCACTATAAATGTAAAGGACGAGGTCGTGACACACCTCTTCATCCAGTCTATCTAGATGTCAGTGAAGCCCGCCTTTGAAGCGACTCCCACAAGAAGTTCCAATCCATGCAGTCATAAGCCTTCTCACAACCAATCTTCCAGATCAATCCCTTCACGTTTTGCAGGACTAGATCATCCAACACATGGCTGAGTCTATTTTCTAAAACCTTGACCATAATCAAGTAGATTGCATTAGATAACGCAAGTGGTCTATAGTCCTCCACCCGGATTGTGCTCTCCTTCTTGGGAAAAGCATTGCCCGATTAAACTTCTCGATTCCTTTGTTGCCGTCTCTAAATTCATTCATTACTGCCATAACATCATCCTTCAGTAGATCCCAAAACTCCTTATAGAAGAACACCGGAAAACCATCCTTTCCAGGTAGACCATATGCATTCAACCCCCATATCGCACCGTTGACTTCCTCCACCATAAAAGGAACCTCCAGCTCGGATGTCTGCACTTATGTGAACGATTCCATATCTGCTCTACGCCACCCGCAACCCTCATGTGTCCTTCTCCTCGACATCCCAATGAAATGATCCCTGAGAGCCCTTACCTAACGAGCATCAGCCACTACCATATCCCACCCCACTTGAAGACTATGAATAAAATTCCTCCTTCTACCGAAGGCCATCGAATGAAAGAAACTTGTGTTCTCATCTCCCTCGCACAACCACTTCTGCTTTGATCTCTGCCTCCATTTCACTTCTTATTTCCTGTCCTTCAAACGCAGTTCTTCTAGGAGCCTAGCCCGCTCTAGCACCTCCTCCTGATCCTCCAACCCATCTAGATGGACTACTCCCTGCTGAGCCTGCTTCCTTCGCTCCTTCTTTCGCGCCCTCACTCGTCATCTGAAATCGAGCATGAATCTCTTGAGCAGGAATAGCTTAGATGTGAGGCATCCTACTACTGACCCCTCAACCTGCTAGCCTCTTCACTGCATGGCCACCTCCTCCTTGAAAGTTGAAACCCTCCTCCAACAACCAAGCTCGTTCGAATCTAAAAAAGGATCTCTACCGCTTCTGTCCTTCCGAAGACCATAGGATTGGCGTATGGTAAGAGTGAGTCCGGGGCAACGACCATGCCCAAGATATGGGGAAAAATTCTATTCCCTCATGTGAAAGGAGAAATCTATCCAGTCTCGATCTCGGTCTAGGATTCCTCCTAGTGTAGGCACAACCTACTGCACCAATAACTATGAGCCCCAAGATGTACACTTGGTTCCTGAAATCTTCCGAACTAGCATCTCGATTGCCCCCCCCCCCCAACGGCCTGTCATCCGACACCAAGGTCACATTTAAGTCACCACCAATCAACCATAAGCCTTCGCCTCTGTGAGTTCCCACCTCTGAGAGATCAGCAGCTATGGAATCCGTCACTGAACTCATAGGCCCATAAGCATTGGTCATAGTAAACGTGACCAAATCCGCCTTCTGCTTCAGACATAGTGAAAGCGAGAACAAGGATCTTCTCTATGCTAGCTTCTCAAAGTTCTGCCTCCTCCACCGTGTTAGGAGCCCTCCAGCCGCTCCCTGAGCCTCAACCTCAGAGAGTTGCCTCCCAAATCTCTCCAAGCCACTCCTCCTGCCCTTGAAACCTTCGTCTCTTTCAACAACACAATGTCCACATGAGCTTCTCCTATTAGATTCTTGACGTGTAGTCATTTCTCGAGACGACCAATCCCCCTCCAAGAAAGGACCTTCATTTAGTAACCTTCTTGAACATCTCTCGCAGTGGAACCATGCCCAAACTCTCTGTGAAACGACTATCAAGAACACAGAAGAAGTATGGCCTTCCGATAGGCAACTTCGGACCTTCGATCACTCCGTCATTTCCTACCACATCAATACTCCCTAGACTTATCTCCGATTCCATCTCCTTTCCCTTTATTCCAACCTTGCGGCTTTCGCTAAAAGCACCAACCGGCCCGCTCCCCTCCACCACCCTTTGCTGCTCCCTCATCCCCCTACACCTTCTTTTCCAACCCCTTCGATAACCTGCCCTCCCCTTCCAACCCACCCTCCGGTATTTTCAAAACCTCCCTAGCACTCCGCGAAGACTTGCCACCCCCCTTGACCTCCTGTACAGTCTCGCCCAACTCCCCTTCCAAACACTCTCTCCCCCCTGGGGGGTCGCCACCTGTCACGTAACAGACGTGGTTCTCTCCTCTTCCCCCTCCGTGAGTGGAGCCCATGACCAGTGCACCGACGGACCTTCCTTCAACCTCCCCTTCAACAGCTCCCAACAACACCACCAGCCCTGATGCCCGCTTGGCATCAGCCTTGAACCGACTTGACTTGCGCCCAAGCTCCGAAGACGACTCCAGAACACACTCCCCCGTAACTGCTTGTCGGAGATCCACTATCAAGTTGATAGGAGCCTCCTACCCCGAAACGCCTCCCAACATCGAGTCCTTCTCGTTATTTTGACTGGGGTCTGTAGACATACTCCCTTCTCCTTGTTGGGAAACCTCCTTCGAATCAGGTGGGAACGCACGCTGCTTCGAGTCCACAATTGGAAGGGGAGGTTGGCCCGAAAATGCCAAGGAAGACCCGCCCAAAACATCCACCATCTTTTTTTATTCACTAGGACTTGCGCCTTTCCAGAATTTCCATTTACCGCAGCTTTTGGAAAGGCCTTTGCTTTAAATGCTCCAAATAAAATCCCCTTTTTAGCAGAACGTTGTGAAACCAACATTTTTTGAATAGCGCAAAATCGCCATTGCCGAATGATTCGGATTTTCCTTGGAAGTCACCGCAATCTGTGTGACTGAATGCGGAAGGCCAACCGACGCTACACCGGGCTCCGAGAACACACAACAAGGCGAAACTGATGTCGTGATTTGCATAATCTCAACCACCGCAGCCGACCCTAACGCAATCGCCTCACCGCTCAGCTGCCGAACCTCCTTCCACCCCAGCATCAATTCTGCTGATGCGATCTCCAACTGTATCTGCCATCCTTCCACCTTCGCCGTCTACCAGCCCAGCATCTGAGGATGTAGTTGCTGCATCTATATTAACTGATCGATAGTCTCCCCTTGTAGAATCCCAGTGGCAGCCAAACCTATTACCTCTGCAACTCCCGCCAGCAACTGCCTGATCCAGTGCAGGTTTCGCCTTAAAAGCAGTACTCCCCTCACCCTTATCAGATCCAATCTCCCTTGTGAAAGCTTGCAGTCATCAGCCCTCACATACTGCTACTAGAGCAACGACCTCCTTGCCCTTGTCAAGGACATCAGGGCCTCCGCCTCGCCTCCGTCCAAGCCACTGACCAAAACCCTCCAAGGCGACAAAGCTATCAGATCCCCCTTGAAGGCTCCCCCCGTAACAACCCCCATGCCGAAAGACCCCTTGAACATAGCCCCGTTGCCTCCTCCTTCCCCCACCAGGACCCGCGGTGCCTCCACACACCATGCTTCGTCATTCCCCGATCGGTCTCCCCCGCCACAGGTTCTGCTGCGGTGTGTGAAGCCCAAGAACCTGAAGCAACGCACAGGCTCTCGACACTGACGCACCCAATGACCCAGCATCCACACCGGTAACAGCCTCTCCCGAATGGATGCTTACTCCTTGTGCTGCGATGAACGCCCTGACGGGCTTCACGCAGACACGATCTCCCCCTCCTTCCTTGAGCGACCCCCTCTTGTGAACTTGAACCCAGCCCTCCTCTACCCCATCTGCCTCTCCCACAGCCATCGGAAAATCAAATTAATTCCTGACTTGAAACTATGGAAAATGATAGATACAACTGTAAATTTGTAGCTGAGGGTTGAGATTCGGCTCCCTCAAAAGGTCATTTACATCGTTTTTCCAAATGAACTACCATTATGTTGAAAATTTTATACAGTTTAGCAAAAGATCATGCGATTTGTCATTTAAGCTTTGTTAGCGAAGTTTTTGGATGATGTTGAGGAGTTTGGGAACCTAACTTTGCTGCTTAATAAAATGCTTTTTAGCAATTGGCTCCAATCTTCTTGTTTATGCAAGGGCAACATCTATTAACCCGTGGCAACGTCCCTTTATACCGCTGGTTCTAGTTCATATTTGTCCCTGGATCAAAAGTCAAAGAAAGAAACTCTAACCCACCCTTTCTCACTCTTCCGGTAGTTTACTCCTCTCCGTAGGTGGGATAAATTCCCCTTTAACCCGCCTTTTCTCACTCTATGTGGGCTCCATTTTTTATCTTTTTTTAAAATTTAAATAAACCAATTCTACATCATTAATTCTATCAATAATAATATATTATACCATCATATCATATAAAAATTATAAACTACTCCATTTTTACTAACTTTTCCAAACTTTAATACAATCACATTACAATAACTACTCATTTTTTCAAACTTCAATATAATCATATCATAACAAACTTACTTCTAACTCACTCTTAGTTTAACCCTCTATCCAAACATCAAAACACAGACACATGTTATCCTCTACCAATTTAACCCGCCCTAACCCGCGTATCAAACACACCCTAAGGTGAAAGTGTTTGCTTGAAAATTGGTTCATAAGTTTTGAGGACTTGCCTCCATGTTGAGTATATTATAAATTTGTTTGTTATCTTTCTAGACGTAAAACGTTTCCCTGTGGAAGGGGAATTACGAAGTCATCATCATCACAAAGCGTGAACCTAATAACAAATAATTTCAGTTGCTCCACTTTGTTCAATATACGGAGATATATTCTATTTTTTAGGCTAGAAACCCAAATGGTTGGATCACAAATTATGATGATGGCTTGATGCCAAGTACGTTTCCGATTTTTTACGCAAGGCCTCAAATATATTCTATTATTTATCCCTTGTAGATAGAAAAGGGAGTGTTTGCCTAAACTGATCGTCTTACGTTAGGTATCACGGAGTTTTTCAGATCCATCTTTGATCAAATGCCAGACATCATAGTCCCTTTTTATATGAAAATTTTAAAGGTATGGGTTTCCTCTAATAGAAGGCTTGAATGAGTCTCCATGCGAGACCCTTCCCTCAATCCATGATGATAAACATAAGTTTTGAGAGCATGGAGTTGTTGAAGCTTTTTCAGATCCAATATACTCGCGTCCAACATTTTCTTTAGGATGGCAAAAAAATCTAGACTAATTTTCTTCTAATTTTTATCACTTTTTTATGACGCATTTTGAAAGTTTTAGGTTAAAGGAAAGGTGATATATGTTAGACTTGTGAGCCCTGGGCGAACCATTCTTACAATAAATGTTATTGTAATAATTATGTTTATCAATAAAAGTTATTGATGTTTCACTCCCTTTCTGAAATTATATGAATGAATGCACTATAAGGTCCCTCTGTACAATTAGGGTTATGTACCATGGCCAGCTTGATGATCATATAGCTGTTGATTCATTAAATGAATCATAGAGGCTGATGTTTGGATGAATATCTAAGGAGTTAGCTAGAGGACTCATCAAGCACCGTCAAATGATTGTCAAGTGAAGATCTCCAGCCTGAGTAGGAGATGACAATCCTTTTCTCACATAGGCTGATATCTGACCGACCTCTCGATGCAGGTCCTCTGCATGGGAATAGTGATTCGGAGGTGTCAGATTAGTTAAGTCAATGGGTTGACTTAACGAGATCGAGATAACTTAAGTCCTATGTTGAATGCTGTCACAGCATAGGCATGCATCCTCTGACCGGAGACAGATGTATTTCTATATATCTGAATATGTACATTTGGCAGACCAATAGGTTGATGACCTAACCAAGGTCTATACACCGGCGAGCTGGTGTACATATAAGGGTATATGAGCAATATGATCTCTCAAAGGGATCATACATGTTCACTTGTGAACCGGAAGACATGAACTCACTCATGAGGTATTGGGACCGATCAAATTCCATGCATGGTCGTCAAGCTTTGGAAGCATGACATGAATTTGAAGGTATGATATATGCTTTGGGAAAGCATATGATCAATACCAACTCCCAATGATCAAGATTGAGAAACTTAATGATTAAACCCTGAAGAAGACAGTGTAAAATTGATCTTGATCTTCGGGTTGATCATGGTCTTCCAGTATGCAGGATGTACAGGTATTGGGAATACTTGAAGGGTGATGTGATCATAAACGATTGTATATCCATGACGCTTCCATTCCGAGGGAGTGATGAAACATATCTGGATTTTAGTGACTCCTTTCAGTAAAGAAGCAATCCGATCTTAGTCCAAGTGTAGGACATTGGTTTGAATGGGATTCAGATTCAATGAGAAGATTGGATTTGCGGTCTTGATTTAATCAAGCATCTGTGGGAGGTTCGTAAGATCTGGATTTGAGATAAGATCTCAATATCCAAGTCACTATACATGGAATAATACAATCGTCCTGTCCTTATCTCCAAGTATCTGCGGAGAAAGCACATTATTCTTGAAAGGGTTCGAGAATAATTCATTTGATGAAATATCCAAGCAATAACTTGATGATTAAATGAGATTTAATTATCAAGCTTAATATGAATATAATTCATATTGTGAAAATGATTATCCAAGATAATTAAATGAGATTTAATTATCAAGGAATAAGAGAATGTGGATAACACTATCCATGATATATGTGTATTATAAATATGATTTATAATATACATATATAAGAGAGAGAATTTATGTAAATAGCATTTGTTAATTAATAATATGGATTGGATTCACATTTATTAATTAATTGGAAATACAATTTACTAATTAGTTTGGATTGTGAATATGATTCACATAATATTCAATGGCATGATTGAAATATTCACAAATTAATTTGGAATTAATTTGGTGAATATTTTTTGTGATTAATTAAGGAATAATAAGATAAATAAAAGGGAGCCAAATAACCACCATTCATAGGTGGCGTCACCCATGAATTGTTCATGAGTGACGCTCCTTAATTTTAGGGGTGGTTGGTTGACTCCATTTTAATTATCACATTATCTCTTAGTTAGTTAATGTTAAATTAAATTATGTTGATAATGTTGCAATATTTTTTAATTTAAATTAATGTTATTGGTTTTAACCAACAACAATCATAGTCATTGATTTAGCATGGACCAAGCATGGCCGTTGGATCCATTTGTCCCATGGATTGAGATCCATTGGATCCCAAACTAGTATAAAAGGAGGGCTAGGGTAGCCTTCCAAGTTACACCATAATCTAGAGTTGTAGAACTCTTCTCTCTCTCTCTCACATTCTCGTGTGGGCTCTCTCCTAATATTAAAGTGGCCGTCCACTTTGTGTATTGGGAAGGAGAGTATTTTGGCTTCGCTTCGACGCTTGGATCTTCGCCAAAGGATTGCGGGAAGGACGCGACTCATCATCGTGCCCTCAAGTGCATTCTCCGTGGGTCGGACTTAAGATAGGAGGATCTCTACTTTAGGATCTCGCGATCACAACCATGCTTCAAGAGGTATTCCTTATACTTTGTGTTTTGATGAAACGATCCGAGAAGTATTCTCGTGATCATGTGGTTTCATCTTTAAAGTTAAAAATTTTAATTTGCGCTACATCTAGCATCTAGTACGACTAGTTGCTCTGATTGCATACGATGCGATCGACACGCTTCCGTGATGCGCTTAAGGATTCACAATATCCTTCAAGTGGTATCAGAGCCAGGTTGAATAAGGGCTTGGATATGATCCATGAACCTTATACGATTTGGTCCTTGAAAGGGTTGCGAAATTTTTACTGCATTTCAATTTTCGCACCTCTTTCTAATTGAATTTTTCTGTACTGTTTAAAATGTTTAACGAATTTTTCAATTGGATATTGTTCCCCATTAATTAAGGAAACTATAGGACTTGAGTTTACTGAATTTGGACTTCATTTGCTCAAGATATGGCTTTTTGAATATGACTATATTCACTGTTGCGGGAACTGCGGATTTAAACGTGATTAATGAGATAATTACGGTTTTAATCCGCCTCGAAATGCGTAAATTATCACTTAGGTTCTTTAATAAATCAAATAGGCAATCTTTGGAAACTGAGTTTGTATTTTTTGGATTTAAATTGATCAAGATAAGTTAATTTTAGTGATTGGGGGTCACTGCTAGAAATTAACAATTTTGATCTTGAACCTTGTGATATGTCATTCAATTATCATGATGAAAATTAATTGTTAATTTTCTGGAATAATTAGTGATAAATATTTGTGAAATATTTAAAGATATAATTATTTCATTGAATGACACTTGCCTAAACCACAATAATGAGATATTAGATCTTGATCATTGGTTCATCAACAAACATTGCTTTCATGAAAACCATACTTTATCCTACAATAGTTGTAGGACAACATTTACATGAAAAACCCTCTTCCTTGAATAGGATTGGGGATTTGTCTAGCAAATCTCCTTATAATATAATCAAAAATATTTTGATGTATATTATATGGTATAATTTCGGTTGAAAAACCGATGAGCATCTCAAAGTACATGATGATCTATTTGGTATTATCCTTTCCCGAGGCGGATGTGGTGCCTAGTCGGAGAGCATTGGGGTCGCAGGTTGCAACGTATGTGGTCCGTCCCACTCTCGTCGGTATGGCCATGACAACGGGTAGGGATTGTATAATGCCGGAGAAAGTCAATGTGTATTTTTCTAATTATTAAAATTCGAATAATATGTATTTTGAGAATATACCTACTATTCAAGTAAAAGACATGTTTGTTGATGATTGGATTAATGATAATTTAATGTGATTAAATTAATTATATCCAATAAACACTCTATTTATGAATAGATGTGTATTTCCCTTGGAAGAATTAATTATGTGAATGTGATTCACGATAATTAATTATAAAATTTGAATATGAGGTGGAGGATCACATAAGTGACATCCATGATCTCCCGTCAAGGAAAAGGATTTCGTCGCCAGTTGTGTATGGGAGACGCCTGTCCGAAGTGACAGATCCTGTGCATGATTTAATTGGATCGGGTTCTTTGCTTCTCGAAAGAGTAAGGTCGTATACGTAGTGACCCCAATATCGAGTCCTCATATTATTGGGGCGATATTGGATTGCGTATAGAGAGTATTAAGCCAGTTGACGGTTGGTTCAATTAACAACGGGTCAACATCATCTTAGGGGTGGTGGGCCTAGGTGTTAAAGATCGAATTGGAAATGCAAGTTGGACTTGCAAAAGGTGGAATGAGTTCCCGCTTCTTTTTATTGGAGTCGCAAGTTCTCATATTACTGGGATGTGACAAAGATAGGAAAGGAGATCCCAGTTCTTGCTTGAGATACAACGGTAAGTGTATCTCTTACTTTGAAGGAAAAATAGGGAATAATCTTTCAAAGTTGACCTAGCAAGACAAATTTGATTTAAAATACCTTAATCAAATTATTCTTAAAATGAATATATAATTATTCTAATATAGTGCATTCTTAATTTCAGAAAATGAAGTCCACGAACCCACTTAGCAGGCTTCTGGAGGTCAACCAGTTGACCGGACCAAATTATTCGGATTGGATCCGAAATTTGGATCTTGTCCTCTCTGCAGAGCGCATCTCCTACGTGCTTAGCAAGGACAAGATAGCAAACCCTGTGACTGATGAAGATAAATCATATAATGATAAATATGATGAAGCCCATAATCTGGCAAGGTGTTACATCCTTGGGTCATTGTCTAATGTGCTTCAAAAGCAACATGTGGAAATGAACAATTTCCAAGAGATTATGCTGAATATGAAAGAAATGTTCGGTGACATAAACCGCACACAGCGTTATAATGTGATGAAAGAGCTTATTTGCTGCAAGATGCAGGAAGGGACCTCTGTCAGAGAACATGTACTCAAAATGTTTGGGTACCTCTCTGAGCTGGAAACCCTGTGAGCCTACTTGGATTCTGAAATGCAAGCTGATTTCATTCTCCTGTCGCTCCCTAAGTCTTTCAACAACTTTGTTGTGTCTTACCACATGAACAAAGGTGACTTCACAAATGCTGGGCTGTTAGCTGCATTGAAGTCTGCAGAAGACGTCATGAAGAAGGACGACCCCTCTGCTAGTGCAATGGCTGCACAAGTGAGAGGAAAGCGCGGGCGGAAGCGAGGTTCTCAGATGGGCCCAGCCTCGAAGAGAGAAGAAGAATCAAGGAGTTGGTTCATCTTCTAGTGCTTCTACACTAATGACATCGAAAAAGACCGATGTTTGTCACCACTGCAAGAAGCCGGGGCACTGGCGGCGTAACTGTCCAGATTACCTGAAGTCCACTGACAAAGGTAAAGCCCCAGCAGGTATGAAATCTACTTTCATCATTGAAACCAGCTTTCTCGTTGGACGAGAAGGAAGTTGGGTTATAGATTCTGGTGCTTCTGTTCACGTATGCAATTCGTTGCATTTGTTTCAGGAAACTAGGAATCTGGAGCAAGGGGAGATAGTTATCCAGATGGGATCTGATGCAAGGGTTGCAGCAGTCGCCATCGGGACGTGCAAACTGTCATTATCTGGTGGTCGAGTCCTAGTACTTAAAGAGTGTCTTTATGTACTTGAGGTCTGGAGGAACTTGATATCTGTGTCTAAGCTTGTTAGACATGAGTACTCTTTCATGTTATGTAATAAATTAGTCATTAATCAATATGATAAATTTGTTGCGGAAGGTGTTTTGACTTCTAGTGGACTCTATGAATTGTGCATTGATGAATGTGTCATAAATGTCACTACCACTGATAATAAAAACCCTAAGAGATCCAGGGAGAATGGAAATCATTCGAATATGATTTGGCATCAAAGGCTCGATCATTTATCTGTTGATAGGATTAATAGATTGATAAACGATGGACCTGTAGATATTCTACAGGTTCAAACTTTACCTACCTGTGAACATTGCATTCGAGGTAAAATGACCAGGATGTCTTTCCGTAACAAGGTTACGCGATGTGAAGGTATTCTTGACCTAATACACACTGATGTATGTGGTCCCTTCAGTACCGCGACTAGAAATGGATATCGATACTATTTGACATTTATCGATGACCATTCACGATACATTTTGTCTTCCTGCTACGTCATAAATCTGAAACCTTTGAAAAGTTCAAAGAGTTTAAGGCTTTGGTTGAGAACCAAGCCGACAGGAAGATCAAACGGATTCGGTCTGACCGAGGTGGTGAGTACCTCTCAGATGAATTCAAGGAATACCTTAAAGAGAATGGAATTGTCTCCAATCTCACTCCTCCTGGAACTCCCCAACTTAATGGTATTGCTGAAAGACGCAATAGGACCATCATGGACATGGTCTGTTCAATGATGAGTAAAGCACATTTACCACTTAGTTTCTGGGGATATGCACCAGAGACTGTAATATATATCCTGAACAAGATTCCTAGCAAGTCTATACCAAAGACTCCTCACGAGCTCTGGTATGGTACCAAGCCTAGTGTTAAACACTTGAGGGTTTGGGGATGCTTGGTTCATGCGAAGAACGTGGACGCAAGTAAGCTAGAATCTCGCACTCGTGAGTGCTACTTCATTGGGTATGTTAAAGATGGTATTGGATACCAGCTTTATGATCCTGAGACCCAAAAGGTTTTTGTCTCTAGGGATGTGAAATTCTTGGAGGATGATTTCCTTAAAGGTCAAGACAAGAATGAAGTAGAGGAACTCATTTAATCCCTTGAGGATTCTGAGATTCCTGAACCAGAAACTGAAGAGATAAATGAAGATGAAACACCCATACCTCTTCGAAGGAGTTCAAGGGTGGTTGCACCACCTGAAAGGTATGGATTCCATGTGTCAGGTGAGACTGACAATGATCCTTCTTCATATGATGAAGCACTTACGGATCATGACATGGATAGATGGATGTTAGCAATGAAGTTAGAGATTGACTCCATGCATAAGAATGGTGTATGGACCCTAGAGGATCCACCTAGAGGGGTAAAACCCATTGGGTGTAAGTGGATCTTCAAGAGAAAAAGGGGACCTGATGGGAAAGTAGAGACTTTCAAGGCACGGCTCGTAGCCAAGGGCTACACACAGAGAGAAGGCATCGACTACGATGAGACATTCTCTCCTGTGACCATGCTTAAGTCCATCAGGACATTGCTAGCTATAGCTGCATATCTTGACTACGATATCTGGCAGATGGACGTCAAGACGGCTTTCCTCAATGGATACCTCGAGGAGGATATCTATATGGAGCAGCCCTAGGGCTTCATAGCTGAGGATGGTAAAGTATGCAAGCTGAAGAAATCCATCTATGAGCTCAAACAAGTTTCTCGTAGCTGGAACATCAGATTTGACAAAACCATAAAGAGTTATGATTTTGTGCAAAACCCTGATGAACCTTGTGTGTACAAGAAGCTTAGTGGGAGCGCCATTGTATTCATCGTGCTTTAAGTAGATGATATCCTTATCATTGGGAATGATACAGGAATGATGACCAGTGTAAAGATTTGGCTATCCCATACCTTCAAAATGAAAGATCTTGGAGAAGCCTCTTACATCTTAGGCCTGAAGTTGTTCAGAAACCGAGAAAAGAGAATATTGGGATTATCACAACATGGATACATCAAGAAGATTCTTGAACGATTCCGCATGGATAGTTCGAAGAAAGGATTCCTCCCCTTAGGACATGGTATCCATTTGTCCAAAGGGATGGCTCCTCAAAGTGTTGAGGAAAAGAAGGCCATGGCTGGATGCCCTTATGCATCAGCCGTAGGAAGCTTGATGTATGCCATGATGTGTACTAGGCCAGACATCTGCCATGCAGTGGGAGTGGTAAGTCGTTACCAATCCTGCTATGGAGAAAAACACTGGAATGCAGTAAAGAACATATTCAAAAATCTAAGACGGACGCAAGATTACATCTTGGTCTATGGGGATGGTGATCTCCAAGTTTTGGGATATACAGATTCAGACTTTTAGTCAGATATTGATGATCGAAAGTCGACATCATGGTTTGTATTCCTGTTGAACGGTGGTGCTGTGAGCTGGAGAAGCAAGAAGCAGGATACTACGACGGATTCAACAACAGAAGCCGAATACATTGCCGCATCGGATGCTGCAAAGGAGGCGGTGTGGTTGCGCAAGTTCATCTTGGAGCTTGGCGTAGTTTCCTCTGATACTCCCGTCCCGTTACTCTGCGATAACACTGGAGCCATTGCCCAAGCAAAGGAACCCAGGTGCCATCAAAGAGCAAGCACGTGGAAAGGAAATACCACATCATTCGGGAGATTCAAAAGCGTGGTGATATCATCATCACAAAGGTGGCCTCTGCCGACAACATTGCTGATCCTCTTACAAACCTCTGACACAGAAGGTTTTTGACCAGCATGTAATGAGTATGGGTTTACGGAATGTACCTGAATGGTTCTGAGGGCTAGTGGGAGATTGTTAGACTTGTGAGCCCTGGGCGAACCATTCTTACAATAAATGTTATTGTAATATTTATGTTTATCAATAAAAGTTATTGATGTTTCACTCCCTTTCTGAAATTATATGAATCAATGCACTATAAGGTCCCTCTGTACAATTAGGGTTATGTACCATGGCCAGCTTGATGATCACATGGCTGTTGATTCATTAAATGAATCATAAAGGCTGGTGTTTGGATGAATATCTAAGGAGTTAGATAGAGGACTCATCAAGCACCGTCAAATGATTGTCAAGTGAAGATCTCCAGCCTGAGTAGGAGATGGCAATCCTTTTCTCACATAGGCTGATATCTGACCGACCTCTCGATGCAGGTCCTCTGCATGGGAATAGTGATTCGGAGGTGTCAGATTAGTTAAGTCAATGGGTTGACTTAACGAGATTGAGATAACTTAAGTCCTATATTGAATGCTGTCACAGCATAGGCATGCATCCTCTGACCGGAGACAGATGTATTGCTATATATCTGAGTATGTACATTTGGCAGACCAATAGGTTGATGACCTAACCAAGGTATATACACCGGCGAGCTGGTGTGCATATAAGGGTATATGAGCAATATGATCTCTCAAAGGGATCATACAGGTTCACTTGTGAACCGGAAGACATGAACTCACTCATGAGGTATTGGGACCGATCAAATTCCATGCATGGTCGTCATGCTTTGGAAGCATGACATGAATTTGAAGGTATGATATATGCTTTGGGAAAGCATATGATCGATACCAACTCCCAATGACCAAGATTGAGAAACTTAATGATTAAACCCTGAAGAAGACAGTGTAAAATTGATCTTGATCTTCGGGTTGATCATGGGTCTTCCAGTATGCAGGATGTACAGGTATTGGGAATACCTGAAGGGTGATGTGATCATAAACGATTGTATATCCGTGACGCTTCCATTCCGAGGGAGTGATGAAACATGTCTGGATTTTAGTGACTCCATTCAGTATAGAAGCAATCCGATCTTAGTCCAAGTGTAGGACATTGGTCTAAATGGGATTCAGATTCAATGAGAAGATTGGATTTGCGGTCTTGATTTAATCAAGCATCTGTGGGAGGTTCGTAAGATCTGGATATGAGATAAGATCTCAATATCCAAGTCACTATACATGGAATAATACAATCGCCCTGTCCTTATCTCCAAGTATCTGCGGAGAAAGCACATTATTCTTGAAAGGGTTCGAGAATAATTCATTTGATGAAATATCCAAGCAAGGACTTGATGATTAAATGAGATTTAATTATCAAGCTTAATATGAATATAATTCATATTGTGAAAATGATTATCCAAGATAATTAAATGAGATTTAATTATCAAGGAATAAGAGAATGTGGATAACACTATCCATGATATATGTGTATTATAAATATGATTTATAATATACATATATAAGAGAGAGAATTTATGTAAATAGCATTTGTTAATTAATAATGTGGATTGGATTCACATTTATTAATTAATTGGAAATGCAATTTATTAATTAGTTTGGGTTGTGAATATGATTCACATAATATTCAATGGCATGATTGAAATATTCACAAATTATTGGAATTAATTTGGAGAATATTTTTTGTGATTAATTAAGGAATAATAAGATAAATAAAAGGGAGCCAAATAACCACCATTCATAGGTGGCGTCACCCATGAATTGTTCATGGGTGACGCCCCCTAATTTTAGGGGTGGTTGGTTGACTCCATTTTAATTATCACATTATCTCTTAATTAGTTAATGTTAAATTAAATTATGTTGATAATGTTGCAACATTTTTTAATTTAAATTAATGTTGTTGGTTTTAACCAACAACAATCATAGCCATTGATTTAGCATGGACCAAGCATGGCCGTTGGATCCATGTGTTCCATGGATTGAGATCTATTGGATCCCAAACTAGTATAAAAGGAGATCCAGGGTAGCCTTCCAAGTTACAACATAATCTAGAGTTGTAGAACTCTTCTCTCTCTCTCACATTCTCGTGTGGGCTCTCTCCTAATATTCAAGTGGTCGTCCACTTTGTGTATTGGGAAGGAGAGTATTTTGGCTTCGCTTCGACGCTTGGATCTTCGCCAAAGGATTGCGGGAAGGACGCGACTCATCATCGTGCCCGCAAGTGCATTCTCGGTGGGTCGGACTTAAGATAGGAGGATCTCTACTTTGGGATCTCGCGATCACAACCACGCTTCAAGAGGTATTCCTTATACTTTGTGGTTTGATGAAACGATCCGAGAAGTGTTCTCGTGATCATGTGGTTTCATCTTTAAAGTTAAAAAATTTAATTTCCGCTACATCTAGCATCTAGTACGACTAGTTGCTCTGATTGCATACGATGCGATCAACATGCTTCCTTGATGCGCTTAAGGATTCACAATATCCTTCAATATATGTGTGAATTCTAGGATCGTGACACCACTTAGAAGGGGTGAATAGTTGTTCAAGGCAGTTTTGAATCTTTTAGGGAATATATAACAAGCACAAAATGTTCAACAAATCAAGCCAATCAACATGCTACACATTATGTTAATGAGGAACCATGCGTAGGTAAAAACTGCGGGCTAAGGATCCTGACTCAAGATTCCAGTTAGTCGAGCTAACCAATAGCTTCACTATAAAGCTTGAGATATTTATGTAGATATCTCAACTGTTCTACAAAGTATTATAGTTCACAATCTTGCATATGAGCCAAGATAAACACTATAGATCAGACAACTGTCACATTAGAATAGACGAGCTTCGACTTTATTCGGAATTCCTTTGGAGTAGCAACGTTTGCACGTCCAAGAAGTAGACTGCAAACTAAAGGCTCAAGCACCTAAAGTTCTTACAGAATGGTTTAACGACATAAACAAATATATTATGCAATATCTTTTCTTTAATAATAAACATGTTCTCAGATATCAGAATTAAATTCTAAATTATCAGAATAGTGATGGCTTAAGCAACCAAGAGAGTATAATCACACAAACATTCACAAATATAAGCACAACAGTTATATTACAAATTACACGGACATTCACAAATATAAGCACAACAGTTATATTACAAATAGCACATGTGAATCAACGATATAATTCACAGAACTAATATTATCGGGCTAAAAGAGGCTGCCAAAAGTATCCCCACTGAACTCAGAGCTAGAGGTTGGACAACATATTGAGCATTGCTCATCTAATAGCTTTATCTTGAACAACTATCTCCATAAAGTATTCTCCTTAGAAGATCGAAGAATCAAAAGAAAAGAAAATTCTGAAAAAAATCATTCATAGAAATATTTTTGACTTTTTTAAGAGAGCAAGGGTGAATGAACTAGAATTGTTTGTCTTCCAACTAAGGTATGGGGTCTCTTATATAAGGGTCCGGAAAAATTAAGGTCGTCGGAAACAAAAATATATAAAATCAATAAAGATTTCTCCAAATGATTGATCAGTCAAACTAATGTGAACAAATAACTCAGTATGATCGATCATTGGAAAAGACTTGATCGATCATTACATGATTATTGAAACATAATATTCAAATTATGATCATCACAAACGAAGAGAGGTCGATCATAGATGATTGATCAATAAAATCAAATGATCGATCCGGCTGATCGATCAATGAATAAATATGGTCAATCGTTGATGAGTTCTTTTGATATCTTGATTTGGTAACTTTCTAAAGGTGCTATTGAGGTTGCAAATTGCTAAAAATATAAGGAAAATAATGAAACAACTCTTTGAACAACAAAGCAGCTTCTAAAATTTTGCAACTTTGACACTAAAGTTTGCTTCATGGATGTTCAGAGAAGAACCACAATGTAGTCTTGCAATCATAGTAAACAAGCAAGTGACTGCGATACTTCTGTGCATGCCATAATTAAAACAAATAGAGAAACAAAGAAGTAACATTTTTCTTTTTTTAATGATGAAGAAACTTTTTCAAAAACTTTAAAAGAAACCAAGTGAGCACAAACCTTTTCAAATCAAACTTGAATAAGTCAACCTAAGTCAAGTTAATAAATCAAGAACTTTAAGCCTTTGATTTTAATTTCTCCCTTTTACTAAATAAATCAAGAAAACTTTGACTCTATAGTTGTAAGATGTGATGTTTTGTAAAAGTTTCTTATATTTTTATTATTTTCTCATTTCCTTTATTCCTTCACCCCCTTTAATTCAATTTTCCCTTATCTTAATCTATTCAGCTTTTTAATAGTTTCCCCCTTTTTGTAGTTAATTAAAAAGTAGACAAAGAGAGAAAAGAAACATGCATGATACTTTATAATTAAGAATAAATACAAAATAATTGTAGCATAAAACAACGTTCCCATCCATGGAAAAGAGAGGACAGAAATATTAAATATGTTAGAACAAAACAAATGGAACATGATGATATAATCACCAGGAGAATACCAATATACTCCGAGTAATCATGGGATGTGGTCCACAACTTCATCATTTTGATCTCATGAGTACTAGACTCATCTTTTTCTTCTTTTTCTTTATAGTGCTTAGGCATTATAATAGTCTTCCTTCAAGAGAAGGAAGTACCTAGAACAAAAGGATGGGGCCAAGTTCTCACTGGAGTAGGAGGGGATTTGGAAGAAGGGGTAGAGTGATGAGCTGTGGGTCGGTTATGGGGAGGACGTGATGGTGGATGATTCATTGATATTACATCTAATTAGCATCATCCGCAAGCTTCTAAATAACTTCATATTGATCATTTACAAGATGGAGATAGCCATGTTTATGATTTCTCGTCACCATGTCTGTAATCTCTTCGATCTAGTGCAACTCCATAGAATGAACATCAATGCTGTCTTAAGGCGACAACTAGTATCTAGGGCCAAGCTGATGATCAATGTAATCACAAGTTTAACCAAAGAAAGACGAAGAGGGCCAATAGGCCATGGACGAAGCCAGAGATTTCTACTAGTTAATATATGTTGGGAAATCAATATTTCCATAATTGTATGGCACTAATATGTAGAAGAGATTTTTTAAAATCCCTATGTAAAATTATAATCTGACTTAAATAATCTCTACCAACATTGTTATTGGCAAAAAGATTCTTACAAAACTCTTCATTTCATTTAAAAACACATTTATTAATTTGATATTAATTAATATAATTAAATTTAGTACTTTTTAAAAACAACAATATACAATGCTTTACATATAGGGATGCAAACATACACACATACCCCAAATCTCTTATCATATAAGTTACACATATTTGGACATGTGTATCGGTGTCCATTTTATAATTGATACATATACAAATAGGGTTGCAAACAGATGAATACATATATGCATATATGTGTTATCGTATTCTTGTCGTTTTTAAATTGTAGATACAACTGCTAAAACATCTTGAGAAGATTACAAATCGCAAACCATACCCTTAAATATGGATACAAATATGTGAATTGATTTAGAATTCGAATATGATTATAGAACAAACATATACATATTATCTTTAGGATAAGAAATGTCCATTAACATTTATATTTAGAAGAACATTTTTTTGTAATGTTTAAATTAGCTAATAATGTGTAAATCAAAATTACATAAACTAAAAATAAAATAAATAAGAAATACAAAAATATTATAATTTAATTAGTTTGTAACATGAATAAATATTATATATATATATATTACTTTCTACAATTGAAAGTGAATCCAAAATGTGATATACGATGTGTAAATTATGTATCATATTTAGAGATATGCCTACAAAAATTGATATGTACAATACAATATACATATATAAATTTGATAATACATATATACATATCCCACTACAAGAAAATTGACCTAAGACAATAAATAATCCGAGTATTTGTCATCGTATATTCACATGTTAAAGATATAACAACAAATATCATTCATTGCTAAATCATCTTTTGTACTTCTGATTAGCAACAAATATCAAATCTATTGTTAACTATTTGTATAACCAATGATTTTTTAATTGACTTGTTCATTAGATTTTGTATTAATCGTTGGTAAATTTAACAATGATAGAAGAAAAATTAAATGAATAACCATTGTCATTTGATTCATTGGGATGAATATAGCAACGAACGTGATTATTCGAATTTAAAGAAAAAAATAATGAATAATGTTCATTGTTATATATTCAGCTATGGGAGACAAGACAACAGATATTAAAATTATTTGTTATATTAGATCAATTTCGTTGTATGTATGTATACCTTATAAAATTTTAACCATATATGTGTCAGATCTTAAAAATGAAAAAGGTATCCATATCATATTTGCAAATGAATAAAAACAAATATTCTTTAATGTATTCATATTAATCAAAAGAAAACATAAATGTCCATATGATGATGGATAGATACATATATATCCATATTCAATTATGAACAATATATAAATGTTAGTAGTTAATTATTGTATTTGGATCATAATATTGACTTTCATATTGAGATAAAGGGGGTGCGGTTATAAAAAATATATTAAATTATATAGGTTACTATTCTTAGACATAGATATGATAATTGATTGGGAGTGGGGGAGGTGGAGCAAGAGGGGTGGCTAAGCACACACCCCCCACCCTCGCTCCCTTTGTTACTGGTGTAGGACAAGACACGAAGTCTTTAAATCGGATGCTGAGGTACGTAGGACATGGTTGGATCCAGAGGTGGCAAGAGGAGGAGGTTGTTCCTCTAAATCAACTATGAAGAACATGGCTCCATGCCAAAGGGTATGACTCGCTTGACACTGGTTGAGTAGTGGGGCACAATAATAGAGAAGTGTGCAGTAGTATGAGGAATTAGGAAGCCTAGAGATAAATGGCTAACATGAATGTAATACAAAATATAGAAAATTTTAATGTAACAAGTTAAAAGTTTGAACTCCATTAATGTAAAGATCAAGGGCTCGAATCTTAGTGGTCACATTAGTCAAATTGGTGGTCTTATTTTTAAAACATTAAGAAAAAAACCCGATTGAGAATTATCGGAGGGGTCTCATATAGAGGTTAAAGGCTCGAGGGGTAGAAAGATGATGTGCTAGCATTTATGTCTCTCAGAGTTCATCCTAATCAAGAGTCTCAATAACTTCAAAAATTGTAGATATAGATTCTATACATCTTGAGATTTTGTGAAATCACAAAGGTATCAACAACAAAAGTTTGGACTTTGATGGTTGTCCTAAGACTATAGGTCAAGGTCTCCAATATTCTCGAAGTTGGCATATAACACCACGACATCACTGTATGATATGGAGTCTATGAGAGAATTCAGGTTCCCTAAATTGATAGTAGGGTCAAAGAAGTTTCTCATACGATTTTGTTCAATAATTGTAGCGAAGGCATGGAAACAGTCTCTAAATACATTCCAGTAAATAGGTAGGCACGTAGTCAAGATTAGACGTTATATACATAAATCTAGTCTAGGGTTGAGGTGATGTGGAAGGATGACATAACCTTCTTTCATTATTTCAGTGCCATGGAAATAGAGAGAAGAGTCCTTTAAGAATATACACATGATAAGTTACTGGGATCAGAACGAGTTTCGCAATAAAATAAAAAAATAGTAACCTAGAATAAGCGACGATCAATAAGAAATGGGATCGATCGATCAGGCTTGACCGATTAGTCGGAGAAATATGATCGATCACTCTACTTTGATTGAGAGGGAAAAAGAGTTTTTTTGGTGGTCTACTAATGCTTGAGGGAATGATTTCTAAGTGACAATCTTAAGTCCCTTTGAAAAAGAGAAAAGAAGTAAACAATGAGATCAAATCATGAATTTTTAGCTTTAAATAAAGAGAAAGATGACAAAAAGGATAGATAGGATTGATAAAGCAAAGCAACGAGGGATTCTTCTAGGTCTGGTAGTTCTTGAAAAATTAAATCAACAATCAATGCCTTCTATTTCCAATAAAGGCCCTTTCCTGCAAAAAATCAAATTTTGAATGAAATTCAAATTTCAGAATGATCATCAGTGCCTTTTGAATGATCGATCATGGGTGAGCGATCAACTTATACCGATTGATAAATCGGAATGATCGATCAGGTTTGATCTTATGACTGATTATTAATATAATTTTTAGTCTTCTTTTTGTAGAATTGTTTCAACAAATATCACTCAATTTGCACCGAAGAAAATCTCTTCCAATGCTCTCAAAATGAGGTAAAAGTTTTAGTCAAAATGTTTGCTGGCCGCATGTTAGTAGCAATGTATTCCATACATAGTTTACCTCTCAAAACAATTTTCTCTAAGAAAATAATTTCTAACATCAATATGTTCCATCCTAAAGTGGTTAATATAGTTCTTATAGCTAGATTAATCAAGCTAGTTTAATCACATAGGATACGATTCTGGCTGAAGCATAGACCAAAATCAAAGAGACTATTTTTCATCCACAACAATTGGGAACCTACTAATGACACAGCTATCTATTCTGCCCCTATAGTTAAGAGTGCTACCCAGGTTTGCTAATTAAAAAATCAAGGTTGAAGGTCATTTCCCATCAATTGGCAAGTGCCACTTGTACTTTCTTTATCCATATTACTACCAACATAATTTATGAATTCCTGATTCTCACTTTTTATTTTTTTAGCTATTTATCTTAGCATAGCAGCATATAAATACTTGTATATACAATAACTTAGCATTCTGCATGCATCTGTTAATATTGCAGAATTAGCATGTTTTTGTGCAAAAATAAAAGAATAAAGGAGAAAAAAAAGATGTATTTAGAATAAATACAGATTGAACCGAACCCCAAGAGAAGGTCAAGTCTTGAACTGATCACAAAATAAAATAAGTAGAGATAGATAGGGTCTACTTCGTTTTGTACATATTACCTATATATGTACATAATTATTTTTGACAAAATTAAATTAATATTCTACTTCCTTGTATATATTTTTAAAAATAATATACAAACAAAATAAAAATCATTAAATAAAATAAAAAATCCCCCTTTTATTATACAATACACATGTACATATATCACATCCTATAATAATTATGTATCATTAAATAATGTGTCAAAATAAAATAAAAATTATTTTTTTGTGAAAATAAATAAAATATAAAATTGGGGAATTTGTGTAAAAATAACAAAATAAAAATATTTGTACCTAATACATAGGTATATTATACCAGTATATAATACTATATATTGTATACACACTAATTTATTTTTTTATAAAAATAATTAAAAATCACAGAAAAATTCTTTATATACACCTTCTAATTTAAATTCAATTATTTTTTATTTAATTTCTTTATTTTCTTCTCTGTTTTGTCCTGTAGTCTATTCTGTCCTCTTCCTCTGCCACTTCTGATAGGTCCATGTCAGATTTGTTGATCACGGTCAACTGACCCCCTGACACCTTTTCTTCTCGGACTGAGTTTGCTCCATTTTCGTTGAATTTCCTCAACCTGATCCGATCAAGCCTTGCTTCGATCAAGGGCTCTGATTAGAGAGGGTGTATCCAACCCTAGTGATCCGACCCTCGATTCACGTGCCTCCACTCCATATTTCTTGAACCCTTCTAACTATAAAGCCTCCTCGAACATCTCCTTCTTCCGCATCTTTGGTCGTTGTTCTTCATCTGATGAGCTCCGACGTCCTTCTGTGAGTGACAACGCCTGTTAGGCTTCGTGCAGAGAGGAGTGTGAGCGGTGTGGACTTAGATCTGGCGGTTCCTCCGCCGTGCTCCGCTGCAAGGTGGGCTAAGCCTCTAGGCCCATCGACCGATCGAGGCAATGACCCTTGGAGGTTCCCGACCTCCAGTCTAGATAGATTCCTCTACCAGGTACCTTAGTTTGGCAGATTTTCCGCGTTTGATTTGAGCTTTAGATTCACAACAGAGCTTCATCACCTAGCTCCGATTACCTTGGCAAAAGCATACCTCTGTCAATCAGAGACCTTAACAATCTCCACCAGACTCCTATCCATTGTCTTCGCCCCTCCATTCATCTCGGTTTGCCCATGAACGAGAACTAGACCCTCCTCCTCCGTCGCTTTGTGATGAATCCCCATTCATCACTCTCTATTCTTTTATTTTAGCTAAATATCTTGGCAAAACATCATGTATATAGTTGTAAATACAATAGGTTACCAATAAGCATGCATGTGTTAAGATTCAATAATTACAATGTATATTTGTACAAAAAATTAAAGAATAAAAGAAAAAGAGGGAAATATTTAGAATAAATATTGAGTGACCTGAACCCAAGAGAGGGTCCAAATGGACCTGATCGCAAATAAAATAAGTAGAGAGAGATAGGGTCATTCTACCTTGTACATACTCCCTCCCATGTATATATATTTTATCATTATTTTATTTTTACAAAAATTAAAAATAAAAAGGTATTTTTATCCCTTGGTACATATTTTTAAAAATAAAACAAAAATTAGAAAAAGAAAATAAAAGCAAAACTCTCTCTCTCTCACCTTGTACATAATACATGTAAATATGTATCAATGTTTATTTATTTTATACTTGTAAATAGCTAATAAAAATAAAACAAAAATTATTTTAGACTCCAAATAAAATGTTGTAAAGAAATAAAATATAAAATTAAGGTATTTGTACAAAATAAGAAAATAAAAATAATTTCATTAAATACATAGGTATTTTATACATGTATATCATGTAATATAATGTATATACCATAATTTATTTTTCATAAAAATAATTAAAAATCACAAAAATTAGTTTGAAAAATAATAAATATTTTTCATTTCAAGCATTTTTTAATATAAAATCATTTTCTATTTTTAATTTATTTTTCAATTCTTTTTGACCAAGCTTTTTTCTGATTGGTCTAGGAGGGATGTTGACCCCGGCCAACCACCCCTCCCGGACCATCTCCTTCCGGATCTAGCTCACGCCCCGATTTCTCCGAATTCTTCTGAGCAGATCTCGCATCCTCTAGCTCTGATTCTTCGCCTGCTTCTTCCCGGTAGATAAGCTATTCTCGCGGATCCCTAGGGAATCACGGATCATTCTTGGATTGTGCGCATGCCTCGATTCTCTCCAGCCACCTGGGACAACACACACGCAGATATATATATATATATATAGGATTTCTTTCAAATAGGACTTGGTCCTTCCATCCCTAAGGAAGGCCAACCTCTTTTTTGTATAAAACAGTATGACTTTAGTAGAATACATATACAGTTTTGTATTATAATGTGAAGTTTTAATGTTTGTATTATAAGGCGTAGTTTTGTATGCGGCTTTGTATTTATAACGTGCACCTATAGTACAAACTGTATACGTATTCTACTAAAGTGTTCATGATTTATACAAAAAAGGGCCGGCCTTCCTAAACTCAGGAAGGATTGCATCCTATTTGAAAGGGCCCCTATATATATATATATATATATATATATATATATATATATATATATTCTTCATTTGATTCCCTGGGTCGGGAGCTCACGCCGCACACCCTGTTGATACCGTAGAGAGTTTCCCCTTGGTGACAGCAATCGGAAGATGCCTTCGGTCGTCGATTTCGTGCCGTTTAGCCGACTCTCCTCCTTCGTGGCCGGAGAACTGCCACGAGAAGCCTCCCTTGCCCACCGTAGCTCGGTCGAGGCCATAATCCCTTCAACAACACCCCCTGGAGCTTAGGATTCAGTTAGGACCCTCAGATAGCCTCCATTTTGATCCTAGTTCCGTTATTTAATTCCATCCTCCATTTTCACTCCGCCGCACCTCCGCCAGCTCCGACCCGTCAGTCGGAGCCTCATCAGCCACCTTTACCCGCTCTGATCGACAACCCATCTCACTATCACCCTTCTTGCGCAACCTGGTCATCCGAAACTGGGCTGTCCGAGCCAAGATTAGGCTGTGGGTTCCCTCCGTCGCTTCGTCGGAACCCCCCCATTCCATTCGCCATCGCTTCACATTATTTTAGGTTCAATAACCCTGACCAGAGCTCTGCTCTGAGTCTGAGCTATCATCTGCAGGTCTTCGCTCACGTGGAGACACCCTGAATTGCCTTCGACCCACTTTGTCCGAGCTCTCCCAAGTCCCATCCTCCTTCTCGGAGATCCGACCGGTGGCGAGCCCATCCGTCCTGTCTACCTGATGCAGAGGAGCCCTATCAGTCGACTGCTGTCGTCTAATTGTTCATCGGAGTTGCCGATCCCACTCGGTGCTCTGGTGAACTTCGCCCAGGCGGAGTTCTTCCAGCACCTCTCTCCGCCGTTGGATCTCGCTCCTATGCCAGACGCTAGAGCAGTCGTCCGACCACAGCTAATGTCAGGCCGTTAGATTTGACATCTAACAACCCCTGTATGCCCATGTTCACACCTTTTTGCCCACCGTTGGATCTGCCAGCTGCCAGTACCAGAGCCATTCACCTTCGCCCATTCAGAGACTGCCACCTGTCCACCCCCACGCGCAACACACGAGCTGCTTGGGTAATTTGCTCCGCTACCCCTACATTTATTTCAGTTTGTCTTTTAGTCTATAAAATAAATAATATACAGATGACACTTTTGCAACTGTGCCCCTCCAGTTTTCTTCATTTGCTTTTTAGTCCTTCCTGTGTGGTTGCACGTGCATCGTCACGTGCATTTGTGGGTTAATTGCATGTACTTTCCTGGATTTATTCTATGTTATACTTTGAAGTTATAGTTTTAATATTTGCAGTTATACCCCTATACGTACTGATTAGGGAGATGTGCTAGAATTCGTGGAAAAATTGCAGATAGGACCCTACACTTTTCGTGCGTGTTATTACTTAGCCCCTGGAATATGTTTTCATTGCATTTTGGTTCGTGTGTGTTGTGTCTTTGATTTTTGATTTAATAAATAGCAAATATTGTCCAAAAATCACGAAATTTTGGTACATGGCTCCTGTCATGGTGTAGGAATTTCTATGTATTTTTGGTTTTAGTTTGTTGTCGTTTATTATTTATAAAATTCAAAAACACAAAAAATTACTATTTGCTTTTAGAAATCCATTAAAAATATTAAAAACCCTTAAAAATTCCAAAAAAGATTCTTGTTTACTTGTTTTGTCGTGTTTTCACTCCTATCCAGGTTTCACCTTATTCCCATGTAGAAAACCCTAAATAATTGAAAAAGACTAAAAAACTTAGAAAAATCATTAAAAATTCATAAAAAAATAAAAAAATGTGTTTTCTTCTTTTGTAGTTAGATTTTTACTTGTAGTTTCAATAAAATTGCTACTTGAATTTTATAGGCATTTTAGCTGTACATTGTTTGCCATTTTTGCTTTTATTTCATTTTTTGAAAATCAATTAAAAATCAGAAAAATACCATAAAATCTACAAAAAATTTGAATTTTTAAAAACCCAAAAAATTTTTTGTCTGAATTTTCTGAGTATTTTTTATGCTTTAAATAATTGTTGGATTGTGACTTTTTGAACCGTTTTTGCCTTTTTCTTACTATTAAAAATTACAACAAAAATTGAAAAATATAAAATCCACCAAATTTTTTATTTTCTAGATTCTTGACTACTTCGTAGCTTTCTCATATCGTGCTCCTTGTGTTCGACACTGGTAGCTATACCAGGTAAAATAAAATAGCGAGACTGCTACATTTGCCTGATTGATTGATTGATTTTAGTTTGGTGGTCTTGAGTTTCTTGTTGACTTAGCTTCGCGGTTCGGGTTGCAACGACCTTGACTCATACCTTAACTCGGATCACGAGATTTTCGAGTCATCAGAATGGCACCGTTGCCAGGGAGCACGTCTTAGTAGTTAGTTTCCTTTGTGTGATTTTTTGCTTGCTATATCTGATATATTTTTGAATAACTTTGTACTGACACAATTTTGTTCTGACTTTCTTGCGAGGACCCGATGAGCGAGGGCAGCGATTTTCGGAGAGTCGAGGCACCCGCCTGACTTGGAGGCGGCTCGTTTCGACATCGAGTTCTGGAGAGCGTAGGAGAGGAGGATCAGAAATTTTGGGAGCTTTAGTGTAGTTAGTTTATCTTGGATTTTATTTTTGCACTATTATTGTAATAATATAGGACAAACACTGGTCTCTCAGACTTGGTGATTGCTTTGGGGTATGTTTTGCCGAGCAACGGTGTGCTCGGGGGACCTTACCGCAGATTTTTCACTGGTTTTGTCTTCCACAGATTTCTTTACTGTCTGTCTGATTTTCGAAGGTTTTGTCCGTTAGACTTAGGATTTTCTGTGACTGGGATGTAATTAATTAAGGCCCAACCCTAATTATCTGCCTGTTCCTATAGATCAATAATTGGACCTGATTAATTAACTCACAGAGAAAAAAATAGTTTAATTAGGCTAGAGTCCACGTGCTGTGAGGAACCACATACAACGCGTGCATGACCCGTTGTGGCGGGCACCGAGTGGTTCCCAAGATCGGACCCCGGACTTAGTCTGATTAGCTAGCTACTATGCTTATCTTGTAGAAATTGCTTCGTCTAAGGCCGATTTCTTCTTGCATCATATATGTAGTTTAATTTCAGTCTTTATTTTATGCACGGATCACTCTACATGTAGAGAGTTGGAGTCAGGTACACATTTCTTACTCTGCATGCATCATCGTGTTTGATCGCACATTGGATTTTTTGCTTTCTCCCCCTGTTTTGGACTTAAAATAATAAGAAGAATCGAAAAATTTGTTAGGTGTTGTTTGCTTGAAAAACATCTAAAAAAGGAAAACTATAAAATTGGGACTGCTAAACTCACTTGATCTTAAAGGACACCTCACTTAAAAATCTGTCTTGGGAGAGTAATACCCTCATTGTCTAGTTTAGATGAGCGAGAGAGTGACCCGCACACTAGGATAGAGCCATACCCTAACTCTTGGCAGACTACCGGCCTTTTATACAGGACAGTCTGTTAGGAGCATTGGGTTCCTACCAGCTCGCTTCATCGCTCTGAAAGACTATTTTATCACCTAATAAAATTGACAAGATAAACGACCAAGCCTTTACGGTCATCAGCTCTACGTGAATAGGTGAATTGGGGATTTGCTTTCTGATCTTGTGTGTTTCCAGATCTCATCCGCCTACTCGCTAAATCAAGATGATGGGCAGGAGATCCCTTAGGCAGCCACTGGCTGCACCGCTTTCGAGCACTCCAGCCCTCTCATCTAGGTTGGTTCGTGAGAGCCGAGACCCGCTCTCCGAACCTGAGTTTGACTCCACCCTGTTTCCCCTCGATCACCCTTCTACCAGTCCCGAGGTACCCGAGCAGAGACCACAATAGACAGTTGATGATTTTTGGACACCTGAGTGTGGGTCTTTTGCCTTTGAAGAGACCATGGCTAGCAGTGAGGAGCGCACTGATGGACCCAGCGGGACACAGACGTACGTATTGGATCAGGGTGCCATCAACTCCACCATGTTATCGTCTCCGGAGACCATGCAATGTCAGATCAGAGACCAGGGGGCTTTTATGGTAGACATGCACCGAGAGATAGAGCAGATGAGAGCCGATGGAGTGCAGCGTGGAGCCGGTGGAGGAAGAGGACTAGATATTCCTCATGGTGGAGACCATGAGCAGCCAGTGCAGCCAGCAGTACTTGCACGACCGATGAGGGAGTTGCAAAACCCTGGTGCAACTCTGACCCATAGATGGATAGTGTTGCTGGTCATTACGGGAGATTTCAAGTTCCTGCCTCAAACCATTCAACTTCTACCTTGCTTCCACAGACTGGCCATAGAGGGGCCTCACCTCCATCTCTAGGAGTTTGAGATGATCTACAGTACTGTCCACGATCGCCTTGTGGATGAGGATACCATCATGATGATGGCCTTCCCTTTCTCCCTCATAGACAGAGCAACCAATTGGGTGAAGCACCTAGGGAGATTTGTCACTACGTGGGAACAATTCCGGAACGAGTACTTGAACAAGTACTATCCACTCGATCGGACCAATGCAGCCAAGACCCTGATCTGCAACTTTTCCAAGCTCCCCAACGAGCAATTTCATGAGGCATGGGACAGATTCAAGGAGCTCACAGACCGGTGTCCCTATCATGATATATCCAAGCCCAATCGCGTCCAGAGTTTCTTCTGCGGGCTTACACCAGAGCTACAGGGGCTAGTCGATGCATCCTGTGGGGGTTCATATTTTGCCAAGGATGTGGATAAGGTCTGGGCCATCTATGAGGAGATGGCAGAGAACTACATGGTGATCCCGATTGTACACTCAAGGGAAGCCCCAACCACAGGCCGTGTCTTATTAGAGGATAGCACGGGTTGATGCCGGTCCATCTACATCATCAGTAGTCGCAACACAAGAAGAGTCAACAATTGCTGATATGGGGATTATCAGCGAGAAGTTGGACCAGATTGAGTTGATTGTGAAGAAGAAATGCCATGGCATGTCTCAGATAGATCAGATGGCACAGATGCTGAGTGACCTGAAGATCCAGATCATGTGTCTTCTGGAGGCACTGGCGGCTTCTCATCCCTGTCTCAGGTCACGGGCAGATCACAGTAATAGCAGCTCGACACAACACTCCAGCCAACCCAGATAGATTGACCATGTCCATGCGGAGTCGTTCTAGCAGCAGCAACAATATTACCAATCACCACCATCTCAGGACACTCAGATGGTGGTATACCAGCCGGATCAGCCCCTGGAAGTTCTCCCCCACCCACTTATGAGCAAGAGCCGTTGATGGATGTCAACATGATTTGGTATGACTGACCTCAGCCTAGGATCCGACGAGACCATCTCAAATTCCGTTGGTCGATCGGAGGTACTAGTTCCCAACAGCAACATCTAGTTCATTGTGGCCAGTACATCCAATAGCCGCAGTGGCTACCCCAGTTCCCACAACCACAACCACATCTGCAACCACACTACCAGCAGTCAGGTCTTGTCCTGATCAGCAGGGACAGTCGTGGAGGCAGTAAGAACAACCTCAGTAGTATCATTCCCAGTACCCCTCTCACTCTCAGCAGCAGCAACCTCAATTTCAGAGAGGCCACCCGTTAGGTTCTCATGGGCCTGCCTATGAGAACCCATCCTTAGATGATCTAGCCCACCTCATTTCCGAGTAGAAGGCCACCTTCAGACGGGAGATGGATGAGTTCAGACAGGAGATGAGAGAGATAGTGAGAGGGAAGGCCACCATACCTACACAGATCGAGCCAAATCCGAACATCCTAAAGAGGAAGTCTGAGCAGGTAGAATTTACAAAGGTTACCACTCCTAGTGATTCACTTGGTGATATTTCTGCATACCGTTTTGATGCTGACTTTGTTACACTTAGGAGCGGTAGGATGCCAGCTGGCGGTGCCTCATCTGAGCAACGACCACATGCAGATTTAGGAGCGCCAGATGAGGAGGAGAGTGGTGCTGATGCCGCTCGTGATGATGATGATGACGGTGGTGCTGACGCCACCAAGGATGTTGATCCAGCTGACGGTACTGAGGCCGTCACTTCACCAGATTCAGGAGGTGGTGTTGATGCCACCAGATTTGATGCTGAGCCAGAGTGCTGTACTGACGCCGCAAGTCCAGATGCCGTGGGTAGTACTGAGGCAACCATTTCTATTCCTGTTGCATTTCCTTCTATTGATGTATCTCAGACTATTCTGGAAATAAAGGAAAGGGTTCTTCATTTGTGAGTCCATCTGTGCTGATTGGAGATGCTTGTATGGATTCTACTTTGTCACAACAGCAGTGACCCGATCTTAGCCCTCCATCTGAGGAGGGCCCAGCCTTCCCCTTTCCCCAAGCACTCTGCTTGGCTAAGGGGACCAAAAAAGAAAACCCAAAAAAAATCACAGTAGCTAGAGTTCAACCAGCAGATGATAGACAGATTCCAGATACAATTGACTCTACAGGAGGCCTTGGAGCACATCCCCCTCTTCTAGAGTAAGCTTAGAGAGAGGACCACCATTTGCAGGAAGAGGAGGAACCACCATTCAGAGATCCATGTGCTCACTCGTGCCACCTTCTTTGCCATCCAGAACCGTCTGCCAGCCAAGAGTCCAGATGCAGGAGCCCCTTACGTCAGATGACACATACATGAGCAGAGGTTCGTTCGGACTCTATTAGACAACGGCTCTTCTATCAACCTTCTTCCGGCGACCTTACTCGGCCTCTTAAAGTTTGGCCCTCTTCGATAGAGCAGGACAGTCCTTCAGTTTGCTAATCGATCTGTCAAGAGGCCAAAGGGGTTGCTGAAGGATGTGGTCGTCACAATTTAGGGCCTGAAATTCCCCGTGGACTTCGTTGTATTGGACATGGAGATTCGTTAGTCTGTGACTGATACCTCCATCATTTTAGGATTCTCGGTTTTGGCCACAACCAAGGCAATATCCGATCATGATAGCTGGAAGGCATACTTTCGCGTCGACGATGAGAGTATACAAATAGAGACGATCGATGAGACGAGAGCGCGAGATTCAGCTTGCTCAGTGCCGCTTACAGATTCGGAGAAGATGGCAGAGGCAGAATGAGACATCCACCATGTGCGTGATTTTGTGATCACAAACGATGAGGTAGTTTGGTCAGACCCCATTGCACGAGCCATCCTCTCACCTTCAGACCTTGCTGACGCACAGATTCTAGTAGAGGAGAGCTTGTAGAGCTCATTCCTGGAAGAGGATACATTTGAGGCAGCAGACCGCATTCTGGATAGAGAGGCAGTTAATTTGTCTTTTGATTCAGATTTAGATTCCTCGGAGTCAGATATTGATTGGGCAGAGTTTGATGATATGATTCCATGTCTGATTTCCACGGAGCCAGCATCTAGGGTGGAGACTGAGCCAATTCAGAGTACAGAGACACCAGCAGAGCAGTCTTCACCAGATTTTCAGGTTCAGCAAGAGTTCTCCCATGTAGATTTTGTTGCGTTCACTCAGACCTTTCAGAGACCAGATCCTCCAGCTCCCAGTTGTCCAGAGCGGAAGCCCTTGCCCCAGTAACTGAAGTATAGGGTCCTTGCTAGCAAGCATGGGATGCACCCAGTCATTATTTCAGTAGATTTGACTGGAGAGCAAGAATCTCGTTTGATGGAGGTTCTTGAAAAGAACCGCAAGGTGATTGGATGGAGTGTGGCCAATCTCTAGGGGATAAGTCCGGCCTTATGCTACCACCATATCTGTCTCGAAGAGGATGCGAAGCTATTGCGTGAGTTCCAGTGGCGGCTGAACCCGAACATTCGAGAGGTTGTCATGAAAGAGATCTCAAAATGGTGGAGCGCCGATTTTATCTACCCCATCTCTTACTCCAAGTGGGTCAGTCCTCTACATGTGGTGCCCAAGAAGACGAGCATCACTACAGTTGTGAGTGAGTCTGAAGAGGAGATTGCTACCTGGGTACCCACTTCTTGGAGGGTCCTTGTGGACTACAGACGATTGAACCAGGCCACCAAGAAGCATCATTTCTCGCTACCTTTTATTGATCAGATTATAGAGAGGCTAGCTGGGAAGAGTCACTGATGAGTAGAAAATCCCGCAAGACCCGAGCAAGGGATAAAATCAATCAAGGGTCGTTGCGACCCGGATCTCGCAGATCGAACTCAACAAGAAAAACAAGACCACCAAATCAAAGACAAAATGATAAAATCCGAATAACGGTCTTCACTATTTATTTAACCTGGTATAACGACCAGGGTCGAATTCAAGGAGCACGGATTGGCCGGATCGGCCTACGAAGTAGTCAAAAGATAAAATGAATAAAATATTTTTTGGTGGCTTTTATATATTTTAAATTTTTTTGTGTTTTTAGTTATAAAGGAAATATAAGAAAATGGATAAAAGGATCAAATCCAACAATTTATGCAATACTCAAAAATGATCAAAAAATTCAAATAAAATTATTTTTATGTGTTTTATATTTCTAAGTGTTTTTGATGAATTTTTTAGAATTTTCTAATTTTTAGTCGATTTTATAAAAATCAAGAAAGGGAAAAACAATGAATCAATGTGCAACCGGACTTAAAAGGCTAATTAAAAAAATATTTTTTTGATTTTTTAAAAATAGTAAAAAGCAAGAAAAATGGTCCAAAAAATTAGTGCAATTTTTACACAATGGTAGGAGCCATGTGTCTAAATTTCACTTGATTTGGTATAATTTGATATTTTATTCACTACAAACAAGGGCTACCGCACACAGGGACCTATATGCAACAAAAACCAAGTTCCAACGCTGTGCAGATAACACACGTGCAAACTATAAGGGTAATAGCGCAAAAATCACATCAAATTTACACATGTCCAAATACAACACTCACATGGTATAAATGTAATTTTTAAAACATAAAATTCAATCCAGAACACCCCACAATCTTCAGCCCAAATCATGCAAATAAGCCAAGATATCACGTGCCTAACACGTGGTTCACATTCACAGGGACCAAAGTGTAATTCTAATTAATAAACATAAAAACTGTAACACCTTAGAACAACAGGATCAGAGTTGCAAAATGTCCAGAAAATCACGTGTCGAAACACGTGTCTCACACAAACAGGGACTTAATAGCAAATAGTCTAAACAAGAGGTCCAAACATGCAAATAACCCAAGAGTGCAAATTTATTTGAAAGACTAAATAAAAACTAAGTAAAACTACAGGGGTATGGGCGTAATTTCCCAGCCGAGGCGCGTGAGGGGCGCACGTGAGCGCCAGGTGTCGGGCTGTGGCTGGCGGTGGATGCACGGTCCTGGTGACGCCCTCTAGAGGATCCAACAGTGCTGGTGCAGAGGCGAACGTGGGACGCACATGGTCGTCAGATCGTGGATCTAACGGCCTGACAGGAGCAGGTTACGTGCGGCGGTGATCAGACCTGGCGCAGAGAAGGGATCCGATGGCTGTAAGAGGATGAGGAAGAACTCCTCCTGGGCGAGCTTCTCCGACGATCCGGAGACAATCCAGACGACCGATGGATGATCGGAGAGGGGGGTCTTCCTCGCGATGGTGTTCCGCATCGGGTGGTGGCCTTCGATGAGGGCCCCAACGGTCGGATCCTCCGGCGAGGGAGGAACGACCTGGAGCAGTTCCGGCGAAGGGTGGAAATGGCAGCCAAGGGGGGTATCTGCGATTATTGACCTGCAAAGCAAAGCTCTTGCTCGGAGGGATGCTTCGGCGAGGGTTATTGGCACAAAGATAAAGGGAAGCAGCGTGGATGGTCGACGGGGGGTTCCGTTGAAGGCGATGAATGGAACCCGACTCGATCTGGACCCCAATGGGCCAGCTTGAGGTGATCAGGTCGCGTAGGGTAGATGGAGATGGGTCGGAGAGTCGATCAGTACGACTAGGATGGACTGGCGGAGCTCTGGACACTAGGGCGGAGCTGGGAAGTGGAAATCGAAAATGGACTATGCTAAAGAAGCTAAAGGATCTACCTGGTGGTCGTTGTCGACTGGGGAGGAGACGCTGGTTCTCCAGTGATCTTCGCCTCGATGGAGCGTCGCCTCCAGAGGCTCGAGCTTCGCCGGCGGCGGAGCACGACGACGAGGGTCATCGGACCTGAGCTACACACCTCCAAACTCTCTCTTAGACACCCTCCGCACTCGCTGTCACTCGAGGAAGATGATGGAGGTAACAGGGATCGAAAATGGTGGCCGAAGGTGCGTCTAATGGAGTACAAAGCTGATGCTATATACAGGTGGAGATCCGGCAAATATGGAATCGGGCATGTGGCAAATTGGTGCACAGATCCCTAGGAGAATCCCCAAGCGTGAATCTTGGATGTAAGATCTGCAAATGGAGCCCGGGGTTTGGGTGAGAAGTAACCAGACCGATCCAAGATAAATGGGTAAAGTCGGGTCAGTGACCGGGTCCGCGAAGAAGAGGTCCGCGGGGGAGAGTTGACCGAGGGTCAACAATCCCCCGTGGACCAATCAGGTAATTCCATTTATTAATTATTTGTAAAATCATTTTAAAATAGAAAATGGTTTATTTGAAAATATTTTCAACATAAAAAATGTTTATTTATTTCAAAGTATTTTTTGTGATTTTTATTTATTTTTTTGAAAAATAAATTAGGTATTTATATTATATTATTATATATAGGTATATTTACATACGTATTTTTTATTTTTTTTTAATTATTTATTTTTGTATCATTATCCCTATTTTATATTTTATTTATTTTCAACATAAAATATGGGATTCCAAATAATTTTTATTTTTTTATTAATTACTCACAAAGGTAAATAAATACATCTTTTATTTATATATACATGGCATATGTACACAGAGGAGAGAGAAATTATATATTTTTATTTTTCTTTTATGTACACTGAGGAGAGAGAATTTATTTATTTTTATTTTTCTTTTATTTTTCCCATTTTTATTTTATTTTTATAAATATGTACAAAATAATGGGAACACATAAATATTTTTATTTTTATAAAATAAAATATTTACACAAAGAGGGATATTTACACCATGTTGAGTTACCCTATCTCTCTCTACTTATTTTATTTTGTGGTCAGGCCCATGCTGATCCCTCCCTTGGGTTTAGGTCACTCAATATTTATTCTAAATATTTCCCTCTTTTTCTTTATTTCTTTATTCCTTTATTTTTGTTCAAAAACATGCTAATTATGGCTATTTACATGATGCATACATTTTGACAATTTATTGTATTTACAACAATTTACATGGTATTTTACCAAGGTTTCTAGCTAAAATAAAGGAATAAAGAGTGATAAATGGGGATTCATCAGTCACTATTGCTTTCTTGATAGGTACTCTGGATACAATCAGGTGACCATTGCGCCCGAAGACCAGGACAAGACCACATTCACCTGTCCCTTTGGGACACATGCTTTCAGACGGATGCCCTTTGGTTTGTGTAACGCCCTGACGACTTTTCCGTCTATGTCAATGGGTTTGATGCTTGTCTTGAGTGCCTAGACCGCATCCCTCAGCGATGCATCGAGGTCCATCTTATGCTATCTTGGGAGAAGAGTCACTTCATGGTGACTCAAGGGACAATGCATGGTCATATCATCTCCAACAGGGGCATGGAGGTTGATTCGGCCAAGGAGGATATCATTAGAAAACTCAATCCACCATCCAATTTGTGACAGTTACGGTCTTTTCTGGGGCACGTTGGTTTCTACCGACGATTCATTCATGATTTCAGCAGGATCGTCCGACCGTTGACTGATTTGCTGACCAAAGACACCGAGTTCATAGTAGATGATAAGTGTCTTGCGTCATTTGAGACTCTCAAGAGTCTAGTTGTTGAGTCTCATGTCCTCCAGCCACCTGATTGGTCTCTCCCATTCGAGATCATAAAAGATGCCTTTGAGTTTGCCGTGGCGGACGCGCGGGGATAGAGAAGGGATGGAGTACCATTTGCCATTCACTAATTTAGCCGTACATTGTATTTCACCCAACAGAACTACACCATCATTGAGAAGGAGATGCTAGCCGTAGTCTTTGCCCTGGATAAGTTCATATCATATATCATTGGATCTAGAGTGTCTATCTTTACTGATCACACTGCCATCAGGTACATCATGGCAAAGAAGAATGCCAAAGCGAGACTGACTAGATGGATCCATCTACTCAGGAGTTTGATATTGAGATTAAGGATAAGCCTGGAGTCAATAATTTGGTGGCGGATCATCTCTCCCGATTAGAGCATCTTGAGGATTCTGAGCAGATTGATCCTATTACAGAGACCTTCCCAGATGAGGCGATCCCTACTATCGCTTCGCTCCCGTGGTACGCTTACATTGTGAACTATCTTGTTGCCAAGAAAGTTCCACAAGGTTGACCTAGGCAAAGACATGAGACCTTCCTAGCAAAGACCAAGTCTTACCATTGGGAGGATCCCATCCTTTATCATGAAGAAGGGGATAGTGTCTGGCGACGGTGCATTCCTCAGGAGGAGCACTATAGAGTCCTCACCTACTGCCACAAGCTGGAGGCAGGAGGACATCACTCTGGGAGGAGAACAACATAGAAAGTTCTCCAATCCAGCCTATGGTGGCCTACTCTCTTCAAGGATTCTGATGAATTCGTGAAGAGATGTATTGACATTTAGAGGATGGGAACTTGTGAACAGCGTGACATGATACCGATGCATCCCATTCACATCTGTGAGGTTTTTAAAGCTTGGGGCATGAATTTCATGGGTCCATTCCCTAAGAGCCAGGGATTCGAGTACATTCTGTTAGCCGTTGATTATGTGAGTCGTTGGGTTGTGGCCATCCCCACCCGAACCGCAGATGCTAGGATTGTATGCAGATTTTTGAGGAAGAACATCATTTCACGGTTCGGGGTACCTCGAGTTTTGATATCTAATGGGGGATCTCATTTAGTCGATGACATGGTAAAGGCCCTTGCGAGAGAGTTCATCATTGACCATCGAGTAGCCACTCGATACCACCCTCAGACCAATGGTCTTGCTGAAGTGTCAAATAGGGAGATCAAGACTATACTGCAGAAGGTCGTCCGCCCTGACCGAAAGGATTGGTCACAACTTTTGGACTCGATCTTGTGGGCATATGATGAATACCCATTCATCACTCTTTATTCTTATATTTTAGCAACAAAAACCTTTGCAAATACATGTATATGTTTGTAAATACAAATAATTAGTAAAAAGCATGCATTGTGTAAAAACTAATAATTAGCATGTTTTTGTGCAAAAATAAAAGAATAAAGAGACAAAAGAAAAAGAGTGAGATATTTAGAATAAATATTGAGCAACCTAATCCCAAGGGAGGGCTCGACATGGGCCTGACCGCATAAAAACCCAAGAAGAGAGAGATAAGGGAGCTCATGTGTACATATACCTGTAATTAAATAAAAATAAATATTTTCCTCTAAAAATAAAAATAAAAATGGGTCATATTTATTTGTATATATTTGTATATACAAAATAAAAATAAAAATTAGACAATTAAAAAGAAAACAAAAATAACCTTCCTTGTACATATTCACCACGTACATAAGACCACACATATATTTATTTAGCCTTGTAAATAAATAAATTAAATTCCATAAAAACTTGTATATATTCCATATCCTATTGAGTAAATAAATAAAATCAAAATCATCAAAACAAATATAAAATAAAAAGAATAAAATTAAAAACCCAAAAAGAATATTGAATATATACCATGTATATAGATGTACATATCTATTTATTTAATCCTTGTAAATAAATAATAAAAACAAAATAAAAACACCTTTTTATTCCTAATTTTATGCTATAAATAAAATGTAAAATGGGAATAAAAATGTACAAAAACAATTAATTAAAAATCAAAAATTAAAAATCAATATTGTGTATATACCTATGTATAGTACTATAGTATACATACTTTATTTTTATTTCAAAAAAATAATTACAAATCACTAAAAAATAGAAAAATTAAAACAAACATTTTTCATATTTTGAGTTTTTAATAATTCGACCATTTATTATTTCTTTTTGAATTTCTAAAACATTTCTAACATGGCCATCTCTGATTGGTCCACAGGGGGACGTTGAACCCCCGGTCAACTCCCCCCCTGGACCACTGAGCCCCGGATCCGAGCCCGCGGCCCGATATCTCAATTTTTTCCCGACTCGATCCGACGCCCATACCCGCAAACCCCGGGCTCTCCTTCTTCCTCGTGCATCCGAGACCCACGCCCGCTCATCCGCATTGGGATCCGCGCTATGTGGAACCCTGCCCGACCTCTTCTTCTCGGACCTGCACTGGTATTTAATCCGAGCTCCGCCTCCTTCCTCACTCATCTTTGGCTCATCATTCTCCACCCCAAGACCTCCATCATCTCCGCCTGAGTGACAGCAGTTGGCCGGTGGTGTCGCAGCGAGGAGGGGGCGTGTAGACCATCGATCCGGCGACTTTGCACCGCCGTACGCCGCCCAGAGGTGGTGCTCGAACCTCGGGCACCGACGACCCTTGAGTCAAGGACCTGGAGCATCCCCAGCTCTTCCACAATCGACAACATCCAGTAGGTAGTCTTCTTTCCTTCCCTATTTAGCTAATTTTGCATTTCGCCCAAATCGCGCCGTCACCGTCGATCTTCGATTCCGACCACCATCACCCTCGTTTCGATCATCAGAATCCTCCATCATTTCCGCCGTTCCTCCGCGCACCTTCTCCATCCCTTCGTCCAACCCAGTTCACCTCGGAACTGGGATTGGGGTTCCTCCGTCGTCGCTTCGCCGGAGCCCCTTCGCCCCACCGCATCAGTCACCTCCACCACCCCTAACCGGGTCGAGGCACTTTTCCCTCGACCCAGGAGCATGTTGAATAGCTTTGCAGGTCCAAAGGAGCCCATCTGAGGGCTCGACATTCAGGCGCAGCAGCTCGACCTCCGCCGGTGTCGCCTGAGCTCTCCGGAGCTCTGTCGCGTCATCACTAGAGCCCATTAGACGCGGGTGGCCAAGGCGAATCTTCTCCGATCAGTAGTAGCCCACGAGGAGGGACACAGTGCACGCAAAGGGCCGGCAAAGTTCGTCGGCCACTTGTTCTTCGTCCATCCTCCAGAGACGTCCGATCGCCCTTCGAACTCCAGATCAGTCCCGGACCGTTCGATCAGGGTTAAGAGGAGGCCAGTAGCCACCGTTGGATCTCCACGTGGCCTCTTCTCAGCCCTCCATCCAGCGAAGGAGACCTAGCGCCCCTAGACCGTCGGATCTACACGTGGCGCGTCCCCTGCCGTTGGATGAGCGCCAAGGACCCCTTGTTTAGCCACGTCGTTTCAATGCCGTCCGATCATCCACGTGGCTGAACCTCCTTCGTCCGATCTGAGCCAGGACCCTTCGCATACCCACGTCGCATTACAGCCGCCCGATCTTCCACGTGGGAGCTTCCCAGCCGCTCGATCGCGTCGAGGGGTCCCTTTGTTGTGCGCTGCGCTTCCTCGACCGTCAGATCCAGCACGTGGCGTGCATCCAGCCCTCGACTTAATAAAGGGTAATTTTCACGTAGTCCCCTTTTTTAGTTTGTTTTAGCATTTAGTCCTGTAAATATTTTTCGTAGTTTATTATAGTTTGGAAAATTTGCATAGTGGACCTGGTGGTTTATGGTATTTGCTTTTATACCCCTGTGTGTTGTGGACACGTGCTTCGACACGTGACTTTGTGGGATATTTGCATGTATAGGCCTTATGTTCTAGGGTGTTAATGAATGAACTTATGTTTTTTATATTTGCAAATATGCCCCTGTGAATGTTTTATTTGCGCATGTGCTTTATATCGTGGGTAATTTACACTTTTGCCCCTGGACTTTTAGTATGTGTTACTATTTAGTCCAGGGACTTAAGTTTTCTTGCAAATAGGTCCCTAGGTGCCCCAGGTCACGCGCTTTACACGTTGGGAATTTTGCACCGGACCCCCTGGAACTTGTTTTAATTGCATTTAAGTCCCTGTGTACTGTGCCCTTGAGTTCGATTTTAATAAAATAGCAAATCAACTCCAAATTTGATGAAAATTGGAAACATGGCTCATGCCATGGTGTAAAAGTTTCTGTAATTTTTGGAGACATTTTTGATACTTTTTATTATTTTTAAAAAATTCAAAAACACGCAATTTTCTTACTGTCTAGCTTTAAAAATCACAAAAAAATATTAAATCAACTTTAAAAATTACAAAAAAAATTAGATAGTGTTTGCTTTGTGTTGTCTGATTTTCTGACCAATTTTGGTCATTTTTAGATTTATAAAACCTATAAAAATCACAAAACCCCTAAAAATCCATAAAAATTCTAGTAATTAAAAGAAAAATCCAAAAATAATAATTCCAGTGCCTAATTTTTCCTTGTATTTTCTAATTTACAGAAAATTACCTTCAGACCTTGATAGGGCTATTTTGCATTTTAATTTGGCCCTCCAAGTCTGACTGGACAGTACCCTTGTTTTTCAGCCTTGTTTGATTTTTATAAAATTAAATAAAAATCAGAAAAATGCCAAAAATTAACCAAAATAGTAAAAAAATATAAAAATTATAAAAATATTTTTGTTCGAATTTTTGGAATAATTTTGAGTAGTTAAATAAATTGTTGTAGTTGCTTGTTTCCTTGTTGTCCTTATTTTCTTTATTATTTGAAAATCCAAAAAAAAATCATAAAAATATTAAAAATCCACCAAAAACTATTTTCTTTTATTTTATTCTTATTTTTGACTACTTCGTAGGCCGCAAGGCCATCACGTGCTCCCTGAGTCCACCCCTTGTCGCTATACCAGGCTAATCTAATAGCCAGGACCACTATTTATTTTGATTGATTTTATTCTTCTGTTTGGTGGTCTGATCCCTATTTTCTTGTTGAGTTGATTTATCTCTCGATCTAGGTCGCAACGACCCTTTGAGTAATTATTTTATCCCGGATTGATTGAGATTTTTCGGCTCATCAGAATGGCGCCGTTGTCGGGGAGCACGACATAGTAGTCGTTGTTGATTTTTCCGCGGTTTTATTTTTCGTGGCTTTTTGTGCATATTTTGCATATATCATTTATTTGCATAATTGTTTAAATAATCTGGTCTGATCACTTTTGCTTGTTTTCTTGCGAGGGTCCAAGGACCGAGGCGGCTTTCTACGGAAGCCGAGCAACCGCGGGAGTCGGAGGCGACTCTCTTCTCTATAAGGCTGCAAGAGAGCGCGAGGAGCGAGCAGGAGTGCGGGAGCCGCAGAATAGCCGTGAGATTAGTGTAGCTTAGATTAGATTTACATTTCCACATTACTTGAACTATTATTGTAATAAAATAGGGACCAGAGACAAAGACTTAGACTTTCGGGGTCTGTTTCGCCGAGCACCGGTGTGCTCGGGGGACCCCTCGGTTTTTACGCGGTTTTTCGTGGTTTTATTTTCTTTACTGCCTTTTACGGTTTCTCACGGTTTTCTGAGCCCCTAGCCATAGGATTTTCTGCTTGACTGTGACGTACTACTTAGGATCCAAATACCCTAATATATCTGCCTACACCTATAGATCGGTAATTGGACCTACAATAAAAGTTATAATAAAAATAGTTGATTCACCGCCTTCGAGCCTACGTGCCGCGAGCCCACCCCATCAAGCGCTACTCCTGAACTCGACCTGTCGAGAAGAGGAGGGGTGAGTCTAGACGGGACTCTCTGGATTGGAGGCTGGTGGTCAGCTAGTGGTTCTTTCGAGTAGCACTGCTGTTTAGGGACTCGGTTTTCCACCTGCACCATTTAGGTAGTTTATTTTCTGTCTTTCAAATTCTGCGCGTATCATCTTGCATGTAGACTGCTGGAGTCAGGTACGCATTTCTTACTCTGCATGCATCATTGATTTTATCGCACATCGGCTTTTTCATCTTCTCCCCCCTGTTTTGGACTTAATAACCAGGAGAACTGAAAAATTCGTTAGGAGATTTGTTTGCTTATGAAAAATACTTAAAAAGAAAAACAATAAAATTTGGGATTGCTAACATTATCTATCCTAAAAGACACCTCACATAAAAATTTGTCTTGGGGAGAGCAACCCCCTCATTGTATGGTTTGCTTGCGCGAGAGAGTGACCCCGTACACTAGGTAGAGCCCTCCGATATTCTTCTCGACTGATTACCGGCTATTTCTATACGGGACAGTCGGTTGAGAAAATATCGGGTAACCCAACAGGTCACGCAAAATCGCTCTGCTATCCTGACTAATCACCAAAATAAAATTAACAAGATAATTGACCGAGCCTTTACGGTCTTCAGCTCGCGTTGCGTTGGTGAATCGGGGGTTTGCTTGTGATCATATTTGTTGCCAGATCCCATACGCCTTACTCGCCAGATCACGATGATGGGCAGGAGGTCTCTTCGGCAACCCTGGCTGCACTGCTTTTTAGCACTCCGGCCCACTCATCTAGGTCGGTTCGTGGGAGCTCAGACCCACTCTCCGAACCCGAGTACGACTCCGCCCTGTTCCCCCTCGACCCCCTTCTTCTGAGACCGAGATACTAGTGCCAGAGGAGAGACATACAGATGATTTTTCAGCACCTGAGTTTGGGTCTTTTACCTTTGCAGAGACCATGCCCGGCAGCAGTGACGACCGCACTGGAGGTCCCCGAGTAGATCAGACATTCGTCTTGGACCAGGGTGCGATCAACTCCACCCTAATCGCCTCCCTAGACTCAGTTCAGCAGCAATTAAGGGATCAGGGAGCTTTATGATCGAGATGAGGCGAGAGCTTGAGCAGATGAGAGCCGACCGAGAGAACCGCGGAGGAGGACCCGACGATGCGACAGCCGCCACAGCAGCCGCAGCCGCGGCAGCAGCCGCAACAGCAGCCACAGCAGTAGGAGCAGGACCTCCGAGACCGATGCGGAAGAATCACAATCCTAGATCGACTTTGACGCACCATTGGGTGGTGCTCCCAGCTATCGTGGGGGACTTCAAGTTCCCCCCGAACACACTTCAGCTCCTACCCCGGTTCCATGGGCTGGCTACTGAGGAGCCCCATCTCCACCTGTAGGAGTTTGAGATGATCTGCAGTACTGTCTACGATCGTCAGGTGGACCAGTATACCACACGGATGATTGCCTTCCCCTTGTCCTTAGCAGACAGAGCAGCCACCTGGCTGAAGCACTTGGGGAAGTTCGTCTACACTTGGGAGCAGCTCCGTACTGAGTACTTGCACAAGTACTACCCACTCGGGCGGACGAACGCCGCTAGAGCCTTGATCAGCAACTTCTCCATGCTCCCCAATGAGCAGTTCCACGAGGCATGGGAGAGGTTCAAAGAGCTGACTGATAGATGCCCGCACCACGACATTTCTAAGCCAAACCTTGTTCAGAGCTTTTTCAGTGGGCTGAAACCAGAGCTTCAGGGCTTGGTGAACGCTTCTTGTGGCAGGTCTTACTTCGCCAAGGATCACGATCAGGTCTGGGCCATCTACGAGGAGATGGTCGAGAACTACATGGTGATGTCCCAGACCAGATTGTACACTCAGGGCAGACCCCAGTAGCCACAGATCGTGCAGTACCAGAGGATAGCACGGGTCGACGTCGGTCCATCCAGTTCGTCAGCGGTAGCAGCAGCACAGGCCGAGTCCACAGCCGCAGACATGGGGATCATCAGCGAGAAGTTGGATCAGATGGAGATAATAGAGAAGAAGCAGTGCCAGGGAATCACGCAGATGGAGCAGATGGCACAGACTCTGAGTGACCTGAAGACACAGCTCATGTGTCTCCAGGAGGCACAGACGGCTTCACAGCTTCTTCAGGCACGAGGCGATCCGAGTAGCAGCAGCAGCTCGTCCCAGCGCTCCAGCTCCAACCAACAACCTAGACAGGTTCATCTTGTACAGGCAGAGCCGTACCTGCAGCCGCAGCTCACCTACCAGGCACCACCATCCCCTGACACTCAGATGGTGGTATACCAGCCGGATCAGCCTCTGGCAGTACTCCCACCAGACCCTTACGATTCAGAGCTGTTGATGGATGTCAACGGGATTTGGTACGATCGCCCCCAGCCTGGTATCCGACGAGACCATCCAGGATTCTGTTCGGCAGCCGGAGGTGCCCAGCCCCAGAAGCAGCCGTCAACACAGGGTCGCCAGTACAGCCATCAGAGAGATCACCACCAGCAGCAGCCCCTAGTATACCCACCACAATAGCAGTCACAGCAGTATGGTCCTCGTCCCCATCAGCAGGGACAGTCTTGGAGGCGAGATCAGCCTCATCAGCAGTAGCAGCAGCCACACCCGTACCCCTCTCAGCCACAACACCAGTTCCAGCAGCCTCACTACCAGAGAGGCTACCCGTCGGGCTCTCATGAGAGCCCCGTCTTGGATGATATAGCCCGCCTTCTCACCGATCAGCATGCTACTTTTCGACGGGAGATGGACGAGTTCCGCCAGGAGATGCGGGACATCGTGAGAGGGAAGGCCACCATCCTTGCCCAGATAGAGCTCAATCCGAACAACCTCAAGAGGAAATCTGAGCAGGTAGTTTGTACTGAGTATACCAGTGATACTTTTGGTGATATGTCTGCATATCTTTTTGATACTGACTTTGTCACACATAGGAGCGGTAGGATGCCAGTAGGCGGCGCCTCGTCTGAGCTACACCACGAGGACACTTCCAGAGCGCCAGACGCAGAGGAGAGCGGTACTGAGGCCGCTAGAGATGATGACGGTGGTACTGATGCCACCATGGATGCTGATTCCACCGGCGGTACTGAGGCCGCCGTTTCACCAGTTCGAGGAGTTGGTACTGAGGCCACCCATGTTGCCAAGCCAGAGCGCGGTACTGAGGCCGCGAGTCTTCCAACCGAGGGTGGTGCTGATGCCACCAGTTCTTTTGTGATTCCTGTTGTTTTTCCTGTTATTGATGTATCTCGGAACATTTCTGTGAATAAAGGAAAGGGTTTGTTTTCTTCTGGTCCCACTGTGGTGCATGATCTATGTGTGGATCCGGCGGTCGAGCCGTCTAGACCCTTTCCTAGTCCTTCATCTGAGAAGGACCCTGTGATCCCCTTCCCTAAAGCCCTTGAGATGGGGAAGGGGAAGAAAAATGAAAATAAAAAAAAGAAGCAGCAGGAAGAGTTCAACCCGCAGATGATAGATCGGTTTCACATTCAGCCGACTCTTCAGGAGGCTTTGCAATACATCCCTCTTCTCCAGCGTTCACTTAGAGACAGGACCACAATCAGGAGGAAGAGGAGGAACCACCACTCAGAGATTCATGTGCTGACCAGAGCTACTTGATTCACGATCCAGAACCGTCTACCGGTCAAGAGGCCAGATTCAGGAGCCCCATATGTCAGATGCCATATCAGTGAGCAGAGGTTCGACCGTACTCTATTAGATAGCAGATCGTCGATCAACCTACTTCCGGCAGCCCTTCTCGACCGCTTCGAGTTGGGTACTCTACAACAGAGCAGGGCAGTCCTTCAGTTTGCTGATATACCTGTCAAGAGGCTGAAGGGGTTGCTTAGAGACGTTGTTGTCACGATTCAGGGCTTGCAATTCCCCGTGGACTTCGTAGTGTTGGACATGGAGATCCCTGAGTCAGTGACCGATACTCCCATCATTCTAGGTCACCCGTTCTTGGCCACAGCCAAGGCAGTGACTGACCATGATAGCGGGAAGGTATACTTTCACGTAGAGAGTGAAAGTGTAAAAATAGAGACGCTCGAGGATAGCAGAGCCAGAGACAGATCATGCTCAGAGACTACTTCAGATACAGAGCAGATGACAGATGCCGGGCCAGACATCCACCAGGACTGCGACTTTGTGATTACAGATGATGAGGCAGTATGGGCAGATCCAGATGCACAGGCTATCCTCTCATTTTCAGATTCCACTGATGCAGAGACGACAGCAGAGGAGAGCTTGGAGAGCGCATTCCTGGTCCAGGATACTTTTGAGGCAGCAGAGCCGGTTCTCGACTGCGAGACTGATTTTGTGATGATGGTGGTACTGAGGCCACCTTAGATGATACATATCCCTCGTAGTCAGGTGTTGACTGGGCATAATTTGATGATTACATACCATATCTGACTTCCACTGAGCCTGCAGATAGGGAGGAGGTAGATGCCGAGCAGAGCAGAGACAGTTCAGTTGAGCAGCCTTCTCCAGATCCAGTTTGTGAGAGAGAGTTCTCATTCTCCCGGGCAGATTTGGCCGCATACACTCGGATTTTTCAGAAGCCAGATTTGCCAGCAGCAGTTTGTCCAGAGCTGAAGCCACTACCTGCGTCGTTGAAGTATAGGTTCCTTGTGGGTGAGCATGAGATGTACCTAGTCATTATCTCAGCCGACTTGACTGGAGAGCAAGAATCCCGTCTGATGGGGGTTCTTGAAAAGAACCGCAAGGCGATAGGATGGAGCGTAGCAGATCTCCAGGGGATCAGTCCGGCTCTGTACTCTCACCACATCTATCTCGAAGATGAGGCAAAGCCATCACGTGACTTCCAGCGGCGGCTGAACCCGAATCTGAGAGAGGTTTTCAGGAAATTTCGAAGTGGTGGAGCGCCGATTTTATCTACCCCATCTCCGACTCCAAGTGGGTCAGTCCGTTACGTGTGGTGCCCAAGAAGACGGGAATCACTACAGTGGTTACGGAGTCCGGAGAGGAGATATCGCTACACGAGTACCCACTTCTTGGAGGGTCTGCGTGGATTACAGACGACTCAATCAGGCCACCAAGAAGGATCATTTCCCCCTGCCCTTTATTGACCATATCATTGTGCATACATCCATGGTTTCAAAACATTTTTCAAAAATTTTGCACGATTGTAAATATTTGTAAAAAGCATCTTTGTAAATACTTGTATAGTTTTTCCTGGATCATAGTTGACATTTAAACTAGCCTGGAATTAAATTGGGAAATGGAGCTTGATTAAGATCTTAATCCACCTAATTCTAAAAGGAACCTTATAGGGCTTAGGGTTACGGCTTTTCAGGTCCATTGGGACTTAATTCTTTGAGTCCACTAGGCTATGAGCATATGTCATATTGATGAGCCTAAGTAGAGCACTTAACAACACACGCATGACTCTTAGAGACAATGGCTTGACTTGCACCAGCACTTTACACATAGCTCTCCACGGATGAGGTGGTGAGGAGGCAGTTTCCTTTGGCTTGGGGTAGCATATGAGGGTAGTAATTCTAGGCGGAACCTCTCTTCTTCTTTTAGTGAAGGAAGTGCGTCTCAACTTGGTCTAGTGGTGGTGATGAAGTCTAAAGACAGAAGTCGTGGGTTGCAATAAAGCTTCAAAAGAGGGATAGTCTACTGGCTCAAGAGGAAAAATTCCTTGTATATATGCCGCACCATGTAGATATGTTGTACAGTTGCACATGAGAAAAAAATGAAAATGAAAAAAAAGTGCAAAAAGAAAAGAATGCCAAAAAAGTGTTGGGTCAGATTGAAAATTTAATAACCCCACCGGAGTGTATAAAGACAAATAAAGCAAAAGCTTATGGTATACATGTTACATCTCATGAAGCTTGCAGCGGGAGACTCAACTACACTGGTTAGAGCTCCCAAGGATACATGGCTACACTGGCCATGGTCCATTCTTCATCTTCTTCCCCCTCTTCTTGAGTCGGTTGCACTTGAACTTAGAAGGGAATACCCCGCTTCTCGAGGAAAGAGTTGCTAGACCGAGGCATTAGAGTTACCAGGTTGGGGGAGGTTGTTTCTTTGTTACTTCTGAGGTGGGAGCTACATATCACTTACACCGCATGGAAAGATTCATGGTCATTAGAGTTTGTGTATGTAGACTTGTTCTGATCTGGTTTATTAAGGAGTCTTGTCCATAGATTGGTGGAACTTAGAGGCTGTTGAGTTTTAAGCTTAAGTCCAAATAAGGTTCCGACACATTAATAATCTAAAGATCTGATCAAGCTCTATATTTCAATTTAATGAAGGCAAGTTTAATAATCAGCCTTAGTCCATGCATATTCCCCTCTTTTTCTTTTTCTTTTTCACTTCTTTTTCAAATAAGTGTTTGCTAAGGGACTAGCAAAGTTAAGTATAGGGGGGTGATGAATACCCATTCATCACTCTTTATTCTTATATTTTAGCTACAAAAACCTTTGCAAATACATGTATATGTTTGTAAATACAAATAATTAGTAAAAAGCATGCATTGTGTAAAAACTAATAATTAGCATGTTTTTGTGCAAAAATAAAAGAATAAAGAGACAAAAGAAAAAGAGTGAGATATTTAGAATAAATATTGAGCAACCTAATCCCAAGGGAGGGCTCAGCAAGGGCCTGACCGCATAAAAACCCAAGTAGAGAGAGATAAGGGAGCTCATGTGTACATATACCTGTAATTAAATAAAAATAAATATTTTCCTCTAAAAATTAAAATAAAAATGGGTCATATTTATTTGTATATATTTGTATATACAAAATAAAAATTAGACAATTGAAAATATAACAAAAATAACCTTCCTTGTACATATTCATCATGTACATAAGACCACACATATATTTATTTAGCCTTGTAAATAAATAAATTAAATTCCATAAAAACTTGCATATATTCCATATCCTATTGAGTAAATAAATAAAATAAAAATCATCAAAACAAAAATCAAATAAAAAGAATAAAATTAAAAACCCAAAAAGAATATTGAATATATACCATGTATATAGATGTACATATCTATTTATTTAACCCCTTGTAAATAAATAATAAAGACAAAATAAAAATACCTTTTTATTCCTAATTTTATGCTATAAATAAATAAAATGTAAAATGGGAATAAAAATGTACAAAAACAATTAATTAAAAATCAAAAATTAAAAATCAATATTGTGTATATACCTATGTATAGTACTATAGTATACATACTTTTTTTTATTTCAAAAAAAAATTAAAAATCACTAAAAATAGAAAAAATTAAAACAAACATTTTTCATATTTTGAGTTTTTAATAATTCGGCCATTTATTATTTCTTTTTGAATTTCTAAAACATTTCTGACATGGCCATCCCTGATTGGTCCACGGGGGACGTTGACCCCCCCGGTCAACTCCCCCCCTGGACCACTGAGCCCCGGATCCGAGCCTGCGACCCGATATCTCGATTTTTTCCTGACTTGATCCGACGCCCATACCCGCGAACCCCGGGCTCTCCTTCTTCCTCGTGCATCCGAGACCCACGCCCGCTCATCCACGTTGGGATCCGCGCTCCGTGGAACCCTGCCCGACCTCTTCTTCTCGGACCTGCACTGGTATTTAATCCGAGCTCCGCCTCCTTCCTCACTCATCTTTGGCTCATCATTCTCCACCCCAGGACCCCTCCATCATCTCCGCCTGAGTGACAGCAGTCGGCCGGTGGTGTCGCAGCGAGGAGGGGGCGTGTAGACCATCGATCCGGCGACTTTGCGCCGCCGTGCACCGCCCAAAGGTGGTGCTCGAGCCTCGGGCACCGACGGCCCTTGAGGCAGGGACCTGGAGCATCCCCAGCTCTTCCACAATTGACAGCATCCAGTAGGTAGTCTTCTTTCCTTCCCTATTTAGCTAATTTTGCATTTCGCCCAAATCGCGCCGTCACCGTCGACCTTCGATTCCGACCACCATCGCCCTCGTTTTGATCATCGTAATCCTCCATCATTTCCGTCGTTACTCCGCGCACCTTCTCCACCCCTTCGTCCAACCTAGTTAGCCTCAGAACTGGGATTGGGGTTCCTCCGCCGTCTCTTCGCCGGAGCCCCTTCACCCCGCCGCATCAGTCACCTCCACCACCCCTAACCGGGTCGAGGCACTTTGCCCTCGACCCAGGAGCGTGTTGCATAGCTTTGTAGGTCCAAAGGAGCCCATCTGAGGGCTCGACATTCAGGAGCAACAGCTCGACCTCCGCCGGTGTCGCCTGAGCTCTCCGGAGCTCTATCGCATCATCGGAGGAGCCCATTAGACGCGGGAGGCCAAGGCGAATCTTCTCCGATCATCAGCAGCCCACGAGGAGGGACACCATGCACGCACAGGGCTGGCGAAGTTCGCCAGCCGCTTGTTCTTCGTCCATCCTCTAGAGACGTCCGATCGCCCTTCCAGCTCTAGATCAGTCCCGGACCGTCCGATTAGGGTTAAGAGGAGGCCAGCAGCCACCGTTGGATCTCCACGTGGCCTCCTCTCAGCTCTCCATCCAGCGAAGGAGACCCAGCGCCCCTCGACCGTCGGATCTACACGTGGCACGTCCCATGCCGTTGGATGAGCGCTGAGGACCCCTTGTTTAGCCACGTCATTTCAACGCCGTCCGATCATCCACGTGGCTGAACCTCCTCCGTCCGATCTGAGCCAGGAACCTTCGCAGACCCACGTCGCATTACAGCCGCCCGATCTTCCACGTGGGAGCTCCCCAGCCGCTTGATTGCGCCGAGGGGTCCCTTTGTTGTGCGCCACGCTTCCTCGACCGTCAGATCCAGCACGTGGTGCGCATACAGCCCTCAACTTAATAAAGGGTAATTTTCACGTAGGCCCCTCTTTTAGTTTGTTTTAGCATTTAGTCCTATAAATATTTTTCGTAGTTTATTATAGTTTGGAAAATTTGCATAGTGGACCTGGTGGTTTATGGTATTTGCTTTTATACCCCTGTGTGTTGTGGACACGTGCTTCGACACGTGACTTTTTGGGATATTTGCATGTATAGGCCTTATGTTCTAGGGTGTTAATGAATGAACTTATGTTTTTGATATTTGCAAATATGCCCCTATGAATGTTTTATTTGCGCATGTGCTTTATATCGTGGGTAATTTACACTTTCGCCCCTGGACTTTTTGTACGTGTTACTATTTAGTCCAGGGACTTAAGTTTTCTTGCAAATAGGTCCATGAGTGCCCCAGGTCACGTGCATTGCAAGTTCTTGGGAATTTTGCACCGGACCCCTGGAACTTGTTTTAATTGCATTTAGGTCCCTGTGTACTGTGCCCTTGAGTTCGATTTTAATAAAATAGCAAATCAACTCCAAATTTGATGAAAATTGGAAGCATGGCTCCTTCTATAGTGTAAATTTTTCTATAATTTTTGGAGACATTTTTGACACTTTTTATTATTTTTAAAAAATTCAAAAACATGCAATTTTCTTACTGTCTAGCTTTAAAAATTACAAAAAATATTATATCAACTTTAAAAATTACAAAAAAATTAGATAGTGTTTGTGTTGTGTTGTTTGATTTTCTGACAAATTTTGGTCATTTTTAGATTTATAAACCTATAAAAATCACAAACCCCTAAAAACCCATAAAAATTCTAATAATTAAAATAAAAATACAAAAATAATAATTCAAGTGCCTAATTTTCCCTTGTATTTTTCTACTTTACACGAAAATTACTTCAGACCTTGATAGGGCCATTTTGCATTTTAATTTGGCCCTCCAAGTCTGACTGAACATTACCCTTGTTTTTCAGCCTTGTTTGATTTTTATAAAATTCAATAAAAATCAGAAAAATACCAAAAATTAATCAAAAACAGTAAAAAATATAAAAAATATAAAAATATTTTTGTTTGAATTTTTGGGATAATTTTGGGTAGTTAAATAAATTGTTGTAGTTGCTTGTTTCCTTGTTGTCCTTATTTTCTTTATTATTTGAAAATCCAAAAAATCATAAAAATATTAAAAATCCACCAAAAACTATTTTCTTTTATTTTATTCTTATTTTGACTACTTCGTAGGCCGCAAGGCCATCACGTGCTCCCTGATTCTGACCCTGGTCGCTATACCAGGCTAATCTAATAGCCAGTGCCACTATTTATTTTGATTGATTTTATTCTTCTGTTTGGTGGTCTGAACCCTATTTTCTTGTTGAGTTGATTTATCTCTCGGTCCGGGTCGTAACGACCCTTTGAGTGATTATTTTATCCCGGATTGATTGAGATTTTTCGGCTCATCAGCATATCGGACGTCCTTCAAGACTCATTTGGGCACATCTCCCTTTCGCCTCGTTTATGGAAAGCCTTGCCATTTACCTGTTGAGATTAGGCACAAGTCACTATGGGCTGTCACAGATATACTTTTGTATCCAGTGAGTATAGGAGATCAGAGGAGGGCAGAATTGGCAGCCCCGGATGAGCTTAGAGATGAAGCCTTTTCGAGCAGCCTATATTACAAGGAGCAAGTGAAGGAGTGGCATGATTCTCACATTGGCCACAAACAGTTTGAGCAAGATCAGAGAGTATGGTTGTTTGGTGCCAGGATTAGATTATTTCTAGGTAAGTTGCAGAGTAAGTGGAAGGGACCATACCTGGTCCGAAAGGTGCACGACAATGGGAGTATTGACATATCTGAGATGTCATCTGAGTCTACCTTTCGTGTTAACGGGCAGCGGCCCAAACCATATATAGATCATGAGGCGCTGGTCGTTGACATCGCCCCTATTCATTTTGCGTGAGATGTGGTCTTTGTTTCACATCTAATGCATCTCACGCATGATTATCACTGTCTTCCTCCTTGTATAGATCTAGATGTTCATATCACTCCATTCTTTAGTCCCACACCCCATCTTCATCTTATGATTATGCTATACTTAGGGTGTACTTTACCCTAAGTATGGGGGGGGGTGTTGGACTCTCAAGTATTCTTTTGATTCTTTTCTACCTCTATTTTGCTGCCTATACTTAGGGAGATTTTACCCTAAGTATAGGGGAGGTAGACCCTGTACATTCTTCCACTCGGATTTCTCTTTGTGTACAATCTGCTATACTTAGGATTACTTAATCCTAAGTATAGGGAGAAACACCGAGCTCTCTTCATTCTATTCTTTGATTCGTCGTTGTAGTATACCATTCCTTATCACTTCCCTATACTAAGCATGAGTTATATCTTCCTCATCGCTCTCGATCCACTTTGAGGACATCGTTCGAGCTAAGTATAGGGGGGTGTCGTATATATTTCATATATACTTTAGCCATAACTGATACTTTGTGCGAGTGTGTTAATAAATAAAATGGCTATAATTCTTTTATCAGAAAAACCAAAAAAATTTAAAATTTTTCTCTGTACATAAAAATTCATTATTACACACACATAGCTATTTATAAAAATTAATTTTGTACAAATGTTTGTAAAATATTTTGTGTAAAGAGTTTGTAAATATTTTTATATCAAAATTATGTATATAGTACACAATTTTTGTAAAATGTTTGAAAAACAAAAGTTTGCAAAAACCCTTGTGTAAATGTGTATAAATATTTTGCAAAACTTTTGCATTCATGCACTCATTCATTCAAACATTTTTCAAAAATTTCGCACATCTTCAAAAACCTGCATAAATACATTTTTGTATATATTTGTACAGTTTTTCTGAATCATAATTGACATCTAAACTGTCCTGGAATAAAATTGAAAAATGGAGCTTGGTTAAGACCTTAATCCACCTAATTTTAAAAAGGAACCTTATAGGGCTCAGGGGTAAGACTTTTCGGGTCCATTTGGGACTTAATTCTTTGAGTCCACTAGGCTATGATTACATGTCATCTTGATGAGCCTAAGTAGAACACTTAACAACGCACACATGACTCTCATATACAATGGCTTTACTTGCACCAACAACTTACACATAGCTCTCCACGGATGAGGTGGTGAGGAGGCAGTTTCCTTTGGCTTGGGGTAGCATATGAGGGTAGTACTTCTAGGCGGAACCTCTCTTCTTTTGTTAGTGAAGGAAGTGCGTCTCAACTTGGTCTGGTGGTGTTGAGGTCCAAAGACAGGAGTTGTGGGTTCTAATAAAGCTTGAAAAGAGGGATAGTCTACTAGCTCAAGAGGAAAAATCCTTATGTATATATGCTGCACCATGTAGATATGTTGTACATATGCACCGCGAAAAAAATGTGCAAAGAAAGAAAAACTCCAAAAAAATGGTGGATTTGATTGAAAATAAAATACCCTCCGGAGTCTATACAGTCAAATAAGGCAAAGCTTATGTTACACACTCTCATCTCATGAAGCTTGCTGCGGGAGACTTAGCTACACTGGTTGGGCTCCCAAGGATATATGGCTACACTGGTCATGGTCTATTCTCTTCCTCCTCCTCTTCTTGTGACGATTAAACTTGAACTTAGAAGGGAATACCCCGCTCCTCGAGGAAAGAGAATAGACCATGGTTGTCACTTTGTTAATTCTGAGATGGGGAGCTACATATCACTTACACAGTACAAGGAAAGATTCATGGTCATTAGAGTTTGTGTATGTGGACTTGTTCTTACCTGGATTGTTGAGGAGTCTTGACCATAGATTGGTGGAACTTAGAGGCTGTTGAGTTTTAAACTTAAGTATGGTTCCGACAAATTAATAATCCAAAGGTCTGACTGAGCTCCATACTTCAATTTAATGAAGGAAAGTTTAATAATCAACCTTGATTTCCCTTCTTTTTCTTTCTCTTTTCACTTCTTTTTCAAATACATTTTTGCTAAGGGACTAGCAAAAGTAAAGTATATGGGGGTGATGAATCCCCATTCATCACTCTTTGTTCTTTTATTTTAGCTAAATATCTCGGCAAAACACCATGTATATAGTTGTAAATACAATAGGTTACCAATAAGCATGCATGTGTTAAGATTCAATAATTAACATGTATTTGTGAAAAAATAAAAGAATAAAGAATAAAAGAAAAAGAGAGAAATATTTAGAATAAATAATATGTGAGCTGAACCCAAGAGAGGGTCCAAATGGACCTGATCGCCAAATAAAATAAGTAGAGAGAGATAGGACCACTCTAACTTGTACATACTCCCGTACATGTATATATATATTTTATCATTATTTTATTTTTACAAAAATGAAAAATAAAAAGGTATTTTTATCCCCTTGTACATATTTCTAAAAATAAAATAAAAATTAGAAAAAGAAAATTAAAACAAAACTCTATCTCTCTCTCATCTTGTACATAATACATGTAAACATGTATCAATGTTTATTTATTTTATACTTGTAAATAACTAATAAAAAACAAAAATTATTTTAGACTCCAAAAAAAATGTTGTAAATAAATAAAATAAAAAATTGGGGTATCTGTGCAAAAATAAGAAAATAAATTAATTAGAGTAAATACATAGGTATTTTATACATGTATATAATGTAATATAATGTATATACCATAATTTAACTTTCATAAAAATAATTAAAAAATAGTTTGAAAAAAAATAAATATTTTTCATTTTGAAAAATTTTTAATTTAAAATCATTTTATATTTTTAATTTATTTTTCAATTCTTTTTGACCAAGCTTTTTTTCTCATTGGTCCAGGAGGGATGTTGACCCCTGTAAACTACCCCTCCCGGACCATCTCCTTCGTGGATCCAGCTCACGCCCCGATTTCTCCGAATTATTCTCAGCGGATCCTTTATCCTCTAGCTCCAATTCTTCTCCCTCTTATTCCCAGTGGACTAGCGATTCTCGCGGATCCGCAGGGAATCGCGGATCATTCTTGGATTACGTGCATGCCCCGATTCTCTCCATCCACCTGGGATTGCCTATATATTCTTCATTTGATTCCTTGGGTTGGGAGCTTGCGTCACACATCCTGTTGATACCCTAGAGAGCTTCCCCTTGAGGACAACAATCATAAGCTACCTTTGGTCGTCGATTTGGTGCCGTATAGCCGACACTCCTCCTTCCTGGCCTGAGAACCGTCGCGAGAAGCTTCCCTTGCTCGCGCAGCTCGGTCGAGGCCATAACCCCTTTGACAGCACCCCCTGGATCTTAGGATTCAGTTAGAACCCTCAGGTAGCCTCTATTTCGATCCTAGTTCCGTTATCTAATTCGATCCTCCATTTTCAATCTGCCGCACCTCCGTCAGCTCCGACCTGTTGGCCGGAGCCTCATCAACCACCTTTACCCACTCTGATCGACACCCCATCTCACCGTCACCATTCTTACGCAACCTGATCATCCGAACCTTGGCTATCCAAGCCAAGATTAGGCTGTGGGTTCCCTCTATAGCTTCGCCGGAACCCCCCCATTCCATTCGTCGTCGCTTCACGTTGTTTTAGGTTCAATAACCCTTACCGAAGCTCTGCTCTGAGTCTGAGCTATCCTCTGCAGGTCTTCACGAGCATGGTGATTCCCTAAATTGCCTTCGACCTACTTCGTCGGCGCTCTCCCAAGTCCCTTCCTCCTTCCCGGAGATCCGACTGGCGGCAAGCCCATCTGTCCTGTCCACCTGATGCAGAGGAGCCCTACAAGTCGATTGCCGTCGTCCGATCATTCATTGGAGCCACCGATCCCCCTCGGTGCTCCGGTGAACTTTGCCCAGGTGGAGTTCTTCCAGCACCTCTCTCCGCCGTTGGATCTCGCTCCTATGCCAGACGCCATAGGAGCCGTCCGATCATAATAGATGTCAGGCCGTTAGATCTGACATCTAACAGCCCCCGTATGCCCACGTTCGCACCTCTTCGCCCATAGTTGGATCTGCCAGCTGGTAGTACCAGAGCCGTTCACCTTCGCCCATTTAAAGCCTGCCAACTATCCACCCCCACGTGCGACGCACGAGCTGCTTAGGTAATTTGCTCCGCTACCCCTACATTTACTTTAGTTTGCCTTTTAGTCTGTAAAATAAATAGTACACAGAGGACCCTTTTGCATATGTGCCCCTACAGTTTTCTTTATTTTCTTTTTAGTCCTTCCTGTGTGGTTGCACGTGCATCGTCATGTGCATTTGTTGGTTAATTGCATGTACTATCATGGATTTATTATATGTTATGCTATGAAGTTATAGTTTTAATATTTATAGTTATACCCCTGTATGTACTAATTAGGGACATGTGCTAGAATTCATGGAAAAATTGCATATAGGATCCTACACTTTTTTGTGTGTTATTATTTAGCCCCTGGAATATGTTTTCATTGCATTTTGGTCCCTATGTGTTGTGCCTTTGATTTTTAATTTAATAAATAGCAAATATTGTCCAAAAATCACGAAATTTTGAAACATGGCTCCTGACATGGTGTAGAAATTTCTTTGAATTTTTGGTTTTATATTGTTATCGTTTATTATTTTAAAAATTCAAAAACCACAAAACATCTACTGTTTGCTTTTAAAAATCCATTAAAAATATCAAAAAACCTTGAAAAATTCCAAAAAACATTCATGTTTACTTGTTTTGTCGTATTTTGACTCCTGTCCAAGTTTCATCTATCCCATGTAGAAAAACCAAAAAATTAAAAAGACTAAAGAAATTTGAAAAATCATTAAAAGTTCACAAAAAATAAAAATATGGTTTTCTTCGTTTGTAGTTAGATTTTTATTTGTAGTTTCACATAAAATTGCTGCTTGTATTTTATAGGTATTTTAAGTATTTTTAAGTTGCCTTTAGATTCTAGCTGTACACTATTTGCCATTTTTCTTTATTTCATTTTTTGAAAATAAAAAATACCATAAAATCCAAAAAAACATCTGAATATTTTAAAAACCCAAAAATATTTTTGTCTGAATTTTTTTGAGTATTTTTTGATGCTTTAAATAATTGTTTGATTGTGACTTTTTGAACCCTTTTTGCCTTTTTTCTTAATATTAAACATTACAAAAAAATGAAAAATATAAAATCCTCCAAATTCTTTATTTTCTGGATTCTTGACTACTTCGCTTTCGCATATCGTGCTCCTTCTATTCGACCCTGGTAGCTATACCAAGTAAAATAAAATAACGAGATCGCTACATTTTCCTGATTGATTGATTTTACTTTGGTGGTCGTGAGTTTCTTGTTGACTTAGCTTCGCGGTTCAGGTCGCAACAACCTTGATTTATACCTTAACCCAGATCATGAGATTTTCGAGTCATCACTTTGCCGGAGGGTCACGCAGCGACTCTCCAACCACTCTTTTCGTGCTTTAACGGGTCGAGGCACTTTGCCCTCGACCCTTCTGTTCATCTGTGTAGGTGATAACACAAGAGGTGCACATCTGGAGGTCAAACAATTCAGGCACAATAGCTCCAGGTTTCACGTCTCGCTAGGAGCCCCTCCATGGTTCTGGGTCCTTTTGAGCACCACCATAGTTGCAGACCACCGTCTGGGACATTTTCCCTATTTGAGCAGATATGAAGGATGTCTGACCAGCGCGTAATCATCGATCAAAACTCGTCGGAGGCTAGTTCTTCATCGTTCTTCCAAGCGTTATCTCTACCATTCGATCGGGCCCTCCCTAGATTTAATCATCACCATCGACCATGAGGGAGCGTTCGACCGTTGGATCCATCTGCAGATCAAGTAAGAGTTGTCCATCGCCAAAGGGGCATCCCTCTTTTGAAGCATTATTGCAACCCACAAGTCCTGTCTTTAGACCTCAACACCGCCGGTCCAAGTTAAGGTGCACATCTCTCCCCTAAAGGAAGACGAGAGGTTCCTCCTAGAAGTACTACCCTTGTATGCTACCCCAAGCCAAAGGATTCTGCCTCCTCACCACCTCATCTGTGTGGAGCTATGTGTAAGGTGCTAGTCCAAGTAAAGCCATTGTGAGAGCCATGCGTGCGTGGTTAAGTGTTCTACTTAGGCTCATCAAGATGACATGTGAATATATCCTAGTGGGCTCAAAGAAGAAAGTCACTAATGTTCCTGAAAAGTCTAACCCGAAATCCTATAACTTTCCTCTTAGAGTTAGGTGGATTAAGGTCTTAACCAAGCTCCATTTTCCAATTTAATTCCAGACTAGCAACTATGATTCAGAAGAATATTAAAATATGTATAAAAATCTTTAAGCAATTTTCAAAAATGCAAATTTTTGAAAATGTTTGAAAGAAAGGATGCAAAAGATTCACCACTATTTACAAGCATTTACACTGATTTTTGCATACTTTTATTTTTCAAACATTTTTCAAAAATTTTGTACTATATACATAATTTTGTTAAAAAAATATTTACAAACATTTTACAACCAAAACAATTTTACAAATATTTTTTTAAAAAGTTTTTATACATAACTATTTACAAACATGTATGTACAAGAAAGAATTTTATGTGCAATAAAATTTGTGAAAAAAATTTGTCAATTTTAGGCTTATGCTTTTAGAAATTTTATTTATTAACACATTCACACAAAGTACAAGTTATGGGTAAAGTATATATACTATATATACGACACCCCTTATACTTATCTCGAACGATGTCCTTAGAGTGATCAAAGAGCGATGAAGAAGACATAACTCGTGCTTAGTATTGGGAAGTGAAAGGAAAGGCTATACTACAACAACGAATAAAAGAATATATTGAATAGAGATCGGTCATCCCTCTATGCTGAGGATCAAATAATCCTAAGTATAGAAGACTGTACATAAGGGAAAAATCGAGGGTTGGAATATACAGGATCTACCTCCCTTATACTTAAGGTAAAATATCCCTAAGTGTAGGTAGCGAAATAGAGATAAAAAGAATCAAAAGAATAATAAAAATCTGACACCCCCTATACTTAGGGTAAAGTACACCCTATGTATAGCATAATCATAAGATGCAAATGGGGTGTTTTACAAAAGAACGGGTGATATGGGCAGATGGATCTATAGCTGTGGACAATGCTGAGGTGACTTTCAACAAGCCTTAGAGTTTACGCCCCTAGCTGGGCGCAAAGGCTAGGAAAACATAGTATCAAGGTTCAGGATGACATGTGTGAGGCGAATACCGTACTATCATTGTAGTTTCAGTAGGAGAACAACAACAAGGTCAACAACGTAAACTATGACACCTAAGTAAACCATCATGCGGGTGTCTGCTATTGGGGAAAGATACTGGAGAATGAAATCAGGCTCCGATAGCACAAAAGAATGCATCAACTAAAGATCAGAATAGAGTGGAAGTGTAGAGCCGACAAAGTCGAACGTGTAGTGTGAAGGATCAGTCATGCAATCCTCGATGTTAATCACTGTCTCAAAAAGATATGGAAGATCATGATCAGGAGACTCACTATGAGAATCAATATTTGATGCATATAATGGAGAAATATCAACAACATCATTGAACATCTCAAAGATCGGCTCATCCTTGCTAGGGTCGTCGAGGAGAGAAAACTTAGACTGAGTAAGATCATAAGTATCCAAAGACTCGGCCTCATGATCCGACATATCAGATACACTCTCAAAAAGTGAGACCGAGTACATAGAACATACAACATCCTCCCCAGATGACCCTGGGGGGGGGGGGGGTAATGCTAAATCATTGGTGAAGAAAGAGGAACCAGAATCTCATTGGAAATCTACACAGAGTTCTTACAAAGACAACAGACTCGTTAAATGTCGCAGGCAAAATATTTTAACAAAGGCAAGCAGACGATTGGGAAGGAAGTTCGCAAAGTGGGGAGGCTTATGCTTAGAGTTCTTACAATGATTTTACCCCCAGCATAGAGTATATATGATGCGGTCTTTCATTACATATTTCCAGTAGACCCCTAGGAGCCATTGCATGATGCATGACTGAGGTTTCTTGACCTCCGGAGGAGATTTTTGGATCATGGATTTTTGAGGACTGACCTTGTTCAGATCTCCATGAGGGGGATGACCACAGGGCATATAGCACTGGTAGTGACCTCATTTGGTGGTTCACACCATAGTCCCGACGTGGATATACTTCAAACTATCTTGAGAGTACTTTTAGCTATTCCACCTTCATGAGATGCCTTACTCGGGACAGCACACAAGGATGATGCCGTACCAGTTGGGTGTGTTACACTTCATGAGGACTCAGCTACTACACACTAGCTAAAGGCCATGGATTGTGCTGCAGTACATACGATGGACAAGATGATTGGGACTGTATGTTTTTAGATCTAGAGACTGACCGAGTTCTCGTTGGTATTGTAGCCAGAGTTCGAGTCAGCCCTGTACTTTTCAGTTCAGGAGTCTTGGGTATCAGATTTTTTGATACTCCAAGATAGGGAGGATGAACCAACACTACATCAATCGTCAGTCCAACCATTTTAGTTTCCATTCCCATTTCATTCAACTTCTACTCTTTAGAGGTACTTCTCGTATTTAGATGGATATTTTGATCCAGTCCAACAACCATAGCTCCGTCAGGGACACCACTTTGAGATGCAAGATATATAGTCCCTTATGTGAGCCTTGTAACGAGTGCCATTTCCTGTTTCATAAGCCTCCCCACGTTGTGGTTATCTGAGCATATTTTCCCTGACAACGGCTCCATCTAACGAGTCTGCGATTCCCTTGTTAAAATATTTGTCGTGATGGATTTGCGTTTGGTTAATTAAATGCGTCATTTCGTTGTAGGCAGGCAATCAGAATCAGTCAAGAAATAACCACACAAAATTTCTATCAATTTTAATCAATGCGGTTTTATGTTTATTTTACTTAGGCAAGTCCCATGGTTGAACACAAGGAGGCAAAGGAACAACCTAGAATTTTTTCTATCAAAGTTCGTGCATGGTTTTCGAGGCAGTTTTTTTGTAATTTTTTAATGCAATTAGGGATGCACAATGCAACTTTGGCCTATTTTAGGGATTAAAATGTAAATAGCAATCAAACAATGTACGAAAAATATGAAATTTGGCTACGATGATAATTAAGATCAAATGAATCCACTATATTTTTTTGGAATTTTTGCATGTAAGATGAAATTTTTATGATATTTTAGATGCAAACAAAGTGAATTTCGATATTTAATTATAATAAATATTAAAACTAATTATTTTCAAGGGATAAAGTTATCCAAGATCTGTCACTAGATGACAAATCTCAGAAAAACCCTAAACCTAAAAAATACTAGGTTCAATCCCTATTAAAAATCATATATTGAAATATGCAAAATGAGTTTTAGAAGGCAAATCATGCATGCGAATATGATTCTTTTCGGGCTTAATGTAAAAGACAATTAATTCTACAATCTGCGAATTTTTGGTAAATTTTAGATCAGCGGTTAATTACTTAGGAAAATTAGAGCACAAAAGGGGTAAAATATGCAATTTTCAACAAATAATTAAATAATAATTGACCAAGAATCACAAAATTGTCATACATATGCCATAATGTAGAATTTTTTTTGACAAGCACTGTGCTATTTTTATGAGGATGAAATACTGCGAAAATGTTGCTCAAAATAACAGAGGAAGTCAGGGTATTAATATAATAATCATAAATAAATGAAATGCAAAAAAGGGGTAATGTGCAATTACTGCAAGTCCAGGGGGTTTAGTTGCAAAATTTCCTGGAAGCACGTATGAAGCACATGTCCCAGGGTGGCTGGATTAATATGCAAATATGTAAAGTGACAGGGGAGTCTTTGCAAATCTTCGAAACAGGCACGTGCAATGCGTATACCTTCTTACTGAGGCTGCTTCTATGAAGGTGGTGAACTCCACGGTCTTAGGCGCAAGAAGTCCCCTCTCTCACGTGCGTAGCATGTGAGGAGGGTCTCTCACTGGAGCGAAGCAGCGGCTTGGAGGCTGGGCTGCAACGAGGTTTGAGAACCTCAGGTCACGCCGTTAAGGATGGAGACCGGGTTGTCACTTCCGGGGAGGAGTCCTTAGGGTTGAACGGCGGATGGCTTTCACGGAGAGGAGTCGACGGTGGTTATATAGGATCGAAGGTGGGGAGTCGACAATGGAAGGGGATCTTTGATGGAATCTTGATTGGGTTCGACGAGATTGGATTGGAGAGGATCGCGTGATGGCTGGGATCGCCTGATGGAGGATCTGAGATGCAACGACGCGAAATCTACGGAGGAGACGAGATGTGGCGGAGATCGCGATGCGCGACAGTGCGTGAATCGCAGGACGCTCGAAGGAGAAATGTGGCTGGAATAATTTTGGGAAATGGGGAATTGGGAATGAAGATCAGTGGCCGTCTGATCGACTGAGATCGGACGGCCATGTTTGTAACACGTGGCATCAAAAGGGGCAAGGGAGAGGCACGTGCTGGTCACGTGCGACAAAGGCATGTGACCCGCACGTGCACGACTTTTATTATTTTTTTTATAAAAATGAATAAATAAAAGCCTCAAAATTCGGTGACACGTGGCGGCTCCAAGAGCCACGACGAGTCAGCCCCACAAAAATAAGAAAATAAAAACAAATAAAAGTACTTAAAATATAGTAAATGACCTCGGATCAAAAAGGTCTCTTTACAAAAGGTGCTCGTATTGATGAGAACTACAACTTTCGTGAAGACATCAAAATCAAAATCGATCATTTGCATAAAGTGATATTTGGGGTATCCCACGTACATAGAATACCTTGATTTTTGGGTTTTATAATTTTTTGTCCTTCTTGAACCAAATAAAAATCCATAAAAATATTATAAAATAAAAAATAAATATTTGAACATTAACCTAAATTTTTGTATTTTATAAGTTAAGAAAAAGAAGAAATAAAATAAAAAACGAAAAAGACAAATTTTGTACAGACAATTAGTGAAGACTTAGACTCAATTTGTTTCTTTGATTTCAAGCTCAGTTTGGAGTTTGATTTTTATGTATTTTAATAAAACTTTCATCAAATAAGACAAATGAAAAGAAATAAAATAAAGTAGGTTAATTATGTACATAAAATAATAGGTCAAAAACTGCTAAGATACAAAATGTACAAAAGAGGCCCCAAATCCAACTTTCACATACGAGCTTCGATTCTCTTGAACATGGTCTTGTTTTGAAGGTATTTGAATGTACATTAGTTCAAAAGTGAGTAGGATCAAAATGGACACTGGATGGGGAATATATGAGGATTTTAGTCCGAGAATCCTAGAACTAGGGTTTGGGTTTTTGGTCAACTTATTGGGGTTAGTGATTTTTTTTATTTTTTTATTCTTGTTAGCGATATGTACATAGTGGAGGTTGTTTTGGGTAAATTGTAGTAGCATGAATTAGTTAAAAATCAGGGAAGTAAGGCTATTTACAGGTCAATTTTGGCTGGGATTTTTGGCTTCTTATTTTATGCAGAAATAAGTGATAACATGCAATTCTTATCAAAACAATCATGAATGTTAATTATGCAGAATAAATGAGGAAACGCCATTAAATTTCAGGGATTTGATCTTGATTAATGATATTTAGAGTGATGAATCTAAGATTCATAATTTGTGCCATCTCATGGCTCGACCCTGAAGTGAAAATGGGAAGGTCTTTAACATCAACTCCTCAGAAGTGACATCTGAATATGAATGGATCACAGAAAACTCCTCAAACTCAGAAATATGGAGATAAGGCTCCTCGTGCGCTTCCCCTGAAAACTTCGGCAGTATATAAATGAAATCTATATCCAAAATGAAGGACTCAATGTAGAAGCTAACTGCGCTTCCTGAACGGGCTGCTCATCCATCATACCAAGATGGAAGTCATCTAAAACTCGCAACTGCTCCATATGACCGCCTATGGAATGCACACACACCCTAGCAACGAAATCGCCCGGATCTCGCATCTTCTCAGTTTGATCTCTACGGGCGTCAAACACAGCATACCCAGTAGAAAGAGGGACCGGAGAAGAGGTAGAAAGAGAAGAAGATGACAGGTCAGTCGGAGTTCCAAACTCCCTAGAAGGTGATCGAAGATGATGGGAAGGAAGATAAAGAGCCACAAGATCTGGCTAAAATGAAGGATGCCCCATCATCAGGAGAGAGGAAAGGAGAATGATAAGGGTGGGAGGGATGGGTAAGGGAGACGAAGTGAAGACAAGAAGGGAGACAGAAGGTGACTGCTAATGATATAGAGAGGATGATCGTAACCAACTCACACTACGCACATACAAACACAATGCAAACCCCTAATCCACCTACTCAACGCATTGTGAAGATCGTGAAGACTTGGTCAATTATCTTGTCAAATTTTAGAGTTTAGGTGATTAGACAACAGTTGTACAAACACTTAGGAGGCTTAATGAGATTTGGTCACTACTCTTTAGTATGTACGCGAGCAACTAAAAATGCAAACAACGAGGGGGTTTGTCTCCCAAAATAATGACGAATCAGTTACGTTAATTTTATGATCAAGTTTAATTAGCAGTCTTGATAATTAATTTTTGATTTTCTATTTATTTGGATATTTTCAATGAAACGTCTAACAAAATTTTCGATTTCCTTTGGTAATTTTGAGTCGAAAAATAGGGAGAGGAAGTCGAAAAAGCTAATGCGAGATCAAACACGATGATGCATGCAAAGATAAATATGCGTATCTGTCGCCAGCACTCTCCATGTAGGGTGATCCACACATAAATTAAAAGACATAAGTAAAAATAACTATATGATGCAGGAAGAAATCAGACTTAGACGAGCAATTTCTAATGATCGTGAAGAACAATAGTTAGCTAACAGAATCGAGTCTGAAGTCTGATCTTGGGAATCACTCAGTACTGACCATAATAGGTCCTACTAACATTGTATGTGGTTCCTCACGGCACGTGATCTCAGATCCCATTAATTAGCTTTTTCTTATGAATTATTAATAAGGTCTAATTAGGAACTATAAGTGCATGCAAATAATTAGGGATTGGACCTTAATTTTTTTACATCACAATCAATAAAAAAGCCTAGATCTAGGGGCCAAATCTTCAAAAATTAAATAGAAAGAAAGTGATCAAAACGAAATCATGAAAAACTTGGTGAGGTCCCCCAAGCACACTGGTGCTCGGCGAAATAGACCTTTCTTCCGCATCTTTGGCCGTCGTTCTTCGTCCGATGAGCTCCGAAATCCTTCCGTGAGTAACATCGCATATGAGGCTTCGTGCAGAGAGGCGTGTGAGCAGCATGTCCTTAGATCCGACGGTTCCTCCTCTGTGCTCCGTCGCGAGGTGGGCTAAGCCTCTGATCTCGTCGACCCATTGAGTCCATGACCCCGGAGGTCCCTGACCTCCAGCCTAGATGATTTTCTCAACCAGGTAACTTAGTTTGGTAGATTTTCCACTTTTGATCTGGGATTTAGATTCATTGCCTAGCTCCGGTGACATTGGCTGGAGCATACCTTTGCCAATATGAGACCCTAACCATCTCCACAAAACTCCTATCCATATTCTTCACCCCTCCATTCATCTCGATTCGCCCTGGAATGAGAACTCAACCCTCCTCCTCCACTAATTCGTCGGAGGGTTACACAACGACTCGCTAGCCACCATTTTCACACTTTAATGGGTCGAGGCACTTCGCCCTCGACCCTTCTGTTCATCTATGCATGTGATAACGCAAGAGGGCCTCATATGGATGTCGAACGATTCAGGCACAACAACTCCAGGTTTCGCACCTTGTTAGGACCTCCTCTATGGTTATGGGACCTTTTGAGCACTCCCATAGCTGCGAACCATCGTCTGGGACATTTCCCCATCTGAGCAACTCTGGAGGATGCCTGATCAATGTGTAATCGTTGATTGAAACTCGCCGGAGGCGAGTTATTCATAGTTCTTCCAAGCGTTGCCTCCATCGTATGATCATGCCCTCCCCCAAATTTAATCATCACTGTCGACCATCGGGGAGCGCTCGACCGTTGGATTCATCCGAGGATCAAACAGGAGCCGTCCATCGCCGAAGGGGTATCCCCCTATCCTGACCGTTCATCCATAAGTGGACCGACATCTGCCATTGGATTGCGCTTAATAAAGGGGTAATTTGCACTTAGACCCTTTCCTATTTTGCTTTTATTTTCTAGTCCTATAAATATTTGTCGTAGCGTATTACTTTGGATAATTTGCAGTCGAACCTTTGTATTTTTCAATATTTGCTTTTCAGTCCCCCTTTATGTGTAGCACATGAACATACATGTGACCTTCTGGGTTATTTGCAGTACTTTCCCTGGATTTTATTGTTTATATGGAATGAGTGTTTATTAATAGTATTTGCATTTATACCCCTGTCGGCCTGGCTCACGTGTTGCGCGTGTGTTTACCTGGGATTTTCATGAAATAGGCCTTGTACTTTTCATCTGTGTTATTATTTGGCCCTTGGACTTTATTGCAATTACAAGTAGGTCCCAAAACCTGTGTGCCTCTTGGTTAATTAAATAAATACCAAATTAAGTCGAAAAATTTTATAAAAATTACTGTTAGCTCCTGCTAACACATAATATTTATTTTGATTTTTGGGATTAATTTCAGGTCCTATTTTATTTTCTTAATATAAAAAATCCTAAAAACTGTACTATCTATTTAGAAAATACATAAAAATTTGAAAAACAACTTTAAAAAATCCAAAAAATACTAATGTGTGTTCGAGTATGCTTTATTTCCAGTGGCCTTCTTTCTTCAAAAATCCTCATAAAAACCCAAAAAACTACAAAAGACTTAAAATATCATAAAAATAATATAGAATTCTAAAAAATAAAAAATACCATTTCAATTCCTGTTTATAGCCTTTGCTTTCTAGTTTCATTAAATTGCTCCCCAGGACATCAAGCATTTAAGTATTTTTAACTTGTAATTTTGCCCTGGTTGTGCACTATTTCTATTTTTAGCCCTTGTTTGATGTTTATAAAATCCGAAAATATCAGAAAAATCCCAAAAAATTACCAAAATCACATTAATTTTTGAACAACCCAAATATATTTTTATTACTATTTTTTGAGCATTTTTATTTCTGAATAAAAATAGAAAAGTCTTGATTGTGTGCATTGCTTTCTTATTTGCCTAGTTTGATCCTTAATTAAAAATTATAAAAATTTGAAAAACTAAAACCAATAAAAATACACATTTTATTTTCTGAATTTAGACTTCTTTGTAGAATTTCCTGTGCTCCTTGTGTTTGATCCTGGTTGTTATACCTTGTTAAAATAAATAGCGGAGATCGCGTACAAATCTGAGTGCTTTGATTGATTGATTACTTGATTATGTGGTTCTGCATTTTTCTTGTTGATTGTGCCTTGTGATCCGGGTCACAACGACCCTTGATTATTGTATTTCTTAATTCGAGTCGTATGGCGCGCCATCAATAATATATATCGTTGTATGTAAATAAATCTATGCATTGCATCTTTGGATAAAGTAATCCTAAATATCTATTAAAACAATGTAATTAAAGTTTTTTTAATCTTTTAAGAGGCTTTCTTTTGTGGCTGACTGAAAATCATACCTGCATACACTTTCTCGTTGATGGGCTTTCTTGATTTAACTAGATCAAGGTGTGTCACTGGGGAAATTGGTGTAGACTTTCCCAAACACTTGTTAAAGCTAAACTTAGTTAGCATCTCCTCCATTTACTTTTGTTGTGAGAAGAAAGTATTGTCTGTTAGGTTGATCTGCAACCTTAGAAAAGACTTTATTTTTTTCATCATTATCATCCGAATTGATCACACATAGTTTTGGAAAATTCCTTGCAAAGAATTGTTTTAGTGGAACTAAACGCGATGTCATCAACTTAAATTTGCATAACTAGTGAATCAGACAAGTTGATTCACCAACGAGGTGCAATTTACTTCGCCTACTTTAAAACTAACGATGGGAAGAAACATTCTAAGCTAGTCATACCACACATAAGGATCTTGTTTATGTCTGGAAAGGGCCTTTCGAAGCTTAAAACCATGATCTAGTCTATCAGTATTTTCATAACCTTATGGTTGCTTGATATAAAATTATTCTTTAATGATGCTGATTAAAGTTATTTTAAATTCCATTTATTAAAGCTTAAAGAAATAAAATGCTAATGGCATTTTGATTGATCAATCATAGAAATAGGTGCATAGGTCTTGTCAGAATCGATGCCTTGTTGTTCTTTATATCCCTAAGAAAAAGGTCTTGCCTTGCTTCGAACAACTGTCCCTGACTCATTCAATTTGTTGTTTGAAACCCACTTGGTTCCAACAATTGTGGAGTTTTCAGGTTTCAAAAGAAGTTCCCATGCCTGGTTTCTCTCAAATTGAATAAATCCATCTTGCGTTAAACTTAACTAAGAATAAATGTTGCAAGCCTCATTAACAGAATTAGGCTCCACTAAGGATACAAAAGCAGATAGCATAAGTGAATTTAAGTTCGACCAGGTTTGGATTCCTTTAGAGATAACTCTAATTACCAACTCCTTTTGGATGATCTCTTACAAAGATGAAATACTTTAGTAAGTTATGATAATCGTTATACTCAAGTACATTAAAAGGTCCTATTTAAGCATCTTCCTCGTATTTTAATTTCTATATTTGAGGATTCTTACTTAAGTTTTCATCAAAAGACACACTAACTATTTAGACAATAATAATTATTTTCTTAAAGATGAGTTTGTAAGCTTTGTTATATGGAGAATATCCTAGGAAGATATCTTCTTCAGTTTTTAGATAAATATGTCAAGATTGTCCTTAATATTTAGAATAAAGAATTTACTTCCAAAAATATGGAAATAGCCTATCCCTAGTGAGTGTCCGTAGTAGATCTCAAAAGGTACCTTCATTAATCTTGGTCAAATCAAAGTCATGTTTAGGACATATCAATTTATATTCATGGCTTCTGTCTAGAAATATGTAGGTAGGTCATTTTTGCATAGCATGGTACATATGCATTCTTGAAGATTGCGATTTTTCCGCTCAATTGTGTTATTCTGAGTCGTTGATCTTGGTGCAGAGGATTCATTCTTGATCTCAATCTTAACACATTACTCAAAAACTTATCATTTTCAAACTCTCTACCACGATCACTGATAACCACAAAGGATCAACTAAAGTTAAGTGTAGAACTAAGCTGTTGTTGTGAGCCTAATCATTCAATGAGACTAACAAGGAAATTATTTAAACAACTACTAAATCAAATAGAGAAAACAAGCGGTTTTGCTACTTTATTAACCTATTATAGAGACCACGATTGAACTAAAGTAGTACAATTAAACACCAAGTAGACGATTAAAAAATCTAAGGATTTTATTGCTTTTTTAGTGGTTTTCAATTTTTCAAAATTTTAGTTTTGAATATAAAAGAAGTAGGAACAAAGGATAAAAGTATACACAAGTAATATTTTGTATTTTCCAAATAGGTAAAAATGCTCAAAAAACAATGTAAAAATATTTTTGGTTTTATATATTTGGAAGTGTTTTTGGAAAATTTTTGGGAACTTTTAGATGTTTTTGTGATTTTCTAAAAATCAAATAATGAAAAGACAAACAAACCGTGCATAGCCAGGAATTTTTTGCAATTAAAAAATAGCTAAAAGGATCAAATTTCATGGAAGTGGTTTTTATGATAAACTAGAATAAATATCTACAAATAGGAACTAAAATCGTATTTTTGGATTTTTTGTTGATTTTATATGATTTTTATAAGTTTTCAATTATTTTGCAATTTTTTAGGTTTTTATAAGGTGTTTTTCAACAAATTTACATAGAAGCTAAAAGGTGATAAAACACAACTACATCAATTTTTATATAATTTTTAGAGGATTTTCGAATTTTTATGAATTTTCTAAAACAAACAGGGGCATTTTAGGATGTTTTTGAATTTTTAATAATAGAAAATGAGCGAAAATGAAAAGAAAAAATCCAAAAAATAAATCATGCAAGCAGGAGTGCTAGATAATTTTTATGCATTTTTTTGAAGTTAATTGGCTATTTATTGTGAATTAAAAAGACAAGTAATTAAAAACAGTTCACAAGGATGAATCTGCAAATATTTTGACTTCTGGCACCTGACAAATAACAACTATTTCAAGTCCGAGGGCCACTATTAAATTTGCCCTGAAAACACATGTGTATCACTTGAAACTAAACACCCTTGTGTATAATTGCATATTCAAAACATTTCTTTCATTCAATAACAAGTTCAAACTACGGGGTGCAATATGTAAATAAACCAAAAACCACCTGACACTACACGTGACTGCGATTTAATAGGACTAAAATGCACATAAAGATAACACAGTGTCCTACATAAAAAAAGTTTTTAAATGTTTAATATATTTATTAGACTAAGACGAAATAAAGCAAAGTGCAGGGTAAAAAGGAAATATACCCAAGCGTGGCACATGGCGAGCGTGTGAGGTCCGATGTACTCTACAAAGGGATCTGACGGCCAGAGAATGTTAGAAATATGCAATATGGATCAAGTGTGCCAGTACAAATCTGACGGTTGAAAAGGGTCGGCGTTTATGTGTGGCTTATATTTACTAGGGGTATGATCAGACTGTTGTGAGTAGTGCATGGAAGAACGACCCATATCAGATCTGGTAGAAGAGGGTCCGATCAGACATATATGGAGGGTGCTGGAAGAACTAGTAGTTGGCAGACTTCGAGGGAAGGTGTACGATGATCTATGGGTTAGATTGAAGCTCCCTGAGGTCTAGAACCTTAGCAATGTTGCTCGCGTCGTCTGGTGGGATCGGATGAAGTAGTGAAGGACAAGATGGTCGTGAAGGTGTTCCACCACCTAGAGCTACTCCTCCACCTCTGATGGAGCTTAGTTTGAACTCCAAAGTGTGTACCATTTCCTACAAAGGGTAATGGGACTCAGGGGCGTAGATTTGATCCAGTTATTGCATAAGAAGATTAAGGTAGAAACTGGGGAATGGAATCTTGGTCTCTGACGAAGATGGAGGAGGAAACTTATCCTAATCTAGTTCCAGTGAGCAGGATCCAGTGGGTGAAAGGGCGTTGGAAGATGGAGTATGAGTTGGGAATGTGATCAGAGCGGGAAGATGGGTAATACGGAGCTCCAACTGGCTGGTCGGAGCAAGTGAACTAGAGGTGGTGTTGATGCACTAAATAGAAATGGAAGGACTAGAGGCTACCTAGAGCTTCTGATGAACTCAACGACGGCAATCAAAGAGGAAGGCGAGGTTCTGGCCGTGACCGGGTTGCGGAAGACCTGGGAGGCTACACGCAGTGGAGGTGCTCTGGTCCCGTATGAGCAAAGTGCACCCGACCACCACGTATGAGCAACGTGCACCCAAAAAGCCAACTTTACTTCATAACTCCAAAATTTATGAAACCACACTCATTTGAAAGATAATTTAATTTAGAGTTCAATAAAGGTGATTTTGGAAATATTTGAGTTCATATGGAGTTGTTATTGATCCTTTAAGTTCTTATTTTGTGACTTTTATGAGTAGTTTTTATTTGTATTACTTACAACAATTTATTTTACAAGTAATTTTATTATTTAGAAAACATTTTTATGTACAACTTTTATTGAGAAAATAATATTTTGAAGTCTTTTTATTGAAGAATTTATGTACATAGAATGCATAGTGAAGATATACAAGGAACCTACCTCCCTCTACTTTATTCCTTGTCGATCAGGTTAATGATTGGCCTTCTCCCGGGGTTTGGGTCAGGCTGTACTTATTACATAATTACATCCTTCTTCCCTTTTTCTTTTCTATTTATTCTTTTATTTTTGGAAAATATGTGTTAATTATGCAATATTAACAAGGACAAGCACAATGATAATTTAATGTATTTACACACATTTATAGATGTTTTTGCTAAAAGATAAAGAGAAAATAAAAGAATAGATAATGAGAATCGTAGAATCATCATCCTCCTATTTTTTACCTTTTCTAGTCCATTAACTAACACTTATTTGAAAAAGAAGTGAAACAAAGAGAAAATAAAAGGAAAAAGAAAAGGAAAAATTAGAGTTTATTGTTAAACTGACCTTCATAAAATAGGAATATGGAGATTAATCAGACCTTTGGATTATTAATTTGGCAGATCCTTATTGGGAAACGTGTTTGTCTTAACAATCTTCAAGTTCCACAATTCTATGATCAAGTATCCTTAATAACTGGGCAAGAACAAGTCTACATACGTAAACTCTAATGACTATGATTCTTTCCTTGTACTGTGTAAGTGATATGTAGCTCCCCACCTCAAAAATAGTAAAAACACAACCTCCCTCAACAAGGTAACTATAATCCCCCAGTCTAGCAATTCTTTCCTCGAGGAGCAGGGTATTTCCTTATAAGTTCAAGTATAACCAACTCAAGAAGAGGGGAAAATGAGAGAATGGATCGTGACTAGTGTAGCCATGCATCCCTTGCAGCTTGACTGGTGTAGTTAATTCTCCAGCTGCAAGCTTCCTTGAAATGAGATAGTGAAATACATAAGCTTTGGTTCAACGAGTGGCCATATTAATACACCACACCGGGCCTTCAATGATCGGGCGGGATGGCTAACTTAACGCGTGTGAGGTGAGCTGGTTGGTCTGCTGAAGCAGAGCTAGGCTGGTTGAGCTGCTTACTTGCTTATTCAACTATATACACTCCGACATGCATTATTTTCAATCAGGCTTGTCCTTTTTTTGGAGTTTTTGTATTTTTTCACATTTTTTATGACATATTACAAAATATCTACAAGGTGCAACATGTACATAAGGAGTTTGTCTTCTTGAGGCAGTATTCTATCCCTCTTTTGAATCTTTATTGCATCCCACAACATCCTGTCATTAGACCTCAATGTTACTAGACCTGGTTGAGGTGCACATTCTTCCCTAGAGGAGTACAAGAGGTTCCTGCTAGTTATACTACCCCCGTATGCTACTTCAAGCCAAAGGATTCTGCCTCCTCACCAACTCATCCGTGTTGAGCTGCATGTAAAGTGCGTTTCCAAGTCAAGCCATTGTGTCTAAGAGTCATGCGTGCATTGTTAAGTGTTCTACTTAGGAAAAATCAAGATGACATGTGATCATAGACTAGTGGACTCAAAGAATTAAGTCGTTATGGACATGAAAAGTCTTAACCCTAAATCATATAAGGTTCCTCTGAAGTTAGGTGGATTAAGGTCTTAACCAAGCTCCATTCTTCAATTTTATTCCATACTAGTTTAAGTGTCAACCATGATGCAAAAGAATGCACCTACACATGCAATTTTTAGGTATTTTTGAAAAATAAGAAAGAAAATAAAAGTTTTTGCAATGATATATAAATTTTCACATCAGAGTTTGTGTTACAAAGAATTTAGGGGTAGATCATGGTTTTTAATGTACACATATACTCCATAAGTAATTTCCCATACGACAAAACACTTTTGCAAACATTTTTCAAAACATTTTATTACTGTTTTATAAATAATAATAGATGTGTTATTAACACACACAAAGTATGAGTTATGGCTAAAGTATGTAAACAATATAAACTTCACTTCCCTATACTTAGCTTGAATGATATACTTAGAGTGATCAGAGAGTGATTAAGGAAGACATAACTCATTCTAAGTATAGAGAAGTGAAAATAATTCTATACTACCACGACTCAACAGAATGAAAGGATCATATCAATAGAAGTTGGTGATCCCGCCATACTTAGGATAAAGTAATCCTAAGTGTAGAAAATTGTACACAAAATGGGAAAATCGAGGATTGGAATGTACAAAAATTACCTCCCCTATACTTAGGGTAAAATTTACCTAGGTATAGGTAGGAAAAATAGAGTTAATGTGAAAATGAATAATCACAGGTCTAATACCCCCTATACTTAGGATAAAGTGCATACTCAGTGTAGAAAATTCATAAGATGGATATGTGGTATTAATCAAATTGAATGAATGAGATAGACAATATGGATCTATACAAAGGTAGAGTAGAGATGAAAATAAGGTATGAGATGCATGTGATGTGAGTCAAGGAACACATCTCATACAAAATGAATCGGGGCAACCTCAATGGGAAAATAAAGAAAATAAAGTCTGTATATATGTAATAGATATAAGTTGACTCTGACCCTGAGAGATGGTCAAGACTTGACCTGGTCGACTAGGTATAAAGTAGGGATGATAAGAACTAGACACCAAAAATAAATCTTCATATGTATATATTCATCATCTATAAAATATTATCTCTAATACATATTTTATTCTTTAATTTATTCATCACCAAATTATTTTTAAATAGAAATGATTACTTCTAAAAATTGAGAATAAAAATCTTTTGTAATCAAAAAAATAATTTAAGAAAAATCATTGTCCATTGTGTAGTTTGTCAAGAAGACACAAAGCTCAACTTGCAAGATCAATATCTTCTCCACCAAAATTTCAAATTCATCAACTCATTTCATTGTATCCAAATTAAATATTTAAAATGGAGGTGGTTCCATAAAACTGAGTTAAGGTGCAAAATGTGGCTAATTGGGGTATAATTATATATTATACCTATGTATACTATGTATATTACTTAGTTATTTATTTTCTTGTGCATTTTTGAAAATATTGTATTTTTAATTGATTGTAAATATTTTATTTGACTAATATAAAATACAAATAAAATCAAAAAATAAAAAATTAACAAAAATAAATCATGCCTATATTGTATAGGCATCACTATGTATATACTGCATATATACCTATTTATTTAAACTAATAAATTAATTCCTAAAAATCAAATAAAAATTTAATTAAAACCCTAGTAAAATATTGTAAATTAAAAAATATTAAATTATATATATTTATGTAGTTAATGAAAAATCCAAGCCTCGCATATGTAGGTATACATGCCTATGAATACTACATTATATTTATTTTAGCCCATGTATATATCCTATTTAATTAATTAAAATCACCTAAATTAAGTTTAATTCATTCTTAATATTCTTTATTTACATTATTTACTTATTTAAATTCATATTCAATTTTAATTTATTTATTTAGCTTTTTATTGCTTTTTTGTTATCTAGCCTATTTTGGCCTTTTCCTCTATGCGTTCCTATTGGTCGACCCGAGTATGTTGACCCAAATCAATTGCCCCTTCCACCCACAATTCCCACTTCTTTGTACATCAACCTGTTCTTCGCCTAATTTCTCCATGCACGTCTTTCACTAACTGACCCTGATTCCTTCATCGATTATTTAGCTTAATCTATTGTCTCCCTCGCCAGACCCTTATCTTTGATGAATTTGCTTTGATTTGCTCGCCTTTTTAATTTCAAATCACGTCGGAGCTAACTCTATAAATATACAACCTCCACCTCAGGTCAAGGTTTGACGTGAATTTGGCACCTTCTTGCTTGAGATTGAGTGATAGAAGTTAGTCTCCAGTGAGAGAGGAACAAATCTACAATTGGGAGCATGAGTAGAGTGCCTAATTTCGCGATTCAGCCACACTGCATGAGCCCTCCATTGCATGTTTTGCCTCTCTGTCGTAGCTGCATTTCGAGGCTGATCTCTCCTCCATTCATCCCTTAGGTAGCCTAGGTAGTTCCCGATTGTTTTCTGATTTGATTCGTCAATTTAATATTTTTATTTAGATTTCAGATCTCCATCTTTTTCCTCTGATTAGCAAGATCAGAGGGTTTATGATCAAATTCATCAACTTTTGACTCCACCATAACATTCACCTGACCCTTCTCCATCTCTTCCACCGTCTGATTCTCCCATCATCATGGATTTGAGGATTGGCTCCTTGCCCGACCACCCTCGCTAGTGCCGACATTCATTCACCATTTTCCATCTTTTTGTGCCAGTAAGTGGGCCAGAATGTTGCCTCCGAGCAGTGAAATGTATGGTTGATTACAGGAACCTGTCTAGACCAAGTAGCACGATTGGGAGATCCACCTGGAGTTTTGCACTTTCAAACCTCCAGATCGTGCTCTCATTATTGTCGATCACCATTTTGCCATCAAGATGACGAAGGAGCATCGTAGGAATCCAGAATACCTTTTAGAAGTTAATTCATCCTGAAATTGAGCGAGTTTTAATTGATTAAAGATCATCAGAATAGACCTTCAAGCTTGTTCTTCCATCTACTTTTATAACCACACGATCAAGAACAACACACCCAATTTATATCATCATCGTTCATTTCCCCAAGGTTCATTGTTAATCAAATCATCCAGAGCACATCTATGCCCTTCGAGCATGATTTATCCTTATACTTCTGATTGGAGATTTAACACATATCAGTTGTCTAAGCATCCACATGGATTAATAGTATAATTTCACCTGACCCCTACTTCTGTTTTAATTTCCAAATAAGTCCTATTGGACACGTATCTGGATGTAATGTATTGAACAATCACACTTCTATCCTTTGTATTTATTTTATTTGAAAGTAAGTAAGTCCTATTTGAACTTCAGAACGTACCTCACCCTTAATTTAAAAACAACAAATGAAGCTGCGGTGGAGTGGTGCTCGACCTCAGACATAGGCGGGGGAAGGATACCTAGGCCTAATCTCGACATGATGATTGAGAGTCAGGGTGATCAGACTGCATGGGAATATGGATGGTGAGTAGGAGTGTCGATCGAAGTAGATAGGTGGTTGAAACAAGGCTCCGACCAGTTGGTCGGAGCAGCGGAACCAGCGGAGGTGTGAAATGGAAAAATCAGATCTAAGATGGAACTACAGTTGGTGCAAGTGGTACCTGAAGGTTTAGAGGATCTCTTAAGCCTTAGGTGAAGGATAGCATAGACGTGATGGCCTCAACCGGGATGTGACTGGCCAATTAGGCTAAATGCGACGTAGGTCCGACCACATAGCGTGAGCTACGTCGATTCAGCACCAATTTGAACTCTGAAGGTCGCTCCAGGCAGTTGTCACTCAGCTGAAGGTGGCTAGGGGTCGAAAGGGTGGCGAGGAACGAGCTAGAGGGAAAAGGAGGCTGAAGGAGATATTTTATAGGGTTCCCCAGAGTCTAGAATGATCAGCTGCATGCGCACAACCCTAAGAGGATCCGGATGATGTTAGGGATCCATGAGAATCTCGGATGTATGAGGATTCTGAGGTCTGAATATCAAGGAAAGAGGATTATGAAGTTGGCCGATAAAAGGCATAGAAGAGACTCCATTGAGATGGGTTCGACTACACCCGGGCTAGAAGGGGACATTAACCGAGGTCAACGTTCCCAGCTGGACCAATAGGAAAATCTGAATTTACAAAATATAAGAAAATTCAATAAAAAATAATAAATGTTTTTAAAATAAAAAGTATATAAAATAAAAAATGTTTATTATTTTTTGAAATATTTTTTTATGATTTTTAACTATCTTTATGGAAACAAAATAAGGTATATACCATATATAGTATTATATATAGGTATATTATACCTATGTATTATGTACAAGTATCTTATTTTATTAGTTTTAGATAAATACATTTATTTTATAATTTATTTATTTACAACATCATTTTAAGAGTATAAAATCATTTTCATTTTATTTTTATACATTATTTAGGGGTATAACATAAATTATGGATGTCATATGTACATGTGTATTTGGTACAAGGTTTTGATGACTTTTTTCTTTTATGTTTTATGATTTTTGTTTTATTTTTATGATATTATTAAAACTATATACAAGGGTGTAAAATAAATTGGTTTTATAAATAACTAAAAAATAAATAATACGTACAAGTATAGGTGATAAATACACTACAAAGTAGACCTGATCTCTCTCTACTTGTTTTATTTTGCAATGAGATCAAGGCTTGACATTTTCTTGTATTTTGGGTCACTATGTATTTATTCTAAATACATCATTCTTTTTCTTTTTCCTTTATTCTATTATTTTTGCAAAATATATGCTAAATGTGCAATATTAACAAGAGCATGAAGAAAGCTAAATTATTATATTTATAGGTATTTACAAGGTATTTTTCCAAGAAAAAGAATAGAATAAAAGAATAAAGAGTGAGAATCATGGATTCATCACCTATCTCCCGCTACTTTATTTTTTTGTCGACTAAGTCATCATGATGCCTAGATGTCGAGGTCTAGGGTCATAAAATACCTTTGCACTTTATTTCCTTTTCTTTTCTTCCTTCATTCTTTTATTTTTGCATTTATTATAGTATTTTATATAATAAATAAAATATAAATAATGAATATTATTTATGTAAAATAATGCTATTTGCTTGCATTTGGATAGGGTTTTAAGGCCAAAATGAAAGAATAGAGGTGATGAAATGGATATTCATCAGCCGCCGATAGTCGGACTATCTGTCGATCTCTGATGGACAACATCATTTTGCAATTCAGATTCCAAAAGTTTTAATATATGATGGCGAAAGCCATTTTGTAAACAAAAAAGTTAAGAAGCTGACCAAAGAATACGACTTTGAGCATCGTGTTGCTACGTCGTACCAGCTACAATCAAATGGCTTAGCTTAATGCTCAAACATGGAGGTCAATACAATCTTGCAGAAGCTTGTACGACATGACATAAAGAATTGGTCATGGTTGCATTATTCAATTCTTTATGCTTACCATACTGCATTGTGTATGGCAAGCCATGTCACCTGCCTGTGGAATTAATTCAGATATCTTTATGGGCTTCGAATATGTGCACTCTGGATTCCAAGAAAACTGGGAAGAACCACAAAGTTGATCTGAACCGCCTGCTAGAGCTATGTAATTATGAGTATGATAATAGCCTTATGTATAAGGAGAAAGTCAATAAATGTCATGATAAATATATTTGAAGAAAGCCTTTCAATCCTGGATAAAAGGTGTGGTTGTTCGCTGCAAAGTTAAAAGTCTTCTTAGGCAGACTATATAGAAAATGGATGAGGCCATTTATTGTGAAAAAGATGTGTGACAACAGAAGCCTCTTAATATCAGAATTATACATGACACACAACTAGGGATGAGCACGGGTCGGGCTGGGCTGGGCCCTGAAGGGCCCAAGATCAAGCCCCTCTATATATTTTAGGCCATGGGTCGGGCCTAGGCCAGCAATTCTTCCTTTTGTTCAGCCCAAGCCCATGCCTGACCCATTTCCTTTGGGCTAGGATTGGGCCGGGTCGGCCCAAGCCCCGTCACATTCTACATGCCTGCAAAAATATATCATCGATTCATCATGACTAATTGTAATGAATTCACCCAAAAAATGATCAATCCTTTCACATTTCAAGAAATGTGACTACATCGATCATTTCTAGAAATAAAAAACCCCTTCATAAGCATGAAAATCCTCACTATAATATAAGACATTTAGCATTAACCAACAAAATGAAGAACACTATTATATTGCTTACGAAAAGAATATGTAAAATTATAAATTATGATCAGTCTACATTAGGAGGAAAAGCTCGGCCATATTTCATGAGTCTTGCTCGACCATATTTCATGAATCTTTGTGATTTGGAAACAACTAATAAATAGAGATAACAAAGAAGATGCATCTCATTTAAAGAAACAATCAAAGAACATGACTTACAATCAACATGCTTCAGCTACATATAGCATTATTTTTTCCTTGTTAGCCGATCTTGCTGGTTCAATTGACTACAATCCATAGGGGAGGGGTACATCGTACACCCAAAAAAAGCTAAGCATAAGAAACCATCCAACATGTTAAATTTTTTGTTAAGTATGTATAAGAGACTGACCTATACATGTTGTAAGAAGAGATTGAGTTAAAAGAAATCCTGAAGATCATGTAGGACATCCACCTGCAAGAGTCGCATACGACATTTCCAAGATTTGAAAAAAAAATCGAATAGCAAGAATCTGTAGATAAGCATGAATAACTTGTACCTAGAGGCTAGAGTTGTACATCTGAGATCTATTCTAGTTCTTTCAGAAGTGTGGTAACCATCTCATGATCCTCACCTTGATTCATGTACAACAACAAGTCTGCGAGCAAATTTAATTTTGAAAAAAATGAAATATAAGAATTCAACTCTAATATTGAGGGTATTAAATAAAGTACTTCACATCATTGAATGATGCCTAATATAATTAGGATACGTGACATCTTAAAACAAAAAATATAATGTTTGCCAAAAGGCTACAAAAATATAACATGGTTTAACTTTCAAAATAGGTAAAAAAAGTATTTTTAATGCAAACAAAACATGTATTGGCAAAGGACCAAAAAAGATATATCTATCCATGAATTCGATGAGTCTCATATCTTTCCCAAGGAGTCGGAAGATGTGGAGGTGCAGCAGAAAAATCCAATGGTATCTTTTTCAGTTACTGTTTATGAACCGAAGTAATAAAATTGTATAACAAATATAAAGAAAATAAACAAAGGCTGAAAAATATACACATCAAAAATATAATTTTGTGTAAAACCATAGTCTAAATGACCTACCTCATTGGCTAATAACTCAAACTTTTCACTATGAAACTTGATGATTAGGGTTGTGGCATCTTAGATCTACAAAGATGATTAAGTTAAATATAGGCATATAATATAAATTAGACATGTATAAAATTAAGATTAAAAACATTTGCATTGATTTTAAACTTACCAATAGCTTGTCATGCAAAATGACTCGTTTTCCTCCATCTCTTCCTCTTCATCTCCATCCTCAAAAAAGGAATCATTTTGCTCGTCCTCACGAATCCAATCCCTAGCACAAACCAATGGCTCCACCATTCCTAGATGAAGCCTACTTCGATATGAATCTACAACTCAACTCATGGTACTAAATGCACTTTCAGAAGCAACTATGGAAACATGAATCACTAGAATATCTCGGGCCATGGTGGATAAGACTCGAAACTTCTTGTTCACATCCCATAATTTTAAAATATCAAACTTCTGATCATCTTTATTATCTGCGGAATTTTCTTTTAAATAAAATTCAATCTATAATTTTTCTGCTTCAGAGGAACCAACTTTTTTTCTTGAGGAATTTGCATCGAGAATCTTCCTTCCACTTTGAGAGACACATATCTTCTTGTTCAATGCCATGAGATGCAAAGGTCTCTATAGAAATTTATGGCTTGTACCTATGAGAGCATTCATCAAAGATTTTACAAAAGGTACAATGGACACATTCGACATACTCTTCAACTTCAACCTTAGGATAAAGTTCTGAATAAGAATATTTGAGAAATTCAACCTTATAGCCAGGTTCTAAAGTTGTTGCAATCGCCGACGGAAGCATGCCATCTTTTTCTCTCCAATACTTGTCAAACTTGGCAAACATCTTTACACCCATATCCTAATAGAGTCCTCGTGCCTCATGAGAGAGTGCATCTCCTTCTCTAAATCAAAAAGAAAACCAAAAAACAAGTTTGCATTTGGGTACTTTTATCCTGAAAAAAATCTTTGTGACGACATAAAAACTCTCAAGAATACCATAAATCATCTCAACTTTTTTCCACATCCCTACAAATTGTGCATCATACATTTGGAAATCACAGGCCTTCAAGCGGTTAAAAACTTTTTGATATAAAATAACAATTTCAAGCATCAAAAATTTTGAATTCCACCAGGTACTTACATCCAATCTCAATCCTTTTATTATCTGAATATGCTCATGGTGAGAAATTTCAACAAAATCCATAAATCTCCTGATGGCGAACTTAACATATTTTACAAGATTTTGAACTCTGCAAGTTATGTCCTTAATTTAAGACAATCCATATTAGACAACTATATTTAAAATCTGTGCCCAACAACACACATGAAAAATATTTCCATCCTATAACAAACCGACCTTTGCAGAAAGAGGATCAATGAGGTTGCGTACAACAACAATGTTCGTGGATGCATTATCAAATGTTATAGTACACAAGTTTTGAATATTTCATTTACTATAATCATTGACAATCATATCAATAATGTTCTCTCCCGTGTGATGTGAAGGAAGGTCACAAAAGCAAATAATCTTCATCTTCGACTTCCACATATTATCAATAAAATGCACAATGATAAGTATGTACCCCAGATTTTGATTTGACATCCACGTCTGTTGTGATGGAAATTCTACCCATTGATTTTAACAACTCCACAATCTCTCCTTCTTCACGTCATATAATATTATACAATCCTTTTTTATGGTATACCTTAAGAGAACTTTATAGATAGGTTGCAAATTGGAGATAAATTTTTTAAAATTGTGATTATCTGCAATAATAAAGGATAGTTCGTTTGAGACAATCCTTCTTGTGAAGTCATCTCAACTCCGCTCTTGATCAAATTTCCACGTTGCAATGGAGCTACCTTGTTCAATCTTAGTAAATTTCAAATGGCTTTGAGCCTTTGATTTTTTCTTGTAAAAGGGACAAATAATATTTAAGTGTCGATCAAGGTGACTAGTCCCACCTTTTGTTCCACAAGGGAGATGCGCCTTGCAATAATTACATTTGTAAATCTCCTTCCCTTCAACAATCTCAACTCTTTTCATACGTTCCCAAATCCATTATTTAAATTTTCTTTCTCTCTTCCTTGAAACAGACTTCTCGACTTCGACATATTCATTCCGAAATTCTAGATTAACTACAGTTGGATGTGGATTTGTGGATTGCTCTAGTGGTTGTTGTTCCAGCATTAAAGTTTATTATTTAGACAAGTAGTGAAAATGATAACCGAAATCAATTTCTCTAATTGATAATTCAAATATCCATTTGCAAAACAATGACATTCTCTCTAACCGAAATCAAACTCTCTATTTGTAAAGCAATAGCATTCTAGTACAAACAATGTCTAAACTTCCAATATCAATCACATAATTAGACTTGAGTTTCTATAAAAAAATAAAAAAAATAAAAATTTCAATACAGATATACCTCACGCTCTTAGCAACTAAGCTTGGAGCCTTAGGCTGGGAGGTAGGAGCGGAGAGCCTTGTACGCGAGGCGGTGAGGGTTAGGGCTAGATAGGACCATAGGGCAGTAACCCCATCAGGGGTGTCGATGTCGGAAAGTCAGCACCACTACCTAGGGAATGGGCACCATCAGAGTAGGAGGCTAGGAGGCGGGTGGTGGTGGGAGATTGAGTGCGAGGCTAGGAAGTAGGAGGCTCAAGCAGTGGTAGGAGATTGAGCATGAGGCCAAGGCGGTGAGGGTTTGGGGCCAAGCAAGCACATGGTGACAGGAAGGTGTGGGGTGTTGTCGACCGCGTGGGGAGGGTAGGGGTATCGTATAATGTGGGGTTGAGAGTTGGAACTTGGGAGGGGCTTGTTTGAGTCGATATTCCTTTGAGTCCTTCCTAGCTAAGGACCAAACCCTTTTTTTAGGTCGGGTATCAGTCCCAAGATTGCGCCATATATCGGGCCATATGTCAAGTCGGGCCTCAGGTTGGGTTGGGCCAAGCAAAGCCCGAGCCGAGTCTAAAGTTTTTTTAGGTTGATATTTTAGGCCCATGCCTGGCCCAATACCCTTTCGAGCTAGGGCTGGGCTAGGATTTTTGTGCCAGGTTTCAGGCTATGCTAGGTTGGACCATTCCTACGCACAATCGCTTTTCGTGAATTGACAATTGTTGAAGTCGTACCTAGAGTATAATACATTCCTGTCCGTTGTCGATTCCATTCAAGTTGTATTTAAGGCAGAGATCACGAATACAAATGGATCTGACACTTGAACTAAACATCTCATAAAAATAATTTTCTTTTCTTCTTTTCTTCATTTCATCTTTTCCTTTTCTATTTTCTAAATCTTCCAAAAGGTGCTCATTTTTTATCACTACTATACTTACGAGATAAAGAAATGAATAAATCAGGATACTCATCCCCCCTATTCTTAGGACATGCCTCGTCATAAGTATAGGGGGATGAGTACCCCGAGTTATTCATTTCTTTATCCCTCTCTTGTCTCCACAATTCTTGATATTATGCTTATACTTAGGGATATTTTACCGTATGAATAAGGCGAGACAGGTCGAGCCAATGATTTTGTACATTCCCACCCTTGACCCCCTACCATGTATACATGTTGTTATACTTAGGATTAGTTGATCCTTAAGTAAAGGATGGATGGTCGACTTCTCATTTATTAATTATTTATTCAATACAGTATATGCTTTTTTATAGTTAGTGCGAGTTATGTCTTCCTTTATTCGCCCTGATCTATGAGGACATTGCTCAAGCTAAGTATAGAGGGTCGTATATACATTGTATATACTTTACCCATAACTCGTACTTGTGTATTTTTAATAATATGGCTAATTAAAAAAACTGCACAATAATTATTTGAAAATACTTTCTATGAATAGGATAAAAATGTTTTGCAAAATAATTTGATAAATGGTTTAAAAATGTATTGAAACAACTTTCTACTTTTCATTTTTAATTCATTCATTCTTCTGAAAGACTCACTCATTCCATTCATCATTACTATACCTACGATATTCTTCATCCTAAGTATAGAGGGGACGAGGGCATACATGTGTTCATTCTTTAATCCCCTCACATATCTCCTCAATTTTTGACATTATTTCTATACTTAACTGAGTATTGGGGGAGTCAGGTCGAGCCACTAATTTGTTTATTCCCACCCTTCACACTTCCCGCCTTGTGTACAATCTACTATACTTCGTATTATTTGATCCTAAGTATAGGGGGTGGTCGACTTCCTATTCATTATTCGATCATTGTAGTATAGATTTTCCTATATTTACTACAAGTTATGCATTCCTTTTCTCCTATCTATGAGGACATAGCCCAAACTATATATAGGGGTGTCATAAATACATTGTATTTATTTGTGCCATAACTCCTACTTTCATATTTTCAAATAGTATGGCTAAATAATAAAAAAATGGAAACACACATTAAAATTATTTGTATATACTGATTAATAAATCGAATAAAAATATCTTGCAAAATATTTGAAAAATGGTTGGAAAATCCTCTAGAAAAATCCATTAAATTTTGTATGGAAATATTTTGTAAAATATTTTCAGACTTTGTAAAAATATTTTGTTTGTAAAAACTTCTTTCCTTTATTTGAATAAAATGTTTTGAAAATCTATTTGCAAATAGTTTTGAAACTGGTTGCAAAAATAGTACGAAAAATATATACACACTATTTGAAAAATCTTTGCGAAATGGTTTTTAAATTTTGTAAATGTTTTTGAAAACTATATTATATTCAAAATAAAGTTTTCAAAATATTTGTGAAAAATCTTTTCAAAATATTTCGTGAACTCTATATATCATTCAAACAAATACAAATTCTTTACAAATTATGTCATAAATTTATGAATAAATAACTTGCATATATTGTTCATCTAACTTCTTATGTATAATAGGATCCACACTCGTGTAAATAGTTATACATATCTACTTTTTTTTCCAAAAAAATATTTTGTTTGAAAATAACACTAAAATACTGTAAAATAAAAATTCATAAAAAATTGCATAATATTCTCGAAAAACTTGCATAAAAATTTGCAAAACTTTCCAAAATCCATAAAAAGTTCAAAAATCAAAAAATTGCATCACAAAAATATTCTCTACATTATACATAATATTTGAATTTTTTAGATCGATAATGCAAATTGAACTAGTCTAAATAAAATCCGAAGATAGGATCTTGGTTGGACTTTAATACACTTATCCACAGGAATCCTAAGGGAACTGGAATTGAGGCACTTCAGGTCTATGAGACTTAATTCTTGGGAACCAAAAGACTTAGTTTAATGCCATCTTGACTACCTACGTAGAATATTTCGGAACATACGCATAACTATTGTTGTCAGTGACCTAGCTTGCACACACACACCTTACACTTTGCTCACCTCAGTTAAAGTGGTAGAGGGCTAAATTTGTCAGCATGAGACATAAGCCAGTGGAAACATTAGAAGCCACATCGCTATGGCCATCGGACTCAACCCGATCTAGTAGCCATGATGTCCTAGGAAGGAATGTTGTGGGTTACAATAAAGCTTCAAAAGAGGGACAATCTACTCGCTCATGAGGAAAACATACTTATGTAAATGTGAAGGATATGGTGAGATCCTCAAGCGCATCATGGAAGCGTGGGCATCGTATCGAATACGACGAAGAACGACTAGTCGGACTAGTTGTTCTATGCAGCGGAAATTAAAATTTTTTTCATGCGATGAAACCACATGATCCAAGAACACTTCTCTGATCCTTTCATCTAAACCACAAACAAGTAATAGTATTACCTCTTGAAGCGTGGTTGCGATCGAGTCTCTAAACGAAGAGACCTCCTGTCTTAAGTCCGATACGACGGAGGAGACGCTTCGGAGCACGGGGATGAATCGTGTGCTTCTCGTAATCCATGTTGATGATCCAAGCAATGGATATCTTGATCTCGACACACGAGATCCGACATCTTCTTCATGTGCGAGGCGCACCGAAGGAGACGGAGATCCATGAGCAAACGATTGGACAACATAACGACGACGCTGTAGTGATTGAGAACCTCTCTAGCGCATCCATGGTGGACGGCCACATGAGAGGGAGAGAGAGAGAGTAGGCGTGTAGAGAGAGAAAGAGAGAGAGAGAGACTTATGTTCTCATTTTGTGTAGAGAAGAGCAATCGGGTGCTTCTCCTTTTATAATATTTTGGGATCCATGGGTCTCAATCCATGGGCAACACCAATCCAATGGCTCTCATTGATTTGTGTTTCTTCTAATGGCTAAGATTTGTGTTGGTAAAAACAACAACAATTAATTTAATTTAGATTAAATCTACATTCATATATCAATATAAATCAATCCCCAATTAAATCAATCAAGTATGGAAATTATGGAATGAAGATTTCCTCCTTCCATAATACGGGATTTGGTTGCAATCTCATGTCATCTCATGAGATCTCATGAGATTACATTATTCCATGGAAATCTCCAAGATTTACAACAACACTTGTTGTAAATTATTCTACAAAAATAATTCATAATTATTTTGTGAATATTGCAATCTTGCCATTGGAAAATTGTGAATCACATTCACAACCCAAAATAAAATATGAATTACATTTTCAATTAATTGTCCAATGTGAATCCAATTCACATCAACATTTAATTAACAAATGTTAATTACAAATGGCTCTCTCTTATATTTTATAAATCACATTTATATTATATATGACTAATATGGATAATGCTATCCACATTATTCATATCCATGATAATTAAATCACATTTAATCATGTTGGATCTCTATTCTCGTGTACCCAAATAATATGATTCGCATTCACATTATTCACATCTTTGATAATTAAATCACATTAATTATCTTAGATAACTCTCCTTATAATATGAATCAAATTCATATTATTCATGATAATTAAATCACATTTAATTATCAATTTTCTCAATGCTCGGATACAAATATAAACAATGAAATTATCCTGAACTCTTTCTAGGATAATGCACTTTCTCCGCGGATACTTGGAGATAAGGACAAGGCGATTGTATTGTTCCACGTATAGTGACTTGGATATTGAGATCATATCTCAAATCCAGATCGCGAGTCTCCCATAGATGCTTGATCAAATCAAGACCGCAAATCCAGTCTTTTCATTAAATCTGAATCACATTCAGATCAATGTCCAACATTTGGACCAAGATAAGATTACTTCTCTACTGAGAGGAGTCACTAAAATCCAGACCCGTTTCATCACTCCCTATGAATGGAAGCGTCATGGTTATATCATCGTTTATGATCACATCACCCTCAGGTATTCCCAATACTTGTACATCCTACATACTGGAAGACCCAGAATAAACCCGAAGTATTAGATCAACTTTATACTATCTACTTCATGGTTTTATTAGTAAGTTTCTCAGTCGATCATTGGGAGTCAGTATCAATCATATACTTTCCAAAAGCATATACATCATACCCAGGTCTTGATCATATACTTTTCAAAAGTATATATCAAACCTATAAATTCAGTCAAGCTTCCAAAGCGAGACGACCGTGCACGAAATTTGATTCTTCCCAATATCTCATGAGTGAGCTCTTATCTTCCGGTTCAGTAATGAACCTATATGATCCCTTTGAGAGATCGTATTACTCATATGCCCTTATATGCACACCAGCGCGCCGGTGTATAGACCTTCGTTAGGTCATCAACCTATTGGTCTGCCAAATATACATACTCAGACATATAGTAACACATCTGCCTCTTGTCAGAGGATGCGTGCCTGTATCGTGACACCATACGATATAGGACTTTGGTTATCACGATCTTGTTAAGTCAACTCTTTGACCTAACTAATCTGATACCTCCGAATCTCTGTTCCTATGCAGAGGACATGCATCAAGAGCTCGGTCAGATATCAACCTTTAGAGATAAGGATTGCCATCTCCTACTTAGGATGGACATCATATCTTAACAATTATTTGACGGTGCTTGATGAGTCAATCAAACCCTTTAGATATTAATCCAAGCACCATCCTCTATGATTCAATAGTTGAATCAACAACTGTATGGTTATTAAGAAGGCCATGGTACATAACCCTAATTGTACTAAGGGACCTATTATGCAAATTATTCATTCTTCATTTCAGATCAGTGAATGATATTCGCAATAACATTTATTGCATAATGGCTCGCTGTGGGCTCGCATGTCCAACAAAATGATGTTGTATATAGTATTATAAAAGGAAACATCAAAAATTCCAAAAATAAAATAAGGTCAAAAATCAAAGAAAAATCAGTTCTCGTCTGAGTACGTATATATTTGTAAAGTCAATAAGCATGCTTGAGCTTCAAAGTCGGATATTTGTGAGCTTGCAGCGTGATGTCTTGGCTATACTGGCCAAGCATTCTAGAATAGGTGGCTATACGAACTACCGTCCATTCTTCTCTCCACCTCCTCTTCTTGATCCAGTTGCACTTGAACTTAGAAGGGAATACCCTGCTTCTCGAGGAAAGAGTTGCTTGATTGGGAGATTAGGGTCACCATGCTATAAAATATTGAATTTGACCGCTTCAGCTAAGGAGAGCTACATATCATTGAAATTGTAAAAGATAGATTCATAGTCATAAGGGTTTGTGTATGAGTTGTCCTATTCTGATCTTGTTATTGACGAGATTTGAGTAGAGTTGAGTGATTCTTGGAGGCTATTGTGTTTCAAATCCACTTCTCATTAATGTTCTGACCAAACTTAAAATCCAAAGGTCCTATTAAAGCTCCAAACTTTGATTTTGTGAATACAAGTTTAAAAGTTAAAATCAATCCATTTTATTACCTTTTTTATTTTCTTTTTTTGCATTATAGGCATAAGCGTTTTCTAAGGACTAGCAAAGGCAAGTATATGGGGGGGGGGGTGATGAATCTCCATTTCATCACCTTTATTATTTCATTCTTGCCTTTAAACCCTAGCTAAATGCATGCAAATATCATATTTTGAACAAAATAACATTCAATTTTTATATCATTTTTAATGTATAAAATAATATACTAAATGCCAAAATATAAGAATAAAAGAATAAAATAAAATAAATAAAATGCCAAAGGTATTTTATGTCTCTAGACCCCAAGACCAGGCCTTCATGAAGACTTGGTCGACAAGGAATAGAGTAGGGGGAGATAGGGCAGATGAATTGTACATAAATCACATCAAAAGCATTATTTGTAATTCATCAATAATCACTTTTTGATACACATTTTCTACAGTTAATTTTGTACCTCGAATTAATAAACCTTGTACCATGAAACTTGTAGAGAAAATACAAATAAATATACAAATTTTATTTTACACAAAAATAATACACAGTGTGCTTTCTACACTTGGAATAAAAATTCAAAATCCCAACTTCACAGACCCGTATCTTCTTCATATGAACTCTAATTTCCAAAACCATCTTTAATTATTTATATAACTTTTAATTAGATATTTAATGAAGGTGGTTTCATTTAATTTGAAGTTAAGATGCAAAAGTTAGGTTTCGGAGCCCTATAAATACTTGAATACAATAATCATTTTATTTATTCTTCATATTTTTCAAGATTTTATATTTTTAAAATTTTGTGAATATTCTATATAGTGCATACATAATTAAAATAAAGTAAAATCATAAATAATACACTAAAATCTATAAATGTCCATAAATACATAGATAAACACACTATACACATACCTATGTAATTAACACCTATAATTATCTAAGTGTACATAGAACTTCAGAAAAATAAAACTAAAAATGTATGTATGTATATATAAAAACGTTATGAATATATAAATTATGTGAAAAAAATAAAATCTAAAATGCAAAATAAAAATAAAATATACATATATAGGTAACTATACCTAGTTATACTTGCAACTATTAACACCTAATAGATTAACTTGTAAAAAATAAAAATAAAAATAAAATAATACAAAAATATTAAACATAGTTATATTTTAACCTAAAAAATGAAATAATTTACTATTTTTTATTCAATTAATAAGGAATTTTATGCCCAAATATTTCAGGTTGTTCCGCGTGGACCAACCTTAGGGCTCCCATGGTTGACCCAGGCCACCTACAACTATTATAGGTGAGAAGACCCGTCTTCTCCCTTTTTCCTAGGCGGCTAACCACTCTAATCTATTTAATATTTTATGAAAATCAACCATTGATCTAACCTAATGCATGCGTAAGCTTAAAATCCCTTGTACATTCGCCAATTTTCCAAAATTTGTCGGTCAATAAGCTTGTCGTCCATGTTTATAAATAACGACCCGTTGCTTCCTTGCTTGAATTGATCCCTCTCTCTCAAGAGTTTTATCCCCTCAAATCTAGTCCATCAGCTCTGCCTTGGTGACATCAAGTGACTGCCGCTGATTTGTAGTGAGGAGGAAGAAGGAGGAGGTGCATCCAAGCTCATTGCTGGAGAATCTCTGGTGGTTCTGCCTCTTAATGTTTCAGCCAGCCGAAGTCCTTTTTTCTGTGTTTCCTAGGTGATTCATTTAGCTTAAATTCCTTTTATGAATTAAGTTTTTTTTAATATATAGGTTAGCATGTAATTCAAAATTTTATATAGATTTGGAGGTTCTCTCCAAGTTGATTCTACCCACAACTCGACCATTCTTCGACCCATTTTCCCCTACACATCATTCCTCCTCCATTTCTCTACGTTTTGCTCAACAATTCCACTCAGATATTGCAAAGATCTGAGCGATTGAAGCTCCTCTCTGTCGCATTGTCGGTGCCGCACCCTTCCACCCATATCTTTGTTGCATAGCTTCTTCTATGGGTTGAGAGCTTTTTCCTCAATCCCAATTATATTTTTTGAGTAGGAATAGACTTCAGAGGATGCACGGGGGTGGATATTCGAGACCCGTTTTGATCTCCAAGTTGCGTAAAGAAGACAACCCTCCAGATCCCATCGCTAGGACCTGGAAGATCATCGAAGGCTCCTGCAGATACGGAAGGTCCCCATGGAGATGATGCACCCTTTGGCATAAATAAGTGAACACGGTGTCACTTGGAATCAATAATTAAGTTGAGGAGGTGTTGCTCTTCAAATTCTTTAAGATAGCCGCTAGAGCTGTTGGATCAAGGTATCTTCCCAGGCCTACTCTAGACTATCTGATCTGAGCTGAAACGAAGCACTTCGTTGTCGTCTGATGTGAGTTAAGTGAGCCATGTGGTTTGCTCAACGCCATTTTTCAGCGTCATATTTGGGTAATTTTACAAAATTCTCCTCCACATTTTAGGTTATTATTTTGTACAAACATTCAACGGACACGTGTAAAATATTTCATAATATTTGTGATTGGACCCCCGTACTTTCGGAGTTTTGCATTTCAATCCAGTCTACATAGGCTCACATGCGCCTATACATGGGTTTATGTGAACTTTGCACCAAAACCCCTGTGGGTATTTTATTTCCTTTTTGTCCAACATTTATGTACTGTAGCGTATTTTTTTGGAACTATTTGTAAGAAAGCCATTTAGGTTTATTGATAGTACATTTTGATCCCTACTAGGCTCACGTGTGTATGCACGTTTATTTTTGTAAAAACTACATTGAACCCCATATATTCCTAGATGTGTTATGCAATGAATTTTTAGTTAATTTTATTTGCAAACAAGTCCTTTTACTGCTTGGATTTTTTATTCTATTTATTAAACATATCTCCTGATCTTTCTTAATTATGGAAAAACCATATATAAAGTGTCGAGGATTATTTTAATTCATACTATATTTTTAGATCTAGCATTTACTTAGTTTTTCATTTATTAAAATTAGTTTAGGTGCTATTCATTTCCTATTTAAATAGAAAATGCAAGGAAAATTATAAAAATACCTCAAAAAGTTCTAAAAACAATTTGTAGTTTCATGCTGTTATATTTCATTTTCAAACCAAAAATTAACTAACAATATTAAAAGGAAGCTTTAACAAGTGAAAAATAATTTAAAACATATAAAAATCAGGAAAATGTTTCTAAAAAGCCAAATATAGTTTTTTTCTCTATTTTGTCACATATTATATCTATAGTTTATCAAAAATGGTTATGACAATTTTCGGAACTATCTCTATTTGTTATACCCAACAGAATTCGGTCTAGCAATATATTGGGTTTTTAAATACTTAAAAACATCTAAAATTTAGCAAAAATCACAATAAAATCACAAAAAACTTTAGAAGAATATAAAATTAAAATATTATTTTTCTAAAATTTTATAGCTATTTTTATATATACATCTTATATATACTCTAAAGATATACTTATATACATTTTCTATATACAAATTATATATTATTATAATATCTATTATCTACCATTAATTAATATTATTACATTTTATTTAAAGAAAAAAATAAAAACAAAAAAAGAGAGAAATAAAATAAAAAATTATTAAAACAAAAAACCCACACAAACATAGAGGAAATAGTGTGCATATACACAAACACACACCCCCCTCTATACCTACATTGTTTATTTATAAATAATATCTTTTTTTGCTACAACTTCTCGTTCCTTGTGTTCAACCCCTACATGCTTGTCTAGTATACAATTGTTTGTAGGGTATAATAAATTTTGATCCACTCCTTTGCTTTCATTGACTGCATGACATATTTTGTGTGGGTCGATTGTTGGATTGGCTTGGGATCTTGGTGAGAGGTCACTTCGACGACTTCACTCCCACCTTGTGTGGAGCATACAACTCTCCACTCCGATCTGTGGGCCTCTTCAGCGGCTCGAGCGGGGATAGACCCCACCCATCTGCTCACATAATCAACGACCAAGAGGATGGATTCAAAGCCCTGATTATTAGGGAAGGAGACCATAAATTCAATGGCCCACACATTGAAAATGTTCGAAATCTGAATGTAATTTAGAGACATTATGTGATGAGAAGTGAAATTTCCACTCGTTCTCTAACAATCAATACGTTTCTTGACATAATCAGTTGCATCCTTGAATAAAGTTGGCCACCAAAGGCCACATTGAAGTACTTTTGTTGTCGTTCTCTTTCCTGAATGTTGTCCACCGGCTTCAATCTTGTGATAGTGGTCTAGGATGCTTGTAATCTTCTCCTTTGGTATACACTTCCTCCATATGCAGTCTTCTCCCTCATGGACTAGATGTGGATCCTCCCAATGGTAAAATAGGACGTGTGACAAGAATTTATCAAGTTTGATCTTCGGCCAGTTGGCCTGCGTCTTCATGGAGACAAGATAATTGGCGTTGTCTACGTATTAGCGAATTTAGGAGATAGAAAAGTTTTCCTCATATGGAAAGATTTCTGTAATTGGAATGACATTTTGATTAGGATTTTCAACTTCAATGTTTCTGGAAAGATGATCCGCCACCACATTTTTTACTCCAGGTTTATCTCAGATTTTTAGGTCAAATTTCTGGAGTAGAAGGATCCATCAGATCATACGCATCTTGGCGTACTTCTTGCTCTATAAGTACTAGATGGCAGAGTGATCGATGTACATGATAACCTTGAATCCAAACAGGTGTGATCTGAACTTCTCCAAGGCAAACACTATGACTAACAACTCTTTATATGTAATAGTGTAGTTCTTTTGGGCCTCATCTAATGTTCTACTGGTTTAAAGAATGGCAAATGGCAACTCGTCTTGTCTTTGTCCTAGCATAACACCAATTTCAAAGTCAGAGACATCTTCCATGATCTCAAATGGAAGGGACCAGTTGTGTGGCTGGAGGATAGGGGTATGTGTGATGTGGTCCTTCAATAGATTGAAGGATTGGAGGACGCATTCATTAACCACTAAATCAACCTCCTTCCCTAAAATCTCAATCAGCGGTCATGCAATCTTGTTGAAGTCTTTGATAAATCTTTTGTAGTAACCCATGTGCCCTAAGAATGACCGAACCTGCTTCAGATTTGTTAGTGAATCAAGTTTCAAAATCACGTCCACCTTGGTTGGGTCAACCTCCATGCCAAGGTTGGAGATGACATGACCCAGTACATTTCCTTCAGTCACCATAAAGCGAATCTTCACCCTCGAGAGCACAAGATTCACCTCGCAACACCTTTTCATAATTCGGTTTAAATAATCTAAGCATTGATCAAAGATGTTTCCATAGATCAAGAAGTCATCCATAAATACTTCAAGAAAACTACCAACCATATTAGCAAATACAACCAACATACAACTCTTAAATGTGGCAGGTGCATGGCACAATCCAAAGGGCATTCTACGGATGGTGTATGTCCCAAACAGATAGGTGAAGGTAGTTTTCTCCTAATATTCTGGAGCAATGGTGACTTACTTGTATCCATAGTAATCGTTCAAGAAGAAACGGTATTTCATTCGCATCCTATCTTTCGACTATCTGATTGATGAAGGGCAATGGAAAGTGGTCCTTCTTGGTTGCAAGATTAAGACGTTTATAATCAACATAGACATGTCATCAAGTCAGTACCCTAGTCGGAATATCCTCTCCTTTATTATTTGTAATGATGGTGATCCAAGATTTCTTTGGTACAATGTGTATGGGACAAACCCATTTGGATTCGGAGGTGGGATACATAAATCCCGCAGCCAACCACTTAGTAATTTCTTTCATTACCACCTCCTGCTAGTCGGAGTTTAATCTGCTCTGAAATTACCAAGAAGGTTTTCTATCTTCTTTTAGGTAGATGTGATGAAGTAGAGTGAAGGATTTATCCCATGGAGATTTGTAATGTTCCATATTATCGTTTCACAGTTTCTTTCAAGAACCTTAAGAAAATGAGATTCTTGTTCTTCAATTACATGAGAATTAATAATGACCAGATGCATATCTGGTTCACCTGTAAGGAAGGCATACTTCATGTTAGAAGGAAGATCTTGAGCTCTGGTGGGGTGGGAGTCAACTTGGTTTTGACTTTAGCAACTATTATAGGTGTCAGATCTTTCGACTGTCTGTTGTCCACAATTGTGCATTCAAGATCTGAATTCAATACATCACACAACTCCGCAATAAAATCATGTTGCTCAGATGAGGATGGTTGTTCAGTTATCTCAGAATAAGCATCAGCGAAAATCTCATATTCAAAGACGTCCGTGAATTATTTCAATCAGAAAACCATATTCTTCTTGTTCATTTAGTTGAAGCTCTCTCAGAAGAGATACCACTTCAGGTAGTTTTGGTTCGGGGACCGTCTATATCAGCACTTTGTCATTGTTGGAGTAGAATGTGATCTCCGCAGTGCCATAGTCCACCATTGCTTCAATAGTTTGAAGGAATGACTTCCGAGGATGATTGGGATATAGAGAAGTGGTGTAGAGGTGTCCATGACCAGGTGATGAAGGAGTGTTTTTACATAATGACGGAGTTCCTAACACCTGAGTTTCAAGGGCTTGTGGTGCCCGACAAGTCAGGCTAGGCAATCATTATATCGATGCCTCTCGCAATACATAGATCCAATCACCCAACTCAGTCAATCAATAATCAAAACCCACGGATGTATACGTATACGGAGATCATGCAAGTGTCAGAGTTATGAAATTTATGTAATTCTACATAAAATGTGCATAAGGCAAGCACGCTGAGTGTCGTCCTCAATATCAAATAGGGATAAGTCACAAAAATCTAACCTGACTCAAAACATCAACCACAAAATTGTCAATTTTGCAGCCTAATTAGGTTTTTATGTATTTTTGTTGGTTTTAAGTTTTTAAATTTATTTTATTTATATTGTTAAGGATTTTAATTTTGCAAATGATTTCCAATTAATGTAAATAATATATATATATATATATAATTATAATATATATATATATATGAGAGATATATAAAGAGATATAAAGAAGAGTCCTTGTTTATTTTTTACTTATAGAAAATAAAGTCAAAATACACAAATTAAAATCTTTTAAATTTTTTTATTTTTCTCAATGTGGTGTATTTTTTAGGGTATTTTTAAGATTTTTGTGGATTTTTAGATTTAAAATACACAAAATAAAAAACAAAAAATACAAGAACTTCAAATAGGCCTAAAAATATCTATTAGATCAGAAACGACCTAAAGTGATTTTCCCTGTGTGGAAAATAAACAAAGAAAATTTCAAGTTTTAGAACATATTTTTAGAATTTTCTACCATTCTTTATGATTTTTTAAGCTTTTCTATATTTTGTAATTTTTAAGTTTTATTATTTTGTAAATTTGTGAATTTTGGATATGTGATAAAAGGTAGTAAATACACTTACCCTAATTTATGGTGATTTTTGGAGCTATATTTTAATTTTTATAATTTTTTAAAGTCAAAATAGAAAGATATAACTATTTTTCCCATTTTTAAATTAGGAAAATAATATTAAACACATTAATAAAAATATAAGTGATATAATATCATTTAAGGTATTTAAATTAATTTTTCCAAAATTTTTGGATTTAATTAGCAATTAATACAATTAAAACAAAAGCAAAAACGAGAGTAAAAAGCACGTGGACTATTGTGCAATTCCAGAAACCTTAAGCGTGCATTTTTAACAAATAAATAAAGTCCAAGATCTTAATCACAATTTTACAATTAATATCACAATATAGAATCATCTGACAGGGTTATATATGCAAATAAACAAAGATCAAGGGACTTCCAAGCAAATAACCCTATAAATATGATTTCAAATTAAACTAGTAGGGATTATTTTGTAATTTCCGAACATATCTTCATTGTACCTAAGCAAGTCCAACAGAACCACACCACAATTGTGCAATTAACCCTAAAAACCCTCGCATGGAACCACATGTGAGGTGACATGGCCTGGACTAATATGCAAATAGCAAAAGCATTAGAGTTCCAAAAGAAAATATCCACCATTTTTTAAACTATGATAATAGTTACAGGAGAGCATAAAAACCAAAAAAGTGAGGAAAATGTAAATTATCCTTTCTTTACGCATTAGGGAACAGTTGGGATCCGTTCACTTATACACGGGGCGCTCATCCAACGATGGATACCCCTTCACAAATGAAAGGGTGAGATTAGATCCTCTGCATGGTCATACGGTGTAGATGGCCTATAATCGGACAGTTGATTTTGTATTTGGGCGGTTGCTCTTCATCGGACTACTTCTGGAGGATCTGGAGGAACGTTCGAAGAACAACATCATGGCAAACTTGGATCGAAGCTCTCGCGTTCGCTCCGGCCTCCTCTTGATGTATTGATGGGCGAGGAAGCTCCCTAGGACGATGCCAGAGCTATGGATAGTCGGGAGAAGGTGTGGGACCCACAAAGAGGATCCTGGACGTCGTGGAAGGACCCGGACTTGGAACTCCATGTTCTAGTAGCTAGGACCCCTCAGATAGGTTCGTCTTGAGTCAAGACCTGCACATTTAGAACCAAGACCGGGAAAATTCGCTTATAGTCTTAAAAGAAGTAGCAATGAGCTATGGATGAGCTGGAGTGAGGGGTCTCTGACGAGGTAGCAGAGGGAGACACGTTAGACCATATCTTTGTAAGATCGGGGTGGCAGAGGTGATCTAGGAGATAAAGAAGTGAGGGGGAAGATGATGTAGGTAGAAAAAGTGGCGTAGTAGACATGTATGAGCGAGAATATGTGTTGGGTCTCCATGCTCCGACGAAGTACTCTTTTGAGTTTTTGAGTGATTTAAATAAGATAACAAGAAATGGGCATAGGATCTAAAATACAGCTAATCTAAGAAATGAAATTCCAGCGAAACGAGCAGCTCACTACATTCAAAGACCAGGGAATAGAGCTTCACCAGAGGTGATTCCAGCGAAGGGTGGATACACTTCCTCCTCCTTCATCCTCACCCAAGAGCCGGCGTCTAGACTTGCTATCACCAAGATGAAACACACTAGGTGCTCAAAGGGGTTAGAGAGGTGATGAACGATCAACAGAACAAAGGAGGAGATCTTATTTACAGCCGGCTAGAAGAAGTAGAAAACAAATATGGGGTTTTTATGTAATCGACCAACAAAGAACAAATCCATATGATCAGCGGGTAGGACAGTGATCTGATCTTCAACTTTCAAAAAGGAATCGGGCCAAAAGGAGAAACCAAGTTTACGTGAAAATGGGTATTTTTCCTTATCTTTCTTTATTTACTTTAGGTTAAAAACAATAATATTTGTACAATATCTAAAAAAGAATAAAGAATAATTAAATCATTGATTTATTTATATTTACAAGTATTTAATAAGAGATTTTAAAATAAAATAAATGAATAAAGGTCATGAAATGTAGATTTATCATCCCACTATTCTTCACCTTTGCTAGTCCCTTAGCAATCACATATTTGAAGAATAAGTGACTAAAAAGAAAACGAAGGAAGGAAAATTAAAGAACTTAGAATAATTTTGATTTTTAAACTAATTTTCACAAAATCAAGGTATGGATCTCGGTCAGACCTTCATCATTATTCATCATTGCATACAAATCATTATTTTGTATATAATCATTTATTATGTTTTATTTATCACCCAATTCATACAAATAAATTTTCTTCTTCTTGGAACTTGTACATAAAAATAAGTTATAAATATTAAAAATAAATTCAAGAAAATTCATTTTATATAATGTAATTATAATACATTAGAAAAAGTTGCAGAACCAAACTTGCCAGATCCATATCTTCTCCATAAAAACTCAAAATAAAACAAACTCACTTTTATTGTACTCTAAATAAAATAAAAATCAAAATTTAAATATTTCATTAAAATTAGAGTTAAAATGTAAAAGTGGCTTTTTGGAGTGCATTGTATAATTGTTTGTACTACACGTTCTGAATATATATATATATATATAGGATATCTTTCAAATGAGACATGGTCCTTCCATCCATAAGGAAGGCCATCAATCTCAACCATTCATAATTAATCGTGTGGTAGGTATTAATGACATGTTAATATTATTTACAAATTAAGAAAAAAACCCATTTTGGTCTTTATACATTGTCTAAATATAGTATGAAAACAACTCAAATATCTCCACCATTAACGTCACTTTAATTTCTTATACAAAATTAGAAAGCGTAATTTCTTTGATTTGAACGGAAAGGGGTTGTGCCGCCCCTCTTCTTCTCCTGCAAGCAAAGGGCGACGGCAGAAGTCTTCGGTCAGCGGGAGTCGGCGGTGATCGATGGAGGGCGGCAGGCCTTGTGCGGGCGGTCGATGGTGACGGGCCTCGTGCAGAGGGTTGGAGCAGAGGGTTCTCACAGTGGAGGAGGGCTTTGGCCAGAGGTGGGTCGATGGCGACGGGTCTCAGAAGACGGCGCAACAATCTGAAGCGGATAGTTCTTCTTGGCCTCGTGCAGAGGAGCTTCGGTGTTCTGCGCAGGACTGCGATCTGGAGGTCAGCGGTGATGATCTGCGGCTGGAGCAGGAGGGCGACATATGCCCTCGCATGGTAGTCGGCAGGCTGGTTCTCGCGGTGGATTAGAGCTTTGGCCAGAGGTGGGTCGATGGCGACGGGTCTCAGACGCCGGCGCAACGATCTGAAGAGGGCAGTTCTTCTTGGCCTCGCGCGGAGGAGCTTCGGTGTTCTGTGGATGACTGCGCTCTAGAGGTCAGCGGTATTGATCTGCAGCTGGAGAAGGAGGGCGACATATGCCCTCGCACGGTGGTCGGCGAACTGCTCCAGGCGAGGTGGGTTGGCTGAGCGGCGGCGATGGAAGGGGGACTCCCGTGCGCAAGAGATCGGCTGCTCGCATGCGGTGGACTGCTCGCGGCCGGTGGATCTGGAGGAGCTGGCTAGGAGTACTACGATGGGGCGACACACACCCCTGGATATTAGGAGCGTGGCTGAAGGAACTCTTGTGTTGGTGGAGATGGCGGACAGCATGGTCGAGCTTGCGATGCTCCTCGACCGACGATGGATGGATCTCCAGGAGCAGCAGGCAGTGGCGATGATGACGTGTGTTTCATGGTGGTGACTGCACAAGGACGCCGTGCAACTATTATATTTTACATATTTCATGTGTATTATACATTTTTTATGTTTATTATTACAATTTTGATTTGTATTATACATATTTGATGTGTATTTTACATATCAAATGGATGCGAATGAAAATTATTGTTTTTACATGTATTATAATTCGTAGATATGCATTACATATTTTGGATATGTATTATACATTTTAGATATGTATTATACATATTAAAAACATGTACTATACATTTTTATAAAAAAAGGATTACATATTTCACATAAATCAAAAAACGTAAAAATAACCAATGTATTGCTAATATGATTTGTATTCTACAAAAAACCATACAATTTTACAAAATGACTAATGAAATTTGAATAAACCACGCATTATACAAAAAACATACAATCGTTACAAAAGGAATCACGGATTATACAAAAAAATGTGTAAGGATACAAACATATGTCCCACGTTATGTCTCCCAGCACAAAACTAGACATTATTTAAAGATGGTATTACGAAAAAAAACCAAAATTTGATCTAGCTACATTTAGTATTTCGAAATAATAAATACTCTCCGTAATTAATGCAAATCATGATGACCAAAATACCCTTTTGGGCAAATAAATTTATGAAGCCGTTAGATTTGAATCTAAAGGCTCAGATCATTGGCCTTCCTTACACATGGAAGGACCATGTCTCATTTGAAAGGCTCCCTATATATATATATATATATATGGGTTTAATGTGGCTGCCCCTAAGGGGGAGCTAACTTGGCACCCCCCGCGGCATTTCACCCTTTTTTTTGAAAATTTCTTCCGTGAATAATCATCACTGCATCCCTATATTATGATATTAAATTTTCATGCCAAACAGAGACTCCTACGGCCTCCATCCAGACAATTATTTTTAATGGTAATAGAATTGTTAAAAATGGCCCCGTCTGGATGGAAGCTGTAGGAGTCTCTGTTTCGCGCGAAATTTTAATACCAAGATATAGGGATATATTGATAAAAATCCATGGAAGAAATTTTCAAAAAAAATAAAAAATGGGGAAAATAGAGAGGGGGAGCCAAGTTAGCCCCCCCTCAAAGGGACAGCCCCATTTTACCATATGTGTGTGTGCAGCCCCGTTTTACCATATATCTACGTGTGTGTGTATGTGTGTGTGTGTGTGTGTGTTTGTGTGTGTGCGTGCGTGCGGGCATGCGTGCGTGCGTGTGTGCGTGTGTGTATTCTACTTTTAACATATTTGTAAACATTTTATTTTTTCCAAATAAAATGCAAATATAAATTGCAAAAATTTAATCCATAAAAAAATAAATTATGGTATATATTGTACAAGTACCACTATGTATATATATTATATATATCCTTATTTATTTAACTTAATAAATTATTCCATAAACCATAAATATGAATACGAATAGAATCCTTGAAAAAAGTTGTAAATACATAAAATAATAAATTATATACTTATTTGTGCGGGAAGAGCCCTAGCCGGATATCTTTTGAAGGTAAAAATAAATTATTAAAAATTAATGTATGTTATATATAAGTAAAAATACCTATGAATAAAGTTGCTTATTTATTTTGACATATGTATATAATTTATTTAATTTATTAAAAATCACTAAAATTAAGGTTATTTGTTTACTAACATTTTCTATTTATATTATTTATTTACTTAAATTAATTTATCTTTTTATTTAATTTATTTCTCATTTTTTTATTTTATCCTTTTGAACTTTTGTCTTGTAGTTCATGTTCCACCTGATTGGATAGATCGGGGCCCGTTGACCCGGGTCAGCCCTCTCATCTTCCCAGCTGCCCGATTGTGTTTTTCATCGAACCTCTTTTGATATTTCTTTCCCGCGTGATACGATCGTCCTTCTCTCTTGATTCCTTGTGTGATCTTTTCACTCGAATAAGATAAAACCTTACCCGAATAATTTTTTGCCTCGATTAGACTTGATTCATGCGCTACACTAATTTGAATTTTCACATGAAGACATCATTTATAAAACCCCCCTCCAAATCTCTTGTTTGTTTCTGTTCATTTTCCTGCGATAATTTCGCCCAAGGTTAAGCTCGGAGGGACGTGTGCTGGCAAAGCTTTGTCATCCGCAACTAGGAGCGCGAGGTGATCAACGAAGAGAGAGATCCATACAACCATCATTGCTTCGCTAGAGGTTGTTTAGCTTCTTCGATCACCGCATCGAATCGAGGTGATCACTATTTTCTCTTCACTACATGTAGATTTAACTATTTTCTATTCAATTCACTCTTTAATTTTGCATTTTATTTCCTTTTTTAGAGTAATATATGATCATCCTCATCGAGCTCTGATATGCTCGATCGAGGGTTCTCAAATCACTTTTCCTTTTATCCGACCACCACATGACCATTGCCTTGAACTTCTCATGATCTTCCATATTCTGAACCCCCAGATCACATTAGATCTAGAAATCAACTCCATCTCTGACCACACATTCGCCAGAGTCGCACGTCAATCCTCTATTTGTTCTTTGTGTATAATAACATGGGTATGCGCCTTTATTCTGTGCAAGGGACTTGTCTGTAGGGATTTGGACATTGCTATAGTAGGAAGAAGATCTAGGGCATCACATTTCAGCCATCGACCACCTAGGGCTTCAGATCTTCAATCGAGTCTCATCGAGCATCATTGTCATATTCAGACGAAGGGACAAAGCAGCAGGAGTATGCAAATATCTTCAATGGACACTCGTAACTCAAACTAGTCGATCTACGGTAGATTGAAAGTTGCCAGAGTATACCTTCAATCATGTTCTTCCACCGTTGTTGTCTACCGTCAGACTAAGAATAAAGAAGTCCACATAGCATCCCTACCATTGAAGACATCCCAAATCTGAGTTGATCGTTGGAAATTACAACAGTCATTCGATCCGCATGTGCAACGCACATGATCAGTAAATAACTTGCACTCCAACCTTTGCAAATTACTTTATTTATATATAAGTCAGTTGTGGACATGTGCTGAGATATGATGAGTTAAATATTTGCATGTTTGCTCTTCTAGTTTTTCCTATTTGTGGTTGAGTCCTGATTGAACTGTGGAACGTACGATGCACGTGGTTTCTTCATTTAATTGAAATAATATCCTGGATGTTTACTATTACTTTCCAGTCCCTAGAAATATAATAATCACGCTTAAGCTCGTGGCAGCGCGACTCACGTGTGATGTCACATACTATTTTGAGGGAAATTACAAAGAGCCCCGTGCATTTTACATTTTGTTGTTTTTTCAATCTTTTAAATAACTTTCTTCTTATATATGTCCATGTGAAGCTATTTCAATTTTTTTGTTTAATTGCATTTAATAATTTGCTAATACGTTAAAAAATTCCCAAAAATTCATCTTATGTTCTTGTTAAGTAGTACTATTGTGAGTATTTTTATACTTGAACTTTATATGTTTAATTAATTTTAACAAATAAAAACTCATCATTTTTGTCCTATTTACAAAAAATAATAAAAAAATTGAAAAAACTTTTAGCAAAATTCTGGAAAAAATTTATGGGCTTGCCTTACTTTATTTTTTATTTCTGTATAAATTTTACTTTAAATTCCTTATAAAAATAAAAAAAAGCAAAACACTGAAAAATCATAATTCGTAGAAAATTCCAAAAAATCATAAAATGCCTTTCAAAAACCTTAAAAAATAACCTTTATTTCCGTATATATTGTTTTGATCTTTTTGTATAATATTATTAAAACCCAAAAAATCTATTATGATTTCTTTTTGATATTTTTCCTATTTTTATTTATTTTGAAAATCATATAAAATCTAAAAATTGTCAAAAATTCATAAAAGTATTATAAAACTACAAAAACCCAACACATATTTTTACTTGGTTTTTTTGGTTAAGTTTTACTATATTTTATAGTTTTTCCTTTCTTTTATCTATATTCTTTTTTTATCTATTTTTAAAATTTAAAATAAAAAGATTTGAAAAATGAAACTTCATTAAAAAACATGAAAACTAGAAAACCATAAAAATTAAAAAATTAAAAAAACGATAAGAAATAATAAAGATAAAATTTTCATAAAAAGAATTTGCATAAAGAGAATCCTTTTATTTCATTGATTTTTTATTTCAATAACCCTCATGATTTTGTATCCTCTCTAAGTTCTATCTTGTATTCTATACAGGTAAATAAATAGCAAATTAGTTCTCTTGCTCACATTTCTTCTTTTAGTTTCTTCACTTGAGAGATTCTTGAATATTTTTTTGTTGAGGGATATTTAGGGTTACATCGACAATTTCACTTGATTAATAAAATTAAATAAATCCATGAAAATCCCTTGTCTCAACACTCTCACAGATCAAAGGTAGATAGATAGCATGTAGATACTTGCTTCATGTTGATCTTACTGTATCATCCCTAATGAAGATTGCTTCCTTCCATATGAGTAGATAGATGGTAGAAATATTATTACTAGGAATGACATACTTTGCAAAATTGTAGGGATTGATCGATGATAATCGAAATACAAGGTAAAGCCACATGGATGGTATCAGAAGTTTGTCAAGTTCATGATCAGAGGAAGAACTTTATACCCTTATAGTTTTGGACTCTAAAGAATTTAGGTATACCATAGGAGCTGGAACTTTGTAGGTTGCAAATCTTGGGTAGTTGTAGTTAAGGGTAACGAGTAGAAGAAACTATATGTCATTCATGAATATTCAGTTATTGGTTTAGTCGTAAATGTATACCAAGCTTTGAAATTAGAAACATAGTTGTGGCCTTTGTGGTTGGGGCAAATTTTCCATATGGGGTTGAATATCCTCGGTTTGAAAGGTCTTATCAAGTATCTAAAAGGATAAAAGCTAAAGTGTTATCAACAATAAAGGAAGTTAATAACTTTGCATCACAGAAACACAGGAAAAACAACAAACAACTTGCAACATGAACTCTGATATAATCAACACAAAATAATTACGAAACAAGATGGTATAAGAAGCAGTTTCACAACCATTTCGCAAAGGCACAGGAGTATTAGGGTTACCTTTCAAACATGAGTTTCTAAAGGAAGAGGAATCTCGAATTGAGTTAGATTCAATGACTCTTCTCTCTTGGGCATGAAGATGACTCGCGTAGCTTCCCACGAACTTCGATATTAACTTATTCTTGAAGTTATCCATTCCATGTGGAGATCAATACGATCTCAATCTCCTGATTTTGTGATGTGAAATTGACTCCTTGTTTATTTACAAGAAGCATGTAGAAAAAAGATTTCTTCTCTCATGAAGAGATGAACCAATTCAGAGAAGGTGGAGGTTATATGGTGGACGTGTACAGTTATAAATGGAAGAGAGAAGGTACAAGAAAGAGAGAGTTATCAAATCTCTCTCATCATTCTCACTAAGCTCTCAAGGTTATTTGGAATTTATGGAATGAATCATACTCCAAGAGAGAGGCCAAGCCCTCTCTTATATACTAGAGGAGGATGTCCCTGGGAGTCCTACTCCTAAAACGGATGTCCATCACGTTAGACCTTGAATGATGATCTAAAGGTAAGGATTAAATCCTTTGCCTTTAAGAAATATGAGTCCATTTTATCTATTAGTTATCATTAATAATTTAAGAGAAAAAAAAGTAAGGAGGCCTCTAATTATATTAGGAATCCATGGTGGGTGTCCATGTAGAGCCTACATGGACTTCCACGTTGTCTTAAATTTTAAAGAGTCAAGAACGAAAATCGTTGGTTGTCGACCAGCAAAGTAGTCTTCTGAGGTTTCTCGAGGGAACCTATTAGTAGCGTGTACACACGCGAGGGGTTTGCCTTTCTTGGTCCAATGTGGCGGGGATGTGCCTGAAGGTGGGGTTTCCTCTACTTCCCCACAGGGTTCCTCTTAGTTATCATTTCATTATCATGATTTAATTATGAAAATAATAATTTGATATTTTATGAAGCCATCTCATAAATTATGAATCTATTCATTAATCCAAGATAAATGTAAATACATTTTAATTTAATTTTCAACGTGAATTATATTCACATATTTGCCTTCGAATAATATATGAATCATATTCATATTAACTAAATAATGTGTATCATATTCACAAATCGTAGATACATATATTTATGATAATAATTATTAATTATTATATTGTTATCATTAAGTACACGTACTAATTTAATTACGACTTGAGAGTAGTTGTCGCGGACACTTGGAGATAATGTCGAAGAGATCATACTATCTACAAACTTGGATAACTATCCAATCTTAGGGTTTAGACCACTTTTGATGAAACGTGTGATTCACAAATTTTCAGCTTGAGCTGAAATGAATCACACTCTATGGGGTCTCAATGAGACGCATTATACTCTTCATGAGTTCAAAAAATGATTAGAGTAATGAACTCAGCTTCCAACTCCATTTTTAATCAATGTCCAAACCATTGGAGCTAACAAATGACTTCTAGAAGTATATTCACTTCCATTTCAATTTTCAACATTTGGATATTAAAATTGGAATTCAAAATTGGTATTGAATCCATTGAAATGTGACTTAATCCAATTAGTTTTCTCATTAATCCATAATAAAGTTACTAAAATCCATTTGATTTCATCATTTATCAGAATGGAAGTGCCATGGTAGATGATCTATTGAGATAGCTTCAACTAAGAGTATTCCTAATACTCCATCATCCTTCATACAGGTAGACTTTGATACATTTGAAGTTCAAACCCTTGTTCCATTGTCTCCTTCCATGGCATGTGATAATATTTCCCAATCAATAATTTTGAGACACTATTAATCATATATTTTTCAAAAGCATGTATTAATATCTCGAATTCATGTCTTATTTCATAAAAAAAAATAAGATTGTGCATGGAATTCTATATGCCCCCAAAATATGCCATGAGTGAGGTTTGTTTCCCAGTTCATCAATTATGAACATGTATGATCCCTTTTAGAGAGCGTACACCTCATATGTCCTCATATGCACACCACTGTGCCAGCATATGGACCTTTATTAGGTCTTCAACAAAATGGTTTGTCTAATGTGCACATTTAGACATATAGGTGTATATATGTCTTTGGTCAAATCATGATCGTGACAATTACGATTAAGAATCTAGAATCATAGTTTATCTTGACCTCATCGAGTCAACTTTGACTTGATTATTTTGACACATCTGAATCTCTATTCCTATGTAGAGGACCTACATCAAGAGGTCAACTGGAAATTAGTCTTTAGAGAAATATTGGCTTCTCTTTCTCATACTAGAGATCATTATTGAGTAACAAATGTTAATATCAGTTGTGTCCTCCCAACTGCATGGTGTTCAAAATGGCCATGGTACATAACTATATTTGTTCAAAAGGATCTATAATTAAGTGCTTTCCTAAACACTTATTTCCGATGGACGGAAAATACAATAACTTGCATTGGGTTTATGGATCATAAAGGACTTATAAGTTCAGTAAACATAACATGTTTGATAAATAATAGAGGAAGAAGTTTAGTATAGCAATTCACAAGACGAACAAGATGTTATACTTCATTTAAGATGATTGTTGAGATCCTTCTCATGTTTCATCTTTGGTAGGTTCCAGATATTTCCAATCTTGATTATTATTCTAGGATGGCTTGAGAATTCATGATGAACTACAAGAGAGAGAGGCATTTCGGACTTTTAGATAGTGGAGGATCTTACAGGAGAACTAGATCTCTAAGTATGATTTCTTGAGGATCGAGATACCATTTGAGGGTGAATAGTCTATCAATGGCAGTTTGAGATCTTATATGGAATAATATCAAGTATATTACAACCAATCAATCAACCAAGTAAGCACATTACATAGGGTATTAACATAGAAACCTAACCAAGTGAAAATAACGACCTGAGTAACCTACTCACGATTTATGGTTAGCGAAGGGAACTAACTGCTTCGTTATAAGAAAGACATATTTACATGAATATCTCAACCATTTACAAAGCTTCAAGCTTCACAACTTATTATCAGACATCAAAGTCAACACTACAAATTAAACATTGCAACAACTATCGATGGTGGATGAACTTTGATTGTTCATTGACTTCCTGTGAAAGAGCATACTCCACTAATCCAAGAACTTCCTATAAACTTAAGGATTAAGAACCAAAATTTCTTGTAGAGAAAGGTTAAGATAGAAACAAAAATTTTGCATTTAGAAACAAATATTTTAAATTTTTGCAATATTTTTTCCTTCAACAATATCACAAATAACTATCAATTATAAATAAAATAATATCTTGACAAGTAGTAGCTAGAATAATTGCATATATACTTTCAAGTATAAGCATAAGAAATTACATTACAGATAACCCAAGTGAATACGTAAATGTATAGTAGAATATATATCAGTGAAGATTGTAGTTTGCCAAAGGAGTTGTAACTGCCAAAAGAACTCGAGGATCTAGTAGCTATCAAACACTGCATGTTTGGTAACCTTCTTGCACAGAGCTATATTCTTAAAATATTGAAGAACATAAAAAACAAGAGATAATATATTAGAAATCACTTAGAGAAAATTCTTTTCTTCATTGTAGAGAGTGAGTGCAATCATGTGTGTTACAACATATGTATGAAGTCCCTTATATAGGGATATAAAAATATAGCCACTAAAACAAATATGGCAAGAGATCATCAACATTTAGCATGAACGATAGATCAATAAAACTAAGTTGATCGATGATATTAAATTGATCGAATAGGAAAAAGTGTTGGTCGATCAATTAATAATCATTGAAGGAGCCTAAATTCAAGAATATGATCCATCGTATAAGAGTTGATCATAGGTGGTCGATTGGTAAATCATGTTGTAATGAACCCCAGTTTTATCATGCTAAAGTCCATATAGTAATCCCCTAGCTTAAAATCTATTCAATAAAAACCAAAATAAATACTATATATATCTTGGTTATAGAATAAAGTAAAAATACAAATTCAAAATAAAAAGTGCAATGTTTTTATCCCTTAAAAACTCTCCCTAAAATATTTCTCCTTTTTTTGATTTTTTTGTGCTTTGATCGACATGAAACTTGTAGATCTCCTCAAGATCTTCAACTTTAATTTTCGGAGTTTTTCCTAATTTGTCCTTCTTATATTTCTGTTTTATTTTTCTTTTGTTTTTACTTTTGAATAAATCTCATTGGACCACGTGGCTTCTTCTAGTTGAGCCATTGATGAATCTCCATTTCATCACCTTGATTCTATCATTTTGGCCTCAAAAACCCCAGCAAATGCATGTAAATAGCATCAAATTGGACATAATAGCATTCATGATTCATTGTATTAATTACACATTAAATCAGGTTTTTAATGCCAAAATTATAGAATAAAGGGAAGAAAAGAAAAAGGAGTAAAATATTGCAAATATTTTATGACCCAAACCCCGAGACCAAGGCCAGTATGGTATTGGTCGACAAGGAATAAAGTAGGGGGAGATAAGGGCCAGTGTACAATAAATACCTCATTTATTCATGCATTTATTTACGCATTTTTGGCACCTATTTTGTACATAATTATTTATTCATAAAATAAAGAAACTTTGTTCATGAAAGTTGTAGTTAATAATGTAAATAAAAATACAAAATTGAGTTTGTGTAAAAATAATACTCAGTGTACATTTTATACACAGATTAAAAAGCAAAAATCTGAACTTCACAAACCCATATCTTGCAAATAAAAACTCCAAATCACCCAAACTCACCTTTAATTGTGTATAGCTTTCCATGAATTATTTAATAAAATTAGTTTCATAATTTTTGGAGTTCATCTGTAGAAGTTAGGTTTTTGGCCCTCCTTGTACATAATACCTAATTAAAATATTCATTTTATTCAATACCTATTATTTCTACAAATTTATATTTTTAAAATTTTGTAAATAATGTATATAATACATGTACATATTAAAAGTTCAAGAAAACCAACAAGAATTTGTAAAATAAAATAAGCCTATGTAATACATAGGCAAAATACCTATGTTAAGAATGTATATAAATAAAAAGGGATTTTAATTCTTTTATTCTTTATTCATCTATATTTTCATAATAATGTATATATTATTTATAACTTAGTAAAAATACAAAACCAAAACAAAAACAAAATGAATTTCATTAAATAAATAAAATTTATATAATATATAGGTAAAATACCTATAAGTATACTTACATATGCATATACCTATTTATTCAAAAATGTAAATAAACTCCTAAAAATTAAATAAAAATACCTTTATACTCACAAAAATAAATTATAAATATATAAAATAAGCCAATAAAATAATAAAAGAAAATAAACAAATTAAAAATAAAATACACAAAAATACATGTAAATACATACATATACACATTATTAAATTAAAACCATAATAAAACACTTCGAAAAATTCAATAAAAATCACGAATAAATACTACATGAAAAAATACATATTTTTTATGTTTTAAGAAAATTCTAATAAAACCATTTACTATTGTAAATAAATCTATTTAGGCCAAAATTTCCTATTTTGTCTTTTAGCGGCTGACGTGGACCAATGAGGCGCCGACCTTCGTTGACCCCCTGGTCAACTGTCCCATCCCAGCGCTGGCGTCACTGAAACATCTTTTCCCCGATTTTCATCCCGTTTTTGCGGCCATCCCATCCATCGATCGAGCTCACTTCCTTCACAAGAATTGCTCTCTAATCATCACTGATGCCCGCCGATTCTTTGGATCAATCTGATACTCTTTGGATCATGAAGTAATCGCCGGTCAATAAGGCGTCTTGTCAATGTCTATAAATAAGTAGCTCCGCCTCCTTCCTCGAATTTGGCCACTTTTAATCCAACCTTAAGCCTTGATTCCATTCCTGGGACATTCCTCGTGACAGGGCGAGTGTGCTGGCGTCTCGAATCGGCCGGAGGGAGGAAGATTTTGTCGCGGCGGAGCTCCGGCGTCCGCCCTGCTCCCTGGAGGCCCCCAGGTATAAGAGTTGTCCCTTTTTATGCTTTTTAGTTAGGTTTTAATGCTAGCTTTCAATTCCAGTTGTTAGTTTAGCTTTTAGTTGATCCCTGTAGCTTAGAATCCCAAATTCGAAGTTCGTCGGAGCTCTGCTCCGGCGACTTCTTCACTATGAAATCGATTGTATCCGCCAGCCATTCGCATCCCATTTCCTCCCTCATCGCATTCTCCATCGAACGCACATCTTGGTCCAACCCAGGACCTTCGGTCTTGGCGAATCGGGGCTCCAACTCTCCCGTACGCCGGAGCCCCTCCGCCCCACTCCATTTTGCTTCGCAGCTTCAAAACCCCGGGTCGAGGAGGTAGCCCTCTCGCCCCCGGTTCTTCCTATGCAGGTATCACGAGGAATGGAGCCCATCTGGGCTCGCATCGAACCAGGAAGAGGTTCCTGGAGGTCCTCTGCTTCATCGACCTCGACCGGGCGTCTAGGACCTCCAGGAGCCATGAGGACACCATCAGACGATGCGAAAGCTTCCCAGCTACGTCCAGAGCACTTCAGATCTGCGGGAGACCCCTGGAGGAACCCATGTTCCGCGATCGAAGCTCGCCAGGTGCGAGCTTCTTCCCTGTTCTTCCAGGGGACTTCAGCACCGTTGGATCGGGAGGCGAGGCCCAGATTGAAGGACAACCGTCCGATGAAGACACCCGTGCACCGTAAGATCAGCGAGGATCGTCTAATCCAAGCCCTTCATCGATGAACCGGTATCCACCGTCAGATGGACGACACGTGGATAAGTGGCACATCCAGCGCCGCAGGATGTCACGCCTTTGAGGGTAAATTTCACATCTAGCCCCCCCCCCCCCCCCGCTTTTTTTATTTAGAGTTTAATACTAAAAATAAAAGGTTAAGCCGTAAATAAATTATATAAATTGCAGAAGGACCCTTAAGGTTTTTATATTTGCGTTTTAGTCCCTCCACGCCTCACGTGCAGCATCCACGTGAGGTACGTGAAATTTGCATGTAAACCCTGCCGGTTTTGTTATTTGTATAATGGTCCTGAAAATAAAAGTTAACGTTCAATTTTATTGTGATTTTTGCGTGTATGCCCCTGTTAACTATTTTATTTGCAAAAACACCCCTGTCAGGCCATTTATTTTTGAATGCTTTGTCTATTTATTTTGTGCTTCTTCTTTCTTCGAAAAATTTAGCAAAAATAGACATAAGCTCTTGTTATCATGCTCTCACACGCCATATGGTTGGATTTTAATTTTGTTGCATTTTTGCATTTATTAAAAATCAAAAACATGCATTTTATGTACTTTCTAGCTTATTTAATATTAAAAAAATATTAAAAGGCCTCGAAAAATTCCAAAAAAATTCCCTAATGTGTATTTTGCCCTATTTCAGTATCAGTACAAAAATCCCTAAAAATCTCGAAAGGAAAACCTTAAAAATTCAAAAATACCCAAAAACTTCAAAAAAATGTATAAAATCAAAGAAAAATCAGAAAAATATGAACTCAGTCCCTATTTATGCTAGGTTTTATTATATTTATTAGAAAAATAGTGTAGAAAATTTTTGAGGTTGTTTGCTATTTTTAATTCCTATTTTTCTTACAGCCAGACCCTACTCCACAGTTTGCTCTTATTTTGTTATTTAAAAATATTAAAAATGTTTTGAAAAATGCTCAAAAATCACAAAAACAGTAAAAAGACTTTATTCCTGAATTTTTGACTATTTTTGTATATTATTATAAATATTATAGTACCCCTTTATATATATATACATGTATTCCCTAAAAAAAAGAAAATACATACATATATATATATATATATATCTAACTACTTATATGTAATTATATATCTAGTTATTAACGCTAAAATAAAATTAAAAAAAATTATTATTATACTTATATATACCTATTTATATATTGTATGTATTATAAGCCATATACTCACCCTCTATGGGTGTACATATATTTATATCTTTATAATATATATATTACCTAATTATATTATTAAAAAAAAGAAGAAAAAATTATAAAAATAAAAAATTATAAAAATAAAAAAAACCCCACTTCACACAAGGATGACTCTGTAGCTCATGTAGGCTATTGCATTTTGTATTGCTCTCTATGGTTCGACCTCTACATGCTTGTCGTTGTACATTTTATGGTAGAGTAATAAAGATTAATTCACATTTCTTTTTGAATTTAATTGATACATTCTTTCATTGTGGGTTAATTGCTGTATAACTTGGGTATTCTGCGAGCGGTCGCCTCGACGACATCTTATTTATATTATTCATGGTGACCCTCGTGGAAAATCCTCTTTATCAGATGGCGCCGTTGCCGGGGAGCAATGAGCATAGCCTAATTTATTTTGTCATTCTTGTGTACATTTTTGATTCATCATTGATTTTGTAAGCAGCTATTCTTATTGTCATTAATCACCATGCTCCATTGATTGATACATTTATTGTGATTATTTTATATCTGCTCTATTTTGATTGGTTGAGCTATACTAATGCAATCTTTTTGTGACTTTGATGTGAGGGCCCGCCACGCGAGGATGGCTTCTTAGGAGGCCAAGGCAGCCGAGCTTGGAGGAGGGTGGTCTTCACCTCATGACCACTTGGAGAGAGCATCAAGGAAGCAAGGAGATGGGGATTAGATAGGTTCAGAACACTTAGGATTATTTCTGTAATTTATGGTGAGAGAGAGAGACAATTTGGCATGTAATAATTAACAGGACTCTACTCTTCACAATGAGGTCCAGTGCCCGGGTGTCTGTTCACCTGGGGGCCTCATCGTTGTTTTCCGTGATTTCTACCACCTTCTTTTCTTTGTTTTCCGCTGTTTTGTGCTTTCCGCCTTTATTTTACTTTGTTTTGTGTGCTTGGAGCCCCTAGATATAGGTTGCTTGACTCGGTAGCTAGGTCCAAACATTAATAAGAATGCATGTTCCTATAGTCTACTTCGTATGGATCTAGTCAAACTTAAACAACTCGGTCATTTATATCTTAACCCATGTGCCGTTAGCGAACCCTATCAAGCGATACTCCTGAACTCGAGTGTGTCGAGAAGAGGAGGTGTAAGCCAAGACCAGACACTTAGGTTAAAGATAAGTGACCAGCTTGTGGTTCTTCACGTTAATAGCAGCTAATGTTTAGGGCGATTTTGTCGAATGCACACCGCCATGTAGATAGGTTTAAAAATTCTGTTTTGCATACAACATGGAGAGAGCTGGGATGTACTGTAAGTCTTCTAACTCAGCATGCATCATTCAGTTCAATGGTGAGATTTCCATCATAGAACCAACTTGCACGGCTTTTCCGCTATCTCCCTCTGATTTTGAGCACCTAGGACTTAAATGAAAATCTACAAAAATGTTAGGCGCTGGTATGAAACAGACTCAAAAAAAGTGAAAACCCAAAAAATTAAAACCAGGGGACTGCTAAATAAACTTTGACCTTAATTAAAATCTGTAATGGACTATTATTGTACCGGGTTCATAAAGCCCTCATTGTTTTCAGGTACCTTGGAGGGGGACCAGAACTCTACTCCCTTGAGCGAGTGCGACCCCCTAAGGATTAGAGCCAAAAACCCAGTCTGCAACTGCCTTGTGTATCGCCTGGATTTCCGAAGTAATGGCGCTTCTATCGTACGTAGGTGAGTAGGGCTTGGTCACCAATGATGACTCTCTGTTGTGTAGAGCATTGATCCTGTCCAAAGTATCGAGCATAGGCCACGCCTTCACGGGGGTGTCTGTCTCATTGTCCTGCGTCCGAGTAGGTTCTTGTACGCTTACGGGTGATTCTGTTGCGAGCGAGGACTGAAGTATCGGTTTCGCCTATCGGCTTCCTCTCTCCATTTCTTTGGCTGAGTAGGGATCCAGGAAGGGTTACAAGGACTCCAAAAAGTACAGACTACAGGTTACACAGGAGGAGGACAAGTACGGGATACCCTTCCGGCAATACTCTCTCTCCTATAGGGTAGCGTACTAAAGACTTGTTATAAGATATGCCTGAAACAACAACTCTAAAACTGAAAAGATAATAAGTAGCCGAACCTCTACGGCTTCACATGGTGTGAGTTGGTGAATCCAATTTTTTTTGTGTTTGTATGAATCTAGATTAAGGTTCAAAGATCAAGTCCCGCGCCTTTGCGCAAATTTTGTTGTGTCACTCCTCTTTGACCCCCGCTCAGTTTGAGCCTTTCTACTGTTTTGCACTCCATTTTATTCCTCGTTGACCATCGTATCTTTCATCCAACATGTTATCTTCTCTTGTACTTCGCGAAGTTGATCCATGGATGGTTTTTGTCGGGACCATGCCGACACCCACATCGATTCCATGGACTCAACTCCGCCAATAAGTTCGAGAAGATTCCCGAGAACCCGATCCGGACTTTGCGGATCGATCTCTAGACTCCTCATTTTCTACCTTTCTCTTGGCCACCCAATAAACTGGGATCACTTTTGTCCCACTTTCGCCGTTGTGAATGGAAGTCGATTACAGTCTACATCCTTTTCCATTCCCAACATGCTGGGGTTGACCTGAATTCCAGCTTTATCTCGGCAGTTGAACATTAATCGCAAGCAGTCTGATCAGGACTATCTCATTATGCAGATAGAAGACAGTGCGAGCCCTGGAGACTACTCCGGAGTTCATCTCGTCCGACTCAGACCCTGACATGGCTCCAAGAGGAAAGGGCAAGGGTCAGCAGCCACCCCAACCAGAGGGACAGGTGCCAGATCAGAATCAAGTCAATGCACAGTTACTGGCATCTATCCAGGCCATCCAGTAGCAGCTGACCGAGCAGGCCCTCACTCAGACAGCCTTCCAGGACATGTTGAATGATATGATGAACCGAGACGATGGAGGAGGAGGCAGAGGCAGAGGAGGCAGGGGTGGAGGAGGTGGAGGTGGAGGTGGTGGTGCAGATGATGATGATTTAGAATTTCAACCACCCCAAAACCAACACTTAAAGAAACATACAATCCGGGAGACAGCCAGATGACCGAATGGATCCTCATTCCACCGGTACACGCTCACTTTGAGCTGAAGCCCCAATTCATTGCTCTTCTCCCTGCATTCCATGGAAACACCAGCGAGGAGCCGTACATTCACCTGCAGCAATTCTCCCGCATTTGCCGTACTACCCACTATCCCAATGTCCCTCTGGACATTTTCAAGATGATGGCTTTCCCTTTCAGCCTACAGGACAAGGCCCTCTATTGGGTCAATCATCTGGGGAAGGTTGTGACGACCTGGGAGGAGCTGAAGTCCGCCTTTCTGCACAAATATTACCCTCTAGGTCGGCTCAACCAGATGCGAGCCCGTATCAGTAATTTCACCCAAGGACCCCATGAGTCGATACATGAAGCATGGGAGAGATTCACTGACCTGCAGGAGAAGTGTCCCCATCATGATATTCCGAAGACCAGCTTGGTCCAGCACTTCTTTGGGTGACTGAACATTGAAAGCCAAAGGCTCGTAGACGCAGCATGTGGGGGCTCACACTTCAATAAGGATGAAGACGTAGTCTGGCAGATATTTGAAGAAATGGCCGAGGGAGAGGCCGCCCTCTCTTCATCCAAGGCATATCAGAAGCAGCCCCAGTTCCTTTAAAAACAAGTGCACATGGCAGCATCCAAGGAAGCAGAGAGAGATGAGAGCTCCAACCTCAGCATCATTGGGGGGCCATCTCTCTAAAGTTGACATCATCGAGAAGCGATCACAGGATCTCGAAAAACTCGCTGTGATCGAGAAGAGGACTCAGAATTTGGACAAGCTGGATCACATCACCAAGCAGTTGGAACTGCTGGTAGGTACCATCAATTCTGTTTAGTCGGCAGCACCACTCGAAGCTCCAGTTGAGAGGAAAGACGAGCAACCACCGTTACATCAGCCTCAGCTGAGCCAGCAACCGCCGGCAGTCCAGCATGTGTACTACGTGCAGGCACCCGATCAGAGCCAGCCGCAACAACAGATGGTTGTGTATCAACCAGAGTTTATCTAAGGATCTGATTCAGTATTCCCACCACCACCCCTGGTTCAGGAAGTGAACGGAGTATGGAGTCACGACGCACAGCCGGCCCGTCCTACGGGACAACCCCAGGGTCAGCCATTTGCCAACCGGCAATACCACCAACTCAGGTGGTCGCTTTGAGCAGTCCTATCAGCCTCATCAACAGTATCATCAGCCTTCTCAGTATGCCAACCAGTGGAGGCAGAATTTTCCACACCAGCAGCAGCCGCAGTACCGTCATCCACAGCCATTTCACCAGTATGCGGCCGCCCCACATCAGCAATACCAGCAGTATCCTCCTCCTTCTTATCAGCAACTTCAGCTTCCTGCCCCACCTCAGCACCAGCAGATGCAACAACAGCGTGGTCTGCACGCTGACACCACCGAGGCACCTCCAGTGAACCCCACCATGGATTGTCTAGCCCAGCTTGTCAAAGGGCTAGCGGAGATGACCAAGCGGCATGATGACCTAACCGCCACCCGAACTACCATTCCTGCTCAGGTCAAAGCCAACCCCAATAATCTCAAGAAGAAAGAGCAGGTAGAAAGTAATGTCTTGTCCGTATCAGAAAATGATGTTACTGCTTATTCTAATGCTGTTACTCTCAGGAGCGGTAGGGCCTTACCTCCGCCTGCCACAAAGATTGGGGTAAATAAATAAACAGGTGGATCGTCATCTTCCGCATCAGTCGTGCCAGCTCCAGGGGCAGGTGAGGAGGAAGAAGAAGGAGAAGCCAGTCCAGCCGTCGTGCCATGTCATCACCAACCTCAACAGAAAATACAAAAAAATCAGCAAAAACAAAAACAACAAAAAGAAGCTTGTAGCAGAAGCGAAGCCGCGCCAGTATTGGAGGAGCCGCCAGCAGCAGCCGATCCCTCGCCAGCCGATGGAGCAGACGCTACCCTTTTTGATCGCCCAACAGCACCAGCATGCCAAGATCCAGCTTGTACTCCTTTTTATAGTTTGGATGTACAACATTCTGTGGGCGATGATTTTGATGTAAATAAGAACTCTCATTTTTCTGCCAGTGGTGTAAATATTCCTTTTCCTTGTGCAATACAAAAATCCAAAAAAATGCAAAACGAAAAAAGGCATTGTCTGATCCAGGCGTTGTGGATATTCTGGATAAATTGACTGTTGAGATTCCCTTATTAAAGGCCGTGGCATACATACCAGCCGTAAAGAAAGGACTGAAAGAGGCATGTACCAACAGGCGTCGCCCAACGCAAGAAAATAGACGCCAGCAAGTAGAGAGGCATGTCCTCACCTTGGCCACGGTAGCAGCCATCAGCAATCTCCCCCAGAAGAAACAGGATACAGGAGCACCTCTGATCAGTTGTGAGATCTTTGACCAGGTCTTCGAGCGCACTCTCTTGGATAGTGGATCTTCCATCAACCTTCTGCCCTCGTCCATAATGCAAGAATTTGGGCTGGGACCGCTCAAGCAGACACGCATGATCCTTCAGTTCGCTGACCGATCCGTCAAGCAGCCCCGAGGTCTTTTGGAAGACGTCGTAGTTAAGGTGCAGGAAATGGAATTCCCAGCTGACTTTGTAGTCCTTGATATGGACTCGCCTGCACCCCTGATCCAGACCCCTATCATCCTTGGCAGACCATTCCTTCGTACTTCAGGTGCCGTGGTTGATTACGGGTCTGGGAAGATCACTTTCAGCTCGAACACCCAGCAGATCACGATGAACATGAACAGAGAGCCGAATGCCGCAACTGATGAGAGCCAGGCAGTATCAGAACTAGACTGTGATTTTATTGCAGAGATCAGAGACTCAGCTTTATCATTGGATGATTCATGGACACGAGAAATCCTCACTCTTGAGGAGGACATGGAAAGCACAGTCAGCATATGCTCCGATGATTCCTGGGAGACAGATTCTCAGATGCAGGCGCATCTTCTTGAGCATTCACTCCAGACCGAACATGATCAGCTTAGCGCAGAACCGTTCGGTGCATCACCGGGATCTCAACAGGATTATGAGGATGGTAAATATCTCAAAGAAGTACATCCCACCACCAGCATGGTATCTGAAGTGATAGATAAAGTGAACAGATCAAACCAGAACTCAAGCCACTTCCGGCAGGCCTAAAGTATGCTTTCCTTACGGGTGAAGAACAAATGTATCCGATCATCATCAGCAGCAGGCTGAATCCGGATCAGGAATCTCGACTTCTCGAGGTTCTAGAAAAGAACCGCAAGGCACTTGGTTGGAGCGTATCAGACCTCCGAGGGATAAATCTAGCCTTGTGTTCACACCACATCTATTTGGAAGAAGATGCCAAGCCGTCCCGTGAATTTTAGAGAAGGCTGAATCCTAACCTCCGGGATGTCGTAATGAAGGAGATAACGAAATGGTGTGATGCAGGCTTCATCTATCCATCTCCGACTCGAAATGGGTAAGCCCACTGCATGTAGTTCCAAAGAAATCCGGGCTTACCATTGTTACAAATGATAAAGGAGAGGAAATTTCTACTCGGGTACCAACCTCCTGGCGGGTGTGTGTTGACTACCGTCGTCTTAATGCAGCAACCAAGAAGGACCACTTTCCCTTGCCGTTCATTGATCAAGTTTTGGAGAGACTCGCAGGCAAGGAGTTCTTTTGCTTTCTGGATGGGTACTCCGGGTACAACCAAGTGGCGATCGCCCCTGAAGACCAAGAGAAGACTACCTTCACTTGCCCGTTCGGCACCTATGCCTTCAAGAGAATGCCCTTTGGTTTGTGCAATGCACCTGCAACCTTCCAAAGATGCATGTTAGCAGTCTTCGCCGAGATGGTAGGCAGTTTTCTCGAGGTGTTCATGGACGATTTCTCCGTCTATGGTAACAGTTTTGATTCTTGTCCTGAGCACCTTGACAGGGTGCTTCAGAAGTGCCGAGAAGTCAATTTAGTGCTCTCATGGGAAAAGAGCCACTTTATGGTCACAGAAGGTATTGTGCTAGGTCACGTCGTTTCCAAACGGGCATGGAAGTCGACCCGGCAAAGGTGGATGTCATTTCAAATCTTCAGCCACCTCAGTCAGTGAAGAATCTGAGGTCATTCCTGGGGCATGTGGGATTCTACAGGCGATTCATCAAGGATTTCAGCCGCATTGCCCGACCTCTGAGAGTTCATTGTTGATCATCTGGTTCTCCTTGCTTTCAATCAGTTGAAGGAGCTTATCACTCAGGCTCCAATCTTACAGCCGCCCGACTGGACTCTTCCTTTTGAAATAATGACCGATGCGTCAGACTTTGCAGTCGGAGCTGTCCTTCGGCAGAGAAAACACATAGCGCCCTACGCCATTCACTATGCCAGCAGAACATTAGACGAGGCACAGAGAAATTATACAGTGACCGAGAAAGAACTGCTGGCTGTGGTTTTCACCTTAGAGAAGTTCAGATCCTATTTGTTGGGATCAAAAGTCACCATCTTTACAGACGACTCTGCTATCTGGTACTTACAGCAGAAGAAGGATGCCAAGCCAAGACTGATTCGTTGGATCCTTCTCCTTCAGGAATTCGATTTGGAAATAAAGGACAAGCCTGGAGTTTAGAATGTGGTAGCAGATCATCTCTGCAGAATATAGCAGCATGAACCTCCTCTGAGCAATGCACCTATCACAGAAACCTTCCCTGACGAAGCCATCTTAGCTGTGGATTCTGTTCCTTGGTATGCTGATATAGTCAATTACCTCGCCTCTGGGGTAATACCTTCGGATTGGACAAAGAACAAATTCATGTCGACCATTCGCTTATACCAATGGGAAGATCCTCTTTTATTCAGAGAAGGAGCAGATTGTATTTGGCGCAGGTGCATCCCTCAGACGGAGCAATCAAGTGTCCTCGAGCATTGTCACTCGCTCGAATCTGGTGGACACCACTCTGGAGATCGGACGGCAGCCAAAGTACTTCAGTGTGGCTTCTGGTGGCCCACTTTATTCAAGGATGCAGCTGAATTTGTTAAACGATGCACTGACTGTCAGAGAATGAAAGGTACACTCACTGCCAAAGATTCAATGCCCCTGAAAATCATTCAGATAGCAGACGTTTTTTATGCATGGGGCATTGACTTCATGGGACCTTTCCCTAACAGTCAAGGATTTGAGCACATCCTTCTCGCCGTCGATTACGTGAGTCGTTAGGTTGAAGCTATCCCCGCTCGAGCCGCCGACAACCGAACAGTATGCCAGTTTCTGAAGAAGAACATCATCTCGCGGTTCGGGATACCGAAGATTCTCATATCAGACGGGGGTAGCCACTTCATTAACAAAGAGATCAAGAAGTTAACGAAGGAGTACGACATTGACCATCGTGTCGCATCTCCTTATCATCCTCAGACCAATGGCATGGCAGAGTTATCAAACAAAGAAATCAAGACTATCCTGCAGAAACTTGTTAGGCCAAACAGAAAGGACTGGTCTCAACTCTTGGACTCGGTCCTATGGGCTTACCAAACCGCCTACAAGTCTCCATTGGTCATGTCGCCCTATCGTCTTCTATATGGAAAACCGTGCCATCTTCCCGTGGAATTAATTCACAAGTCTTTATGGGCAATCAACAGTTGTAATTTGGACTCACGCAGAAGTGGTCAGAAGAGAAAAGACGATCTGAACAGGCTCTTGGAATTCCGAGACTACGCATACGATAACACCTTGATGTACAAGGAGAAGGTGAAACGCTGGCACGACCGGCACATCAGACGAAAGACCTTTGACGTTGGACAGAAAGTGTGGTTATTTGATGCAAAGTTGCGGATATTCCCGGGCAAATTAAAGAGTAAGTGGACAGGGCCCTTACGAGTTTGTGAAGTGCGTGACAATGGAAGCATTGCTATATCAGAACTGTCTCCTGACGCACAGCCATTCGTCGTCAACGGTCAACTCCTGAAGCCGTACCTCGAACCAGACACGTTCCTGGCCGTTGTTGACTCCGTTTAGCTCATGCACAATGATGACATCTCCTCAGCACCAGCGGCATCGAAAGATTCAGACTATGCAATCCAACAATTGTTTATCTGATTTTCTTTGCTTTTCTTCTTTTCTTCTTTTCCTTTTCTAATTTCTTTTTCTATCTGAAAGGTGCCGCCCTTGTAGACAGTTTTCTATACTTAGTACGTACTTTGTCCTAAGTATAGGGGGGATGTGCACTTAGAGTTTTTCATGTCAGTCCGATCCTCTCCATTGTCTCCTCTTCTTGTCTATACTTAGGAGTATCTCACCCTAAGTATAGGGGGAGACAATCTGAGTACGATCTGTGTATTCCCACCCTTGACCCTCCCTGCTTTTTGTACAGTCTGCTATACTTAGGATTATTTGATCCTAAGTATAGGGGGGATGGTCAACTTCTCATTCATTAATTTCATTCATTTATATTCTTTAGATCTGTCTATACTCAGTACGAGTTATGTCTTTGCTTTTCCTTTCGATCTATGAGGACATAGCTCTAGCTAAGTATAGGGGGTCGTATATACCGTGTATATACTATAAGCCATAACTCATACTGAAAAATAAAACACCAATTCAATCTAAAGAGCAATAAGTAACTCCTCAGGCTCTTTGTACTTATACTGATTATTAAGTCAGAAAAATGTTTTGTGAAAGAAAGTTTTTGTGAAAAACCTTGTGAAAACTGTTTGAAAATAGTGTGTACAAGTATTCAACCTTTGAAAAATCAGTTTTGCGTGTAAAATTTATTTTCTTTGCGTGAAAACAAAATGTGTGAAAAATCAGTGTGCAAACGATTGTAAAAATTTGATTGTCAAAGATGTTTTGAAAGACCTATCTATGCTGTGTAAAACCATGATAAAATCATTTTCAAAGACGTGTTCATATTTGCAAGATTATTTTGGACTAGAGTTCTCAAAATTCTTTTAAGGATTCTCTAATCAGGTCTGAGGAGTCTGCATAAAAATCTCTTATACAAAAATAAGCATAATCCCAAATAAAGCCTATAAGAGCCAGAACCTTATTATACATCAAATAAAGTTTTCTTCTTTTGAATATTCTGATTAATAAACCAGGAGAGATACCTGTACAGTATGATTTGAAAAAGAGTGTGACCAGTTTTGAAATATTTGATGTGAAATGATTTTAATTTGTGTAAAATTGTTTGGACTGCAAAACTTTTTCTTTGTGTGAAATAAATGATTTGAAAAACCTATGTGCAAAGGTTTTGAAAAATGTTTGTCAAAACTAGTGTGAAAAATGTATATACAGGGTGAAAAATCTTTGCGAAAATAATTTTCAAATGTGTGTAAAGGATTGCAAAAATTATCGTGTACTATAGTTTGCAAAAATTATTTTCAAAACTAGATATGAGAAATAAAAACATCATGACAAATATTGTGAATAAGATACATGAAATTCTTTTTGAACAACCTGAATAAAGTATTTAATCAAGCCTGCAAAGCCTTTACCTTTTGTAAATAGGGCAGTACGCCCGTGTAAATAATTGTATGAACCTTTTTGTATGTGTCAAGTTTTTATTTGCAAAAATTTATTTGTGTAAAAACATTCTTTTATTCTTGTAAACTCTTTGTGAAAAATTGCATCATTCATTGTGCATAGCATAAGCATACATTCATAATCTTTTTGAGTGAGCTTGATGATTGAATCAGTCTAATAAAGTCTCAAATTGGAGCTTGGTTAGACCTTACTGCACCTAACTGCACTGGAACCTTATGGGAACTAGATTTAAGGTATTCAGGTCTATTCAGACTTAATTCTTTGAGAAAGCAGGGCTGGGTTCAAGTCACCTCAGTGGACTAACTAGAACTTTTCGAAACACACGCATGACTCTTGTCGGCCGTGACCTAACTTGGATACTTGCACCTTTCACTTGGCTCAACTCAGTTGGAGTGGTGAGGGGGTTGGATTTGCCAGTCTGAGACGCACAGGGTGGAAACATTCGTCCTCGTCTAGGGAGGGAAGTGTACCCCAACCTGGTCCAGTTTCAATGAAGTCGAATGACGGGAGAGTGTGGGTTGCAATAAAGCTTCAAAAGAGGGATAGTCTACTGGCTCAAGAGGAAAATTTCTTGTATATATGCTGCACCATGTAGATATGTTATACAGATGCACTTGAAAAAAATGCAAAAAGAACTCCAAAAAAGTGGTGGGTCGGATTGAAAATTTAATAACCCCACCGGAGTGTATATAGTCCAATAAAGCAAAAGCTTATGGTATCCATGTTACATCTCATGAAGCTTGCAGCGGGAGACTTAGCTACACTGGTTGAGCTCCCAAAATTCTATACCTCTTATTCCCCCTCTTCTTGAGCCGGTTGCACTTGAACTTAGAAGGGAATACCCCGCTCCTAGACGGTAGAAGGCTGGATTGGGGAATCATTGGGTTGTCATTCTGGAGAAGTCAGTCCCTTTGACATTTTAGTTGGGAAGAGCCACTATCACTTACACTATACAAGTCAGCTTCATAGTCATAAGGGTTTGCGTATGACGTAGGCTAGTTCTGACCTGGCTGTTGAGGTGATTTGAACCAATTTCTGTGACTCTTGAAGGCTGTTGTGTTTTAGAGCTGGTTCCCGATTAGGTTCCACACACATCTACACTCAAGGTCTAACAGGAGCTCCAAATTCTGATTTTGTAAAGAAATGCATTGCACTGAAAGCACCCTTATTCACTCTATCCTTCTTTAATTTTCCTTTTTCTTTTCTTCATTCTTTTTGTACTTATTGCATATGTGTTTGCTAGGGACTGGCAAAGGCAAGTATAGGGGGGTGATGAATCTCCATTTCATCACCTTTATTCTATCATTTTGGCCTCAAAAACCCCAGCAAATGCATGTAAATAGCATCAAATTGGACATAATAGCATTCATGATTCATTGTATTAATTACACATTAAATCAGGTTTTTAATGCCAAAATTATAGAATAAAGGGAAGAAAAGAAAAAGAAGTAAAATATTGCAAATATTTTATGACCCAAACCCCGAGACCAAGGCTAGTATGGTATTGGTCGACAAGGAATAAAGTAGGGGAGATAAGGGCCAGTGTACAATAAATACCTCATTTATTCATGCATTTATTTATGCATTTTTGACACCTATTTTGTACATAATTATTTATTCATCAAATAAAGAAACTTTTTCATGAAAGTTGTAGATAATAATGTAAATAAAAATACAAAATTGAGTTTGTGTAAAAATAATACTCAGTGTACATTTTATACACAGATTAAAAAGCAAAAATCTGAACTTCACAGACCCATATCTTGCAAATAAAAACTCCAAATCACCCAAACTCACCTTTAATTGTATATAGCTTTCCATGAATTATTTAATAAAATTAGTTTCATAATTTTTGGAGTTCATCTGTAGAAGTTAGGTTTTTGGCCCTCCTTGTATATAATACCTAATTAAAATATTCATTTTATTCAATACCTATTATTTCTACAAATTTATATTTTTAGAATTTTGTAAATAATGTATATAATACATGTACATATTAAAAGTTCAAGAAAACCAACAAGAATTTGTAAAATAAAATAAGCCTATGTAATACATAGGCAAAATACCTATGTTAAGAATGCATATAAATAAAAAGGGATTTTAATTCTTTTATTCTTTATTCATCTATATTTTCATAATAATGTATATATTATTTATAACTTAGTAAAAATACAAAACCAGAACAAAAATAAAATAAAATTCATTAAATAAATAAAATGTATATAATATATAGGTAAAATACCTATAAGTATACTTACATATGCATATACCTATTTATTCAAAAATGTAAATAAACTCCTAAAAATTAAATAAAAATACCTTTATACTCACAAAAATAAATTATAAATATATAAAATAAGCTAATAAAATAATAAAAGAAAAACAACAAATTAAAAATAAAATACACAAAAATACATGTAAATACATACATATACACATTATTAAATTAAAACCATAATAAAACACTTCAAAAAATTCAATAAAAATCACGAATAAATACTACATGAAAAAATACATATTTTTTATGTTTTAAAAAAAATCTAATAAAACCATTTACTATTGTAAATAAATCTATTTAGGCCAAAATTTCCCGTTTTGTCTTTTAGCGGCTGACGTGGACCAATGAGGCGCCGGCCTTCGTTGACCCCCTGGTCAACTGTCCCATCCCAGCACTGGCGTCACTGAAACACCTTTTCCCCGATTTTCATCCCGTTTTTGCGGCCATCCCATCCATCGATCGAGCTCGCTTCCTTCACAAGAATTGCTCTCTAATCATCACTGATGCCCGCCGATTCTTTGGATCAATCTGATACTCTTTGGATCATGAAATAATCGCCGGTCAATAAGGCGTCTTGCCAATGTCTATAAATAAGTAGCTCCGCCTCCTTCCTCAAATTTGGCCATATTTAAATCAACCTTAAGCCTTGATTCCATTCCTGGGACATTCCTCGTGACAGGGGGAGTGTGCTGGTGTCTCGAATCGGCTGGAGGGAGGAAGATTTTGTCGCGGAGGAGCTCCGACGTCCGCCCTGCTCCCTGGAGGCCCCCAGGTATAAGAGTTGTCCCTTTTTATGCTTTTTAGGTAGGTTTAATGCTAGCTTTCAATTCCAGTTGTTAGTTTTGCTTTTAGTTGATCCCTGTAGCTTAGAATCCCAAATTCGAAGTTCGCCGGAGCTCTGCTCCGGCGACTTCTTCACTGTGAAATCGACTGTATCCGCCTGCCATTCGCATCCCATTTCGTCCCTCATCGCATTCTCCATCGAGCGCACATCTTGGTCCAACCCAGGACCTTCGGTCTTGGCGAATCGGGGCTCCACCTCCGCCGTACGCCGGAGCCCCTCCGCCCCACTCCATTTTGCTTCGCAGCTTCAAAACCCCGGGTCGGGGAGGTAGCCCTCTCGCCCCCAGCTCTTCCTATGCAGGTATCACGAGGAATGGAGCCCATCTGGGCTCGCATCGAACCAGGAAGAGGTTCCTGGAGGTCCTCTGCTTCATCGACCTCGACCGGACGTCTAGGAACTCCAGGAGCCATGAGGACACCATCAGACGACGCGGAAGATTCCCAGCTACGTCCAGAGCACTTCAGATCTGCGGGAGACCCCTGGAGGAACCCATGTTCCTCGATCGAAGCTCGCCAGGTGCGAGCTTCTTCCATGTTCTTCCAGGGGACTTCAGCACCGTTGGATCGGGAGGCGAGGCCCAGATTGAAGGACAACCGTCCGATGAAGACACGCGTGCACCGTCATATCAACGAGGATCGTCTAATCCAAGCCCTTCATCGACGAACCGGTATCCACCGTCAGATGGACGACAAGTGGATAAGTGGCGCATCCAGCGCCGCAGGATGTCACGCCTTTGGGGGTAAATTTCACATCTAGCCCCCCCCTCCCCCCACGCTTTTTCTATTTATAGTTTAATACTAAAAATAAAAGGTTAAGTTGTAAATAAATTGTATAAATTGCAGAAGGACCCTTAAGGTTTTTATATTTGCGTTTTAGTCCCTCCGCGCCTCACGTGTAGCACCCACGGGAGGCGCGTGAAATTTGCATGTAAACCCTGTCGGGTTTTGTTATTTGTATAATGGTCCTGAAAATAAAAGTTAACGTTCAATTTTATTGTGATTTTTGCATGTATGCCCCTATCAACTATTTTATTTGCAAAAACACCCCTGCAGGCCATTTATTTTTGAATGCCTTGTCTATTTATTTTGTGCTTCTTCTTTCTTCGAAAAATTTTGCAAAAATAGACATAAGCTCTTGTTATCATGCTCTCACATGTCATATGGTTGGATTTTAATTTTGATGCATTTTTGCATTTATTAAAAATCAAAAACATGCATTTTATGTACTATCTAGTTTATAAAATACCAAAAAAAATATTAAAAGGCCTCGAAAAAATCCAAAATATTCCCTAAATGTATTTTGCCCTATTTCAGTATCAGTACAAAAATCCCTAAAAATGTCAAAAGGAAAACCTTAAAAATTCAAAAATACCCGAAAACTTCAAAAAAATGTATAAAATCAAAGAAAAATCAGAAAAATATGAACTCAGTCCCTATTTATGCTAGGTTTTATTATCTTTATTAGAAAAATAGTGTGGAAAATTTTTGAGGCTGTTCGCTATTTTTAATGCCTATTTTTCTTACAGCTAGACCCTACTCCACTGTTTGCTCTTATTTTGCTATTTAAAAATATTAAAAATGTTTTGAAAAATGCTCAAAATTCACAAAAACAGTAAAAAATCATGAAAATCCCAAAAAAGACTTTATTCCTGAATTTTTGACTATTTTTTATATTTTTATAAATATTATAGTACCCCTTTATATATACATGTATTCCCTAAAAAAAGAAAAAATATATATATCTAACTACTTATATGTAATTATATATCTAGGTATTAACCCTAAAATAAAATAAAAAAATTATTATTATACTTATATATACCTATATATATATTGTATGTATTATAAGCTATATACTCACCCTCTATGGGTGTACATATATTTATATCTTTATAATATATATATATATATTACCTAATTATATTATTAAAAAAAGAAGAAAAAATTATAAAAATAAAAAAAGTATAAAAATAAAAAAAACCCCACTTCACACAAGGATGACTCTGTAGCTCATGTAGGCTATTGCATTTTGTATTGCTCTCTGTGGTTCGACCTCTACATGCTTGTCGTTATACATTTTATGGTAGAGTAATAAAGATTAATTCACATTTCTTTTTGAATTTAATTGATACATTCTTTCGTTGTGGGTTAATTGTTGTATAACTTGGGTATTCTGCGAGCGGTCGCCTCGGCGACAACTTATTTATATTATTCATGGTGACCCTCGTGGAAAATCCTCGTTATCAGCCATGCGGCCCGCCTCCCCTCGCGCCACCTATCTCATGTTTCCAACCGTCCGATCGCCTTCATAACACCTTCATCTCAGCTGCCCGTCTCGTTTCAATTACCACCCTTTGATCGACACCTCCAAATTTAATCTGGAGCGCCCACTTCCGCCCTCACCTCAGACATTGGATTACTAGATCCAACGGTCAAGCCACCATCTTCAACATCTCACTCCCCCCTCTCTGCAACGATCTCCACTTCTAACCGCTCTTCCTCCTTTCTATTTTTGTCACCATCTCGATACCTCGCCCGCCCCTCTGACCATGTCAGATCCAAGCCCTCTCCTCTGCCATCTTCGCGGGCCGCATGGCTCTGCACGTCCGCCCTCTCTCTCGCTCCATATCTCAATTCCCAACCACCACTTCCACCACCTGCACCTTTGCCTATCCCTCTTCAAATACGTCACCTCTGCCCTCAGTTTGTTACATCCACCTTTACGCAGGACAAGGCCTAGTGTCTCTTCTCCCTCCAGTGACAGCGGATGGGGGAATCGCTGATGCAAAGACGACCATCAAACTCTGGTGATGACCATCGGCCATTGTAGGCCATGACCTAGACCTAAACATGTCGGCAAGCTGCTCTTCATGGCTAGAAGGGTCCAGCGATGACCGGAGCACCCTCAGGTGCTCAGCCCAAGCCACTCTCCTCCACCTCGATCTCTAAGTAAGCCTTCTCTCTTTTCCTTCTTGTTTCTCTAATTTAATTAGGTGAATACACACACTATCGCTTTCATTTTATCACCTCACGAGCTTTGCCGCACCTCACTCATCTTTGCCATACCGTTCAACCACCTCTCCTCTCCGTCAGACCCTCTAGCCACCTCGCCTCCTTCTTTTTCGCTTCACCAGAGAAGAGCACCTAGGGCCACCTCCTTATTCGCCCACATGGCCCTCCGTCTACCTCATCTCACTCGCACTCACCTCATGCACAGCTTCGGGTATGAACTAACAAGTGCAGGTTTCCCCTTCCCTCAATCGTCGGAGCCTCACCAGAGTTGTTTTTAAGAGCGCCACCTCCAATGGGCTCGCATCTCGACGAAGACCTAAACCTCTTCATCTATTCTCCAGCGTCCGAGCTTCATCGCCAATGCCTCTAGAGACTTCCCCAAGCTTCTGACATCAAACAAAGACTTGGTGGAGCTTTTATCCCATCGCTGGAGACAATCAACTCCACCATAGGAGGCGGCGGCGAGCAAGAACCCAGCGTACATATGTCGCTCGATCCTCACGATCAGGCGGCCCACAGGAAGCCATGTGTCCTTCTCGAGCCTCTACATGTAGCCTCCAGGATCGAGGTGTCCGAGCCAAGCCAAAGCATCATTTGATGCCACATGGCCCGAGCCTCCAACCGGCCTCCTGAGCCAAGCACCGAGCCTGAGCCTCCATCCGAGCCTAGCCCTCACGTGCTCTGGTCAAGTGGGGGCTGGGTAATTTGCAGCGGTGCACTTCCCTCTTCTCTAAATTTCATTCAGGTCCTTTCCAGGCATGTGCAAAGCATGCACGCCTAAGATTTTTTGCATTCTAGTCCCTTAGGGTTTTAATAATTGCAATATAGCCCCTATGAGCATGGAAAATTTACTGGGAAGGCCTCATAGTTAATTTTTTTACATTTAAGCCCTTTGAGGGACCTGTTGGATTGATTTTCTAACTATTTTGATATTTTCTTTACGTTTATGCCCTTAGACTATTTTGTGAATATCTTGAGCATATGACTTCCGCCTAAGTTGATTTCAGTTTCATTTTGAAGCTTATTCATTATCTATCTATTGGCATGATTTATTCCTTGATTTAACACTTAAAATATGAATGATAAATTCTAATGATGTACCGTCATCTATTTAATGTTTTTTAGGGCCATTTGTTAGTTTATCAATTAAACTTGAATCACAAATTGATCATGAAATTGATCACTCATTTATGGCTCAAGGATTTTATTTATATAGGTCATATTTGCATATTTTTACACTTGCATAAAGTTGCATGATAAAAACCAAATAAAAAGTGCCTTCTCTGCGTGCATCATCTGTCTACATCATTTGTATCATGTTTCTCTGTTTGTTGGCCTAATTAGTTATTAATTACACACTTGATCCGAGTATTAAGAGTCTGAATGGCCACTTAAGAGGCTCGTGTCCGTGAGTTCAACGTTGGGCTCGCCCAAGTAAAAATATTTGACCACTTGCATTTAATTGAAAAATTAATTAAGTGGTTTTTTATAAATCGAATTTTTCATGCCTGCAACGTAACGCGAACAATAATTCGATATTATTAAGAGGGAGATTTTAGGGTTTTTCAAATGGCACCGTTGTCGGGGACACGACTCATCTTTTATTTTATTTAGATTTTTAGTATTTGATTAAGTGATACTTTCTAACCTTTAGATCAAGCCGTTCATTTCACTTGCACTATTTTGTTAATTCTCTAACGTACACCTAATTCTTGCTTATTGTGGCAGGGACCTTCGGTGACCAAGGACACTTGGAAGACATGGAGGCAAGGAGTAGGAGCTCCTATTGCAAGGAGCTGCAGAAGCATCATTGGAGAAATTAATGGGAATTAATATTTCTCGCATTTTGCATGCATTCATGTAATAATCATATTTACAATGGTATTCATTTGAAAAATCATGACTGTAAATGAACGAAGGGACATTGTGGTTGTGTAGGGTCTGCCTCACTTGAGTCTCAACTTAGAATCAGACACACGGCTCTTCGAGCTATCTTTATTTCTTATCTCATGTGTCTGATCGTAGCTAGGACACACTAAATTGAGAGCACATATACTTTGCTTCACTTAGCCAAAAACAAATTAATTCTATCCCCGCTAATAGAAGCTTGTTAGGTGTGGTTTTCATCGACTTGCATACATTTAGTATTTAATGTTAGATCAGTCTTGTTTTTCAAAAAGAGAGCTAAAGGCACTAAAAGTTGTTATTTAGCATAGATCATGATTCTATCGTATGCATCAGTTTTTTTCTCGACTTCTCTTCCTGGATTGATCACATAGGATTTAAATGAAAATTGAGAATGGTCGTTAGATGAATTTTGCATATTTATGTTCACATTAAAATCAATGATAACCATGAAACTAAAAATTGGGATTGTAATGCAAGTTGAACCAATAAAATGGAGTAAAATTATGTTGGGAGAGCAACCCCTCTTTACGTAGGATATTGTAATTTGATGTATTATTAGGCCTTGTGTAAATGAGAATGAACTTGCATTTATCACCAATAAAAATGAGAAGATAAATTACCAACAGTTGTTGGTTTCATGTGTGAGTTTGTGAATTGATGATGTTGCTTGTTTGATTAAGCCTTGTTTGTAGATTTTCCAAACCCTCCCATAGATACTAGGTACTCCATTCATCTCCAAAGATTCATTCCCATGTAAATCGATCCTAACTTCTCTGTTCTCCTTAGGCCTCCCCAACTACGCTTATTCATCTCTTTACTTAGGCTATTTCAACATAAGTATAGGGGATATCTGAGTCCCCGTGAATTCCAGACTCATTTATCCTTCTTTCTGACACTTATGTTATTTTAACCTAAGTGTAGGGGGGTGTCCTTCTTAGTTACAGTATCCCTTCCTATATCTTAACTTGAGCTATGGCTTTACATCACTTAGTACTATGAGGACATATCATAAGTTAAGTATAAGGTTATACAGTATATATGTATATATACTTTATCCATAGCTCTTATTTTAAAAAAAAATGAAAATTTTAAAACTTTTTTGGGCTAGAGTATACATTTTCTTGAACTAAGTGGGATGAAATGTTTTTAAGGTTTGATAATTTTTCTCAACTATGTTACATTATTTTGAAGAAAATATTTTAACAATGGTTTGAAAAATGTGTTTTACTTGTTTTGATAAATAGTTTGAAAAATGTTTGAAAAATCTTTAGATATGTGTGACACGATTTGGAAAAAAAATCTATTCAGGAGGGTATAAATGAGACTAACTTCTGTTTGTAAATATTACATTTCTTGAAAAAAAAGTTGGATTAATCCCTGACACTTCCACATTCACACAAGATTAGTAAAGTTTAAGAACACTTGATTTATGAGATTTTGAGAGTTTGGGTTAACCAACCTTAGTCATTAGGGTCTTTGAATTAATAATCCACAGTTCCCTACTCTGAAAGATTTGTGTGCTATATTGCATGCTTTGTTATTATCTTAAGAATATGATCAACACCTCTCATACACGACTGTAGTGATGATGAGGGGAGTTGAAATCGCACTTGAGGGACTGGGATGAGGGATTTAAGTTTGGATCCGATTTAATAATGCACGAGGATGGGATAAAATTAATGAAGGCTTCATGAAACCTTTGTGTCAGCAACTTTTGCCAGTATAAGAGCATGGTTCTTGTACTATCTCTTGAGATTTACGTATGTGCCAGGATGTGATGAAATCTATTTTTTTATTGATCAGTATGGTCAACACTTGATAAAAGAAGTGGAGCTAGCCAAAAAACAAAAGAAAAAAATGTTGAAAGAAAAGCTTTCACCCCACAAAGTCAAATATCAAAGAGCTTCCACCAAGGGAGAGCGCTCCCAACCATTTTCAAGTGTCCACTTGGAACACCGCTATTAGGACCAGGAGTCGGGCTAGCACCAAAAAAATGCTCTGCGTCATAAATGCTACAAGTCTGGGTGTAGAAGGTATATTAGATACTCAAAAAGGTATACGTCGGTGTACTTTCAGGAAAACAAATGCAGACGACTCCAACTTCTCTTGACGGACACACTGATCAACAACAAAAAAATATGTGTCGAGTTAATAAGGTACCCAAGAGGATCCTTGTTCTAATGAGAGGGAGAGAAGAAATGACACAATCCTATGCCCTTCATCAATTGGCCTTCCATCTATATTTTTAAGTCTCACAACTAAAGAGATGGTGGATTGGATGCAAAAAACGATTTAATCCCTAGTGTTGAGGAGTGGGTTATTAGGAGAGTCTCCTGGACTGGAACCTTGGGTGATGTTGCAACTCTACTATTGTGGTTGTGGTCCACACTTAATGTCATATCCTTATCTTATATGTATACAGAGAGAGTCTGATAATTAGGGAAATAGGACACCTTTTTATTAGAGCTTGGTTAAGCTTCGAAATTTTGGATCTCTAAGATAGGGAGTTCTTAAATGGATCAAGTCTTGTATTCACATGCACAATCAGGGGTTAATCCAATTTATTCAGGATTGAGATGCACAAGGACGAGCATAGTTAAGTATAGGGGGATGATGAACCTCAGTTTCATCATGCTAAAGTCCATATATTAATCCCCTAGCTTAAAATCTTATCAATAAAACCAGATTATATATCTAGGTTATATAATAAATTAAAAATACAAAACAAATTACAAAATAAAAATTGCAGCATTTTTATCCCTTAAAAATGCTCCCTAAAATATTTCTCCCTTTGTTTGACTTATTTTGTTCTTTAGGACAACATGAAACTTGTAGATCTCCTCGAGATCTACAACTTTCATGTTTTGAGTTTCTCTCATTTGCCCATCTTATATTTCTTTTTTATTTTTATTTTATTTTTACTTTTGAATAAATCTCAATGGGCCCCACGGTTCCTTCGGGTTGAGCCACACAACCCAACTCCCCTTGTGCCACCCATCTCCTATTTCCAACCGTCTGATCACCTTCAGACCACCTTCATCTTAGTTGCTCATCCATTTTAAATCACTACCCTTTGATTGCCGCCTCCAGATTTAATCTGAAGCACCCATTTATGCCCGCATCGCAACCGTTGGATCACTAGATCCAACGGTCAAGCCAACATCTTCAACCTCCCACTCCCCCTCTCTCCCACAATCTCCACTTCTAACCACTCTTCCTCCTTTCCATTTCCGCCACCTTCTCGATACCTCCCTCGCCCCTATGACCATGCCAGGTCCAAGCCCTCTCCTCCGTCATCCTCGCAGGTCACGTGGCTCTACACGTCCCACTCTCTCTTGCTCCATATCTCAATCACCAACCACCACTTCTGCCACATGCATCTCTGCCTATCCCTCCTCAAATACGTGGCCTCTGCCCTCATTCTGTGGCATCCACCTTTACATGGGCCAAATTCTAGGCTCTATTCCCCCTTCGATGACAACGGATGGGGGAATCGATGATGCAAAGACGACCATCGAGCTCCAGTGATGACCCTTGGCCATTGTAGGCCATGACCTGGCCGTAAACACGCCGACAAGTTGCTCTTCATGGCAAGAAGGGTCCAACAATGACCGAAGCACCCCTTAGGTGCTCAGACCAAGCCACTCTCCTCCGCCTCGATCTCCAGGTAAGCCTTCTCTCTTTTCCTTCTTGTTTCTCCAATTTAGTTAGGTGATTACATGCACTATCACTTTCATTTGATCACCTCACGAGCTTTGCCTCACCTCACTCATCATCACCATACCCTTCAACGACCTCTCCTTTCTGTCAAACCCTCCAACCGCCTCGCCTCCTTCTTCACCTTGCTGGATAAGAACACCTAGGGCCACGACCTTCTTTTCCTACATGGCCCTCCGTCCACCTCATCTCACTCGCACTCACCTCACGCACCGATTCAGTTAACAAGTGTAGGTCGCCCCTTCCCTCAATTGCCGGAGCCTTCCTGGAGCTGATTTCATGAGCTCCACCTCTTATGGGCTCACATGACGATGATGACCTAGACCTCTCTAGCGATTCTCCAACGTCTGAGCTTCATTGTCAATGGCTATGGAGCCTTCCCAAGCTTCTGGCTCCAACAAAGACCTGGCGATGCTTTTAGCCCATCGCGGAGAATAAGCAACTCCGTCGTAAGAGGCAGCGACGAGGAAGAACCCAGCTAAAAGATTTCGTTCGATCCTCACGATCGGACGACCCACAGGGAGCAACATGTCCTCCCCGAGCTTCCGCATCTGGCCTCAAGGCTCAGGATGTCCGAGCCAAGCTAGAGCATCATTTGATACCACGTGGCATGAGCCTCCAGCCACCCTCCCGAGCCAAGCACCGAGTCTGAGCCTCCATCCGAGCCTAACCCTCGCGTTCTCTGGTCATGTGGGGGATGGGTAATTTGTAGTGGTGCCCCATCCTCTTCTACAAATTGCATTCAGTTCCTTCCAAGCACGTGCAGGTAAATTTACAGGAAAGGCCTTACGGTTAATTTTAATTACAGTTGTGCCCTTCTAGAGACATGTTTGTAATGATTTTCTGTATATTTTGATGTTTTCTTTATGTTTATGCCCTTGGACTATTTTATGAATATCTTGAGCATATGATCTCTGTTTAAGTTGATTTGAATTTTGTTTCGAAGCTTATTTCATTATCTATCCATTGACAGATTTGTTCCCTGATTTGATACTTAAAATTCAGATAATAAATTCTAGTGATGTAGTGCCATCTATTTAATGGTTTTTAATGCCATATGTTAGTTTATCAATTAAACTTGCTTCTTGAAATGATCCTGAAATTGATCACACATTTATGGCTCAAGGATTTTATTTATGTATGACATATTTGCATATTTTTACTATTGCATCAAGTTGCATCATAAAAAACAAATAAAAAGTGCCTTATGTGCATGCATCATCTATCCACATCATTTGCATCATGTTTCTCTGTTTGTTGACCTAATTAATTTTAATTACTCACTTGATCCGATTATTAAAAGTCTAAATAGTCACTTAAGAGGCTTGTGCCCCTAGGTTCAACCTTGGGCTTGCTCAAGTAAAACAAATTAGCCGCCTGCATTTAATTGAAAAAATTAATTAAGTGGTTTTTATCAATCCAATTTTTCCTTGCCTTCAATGAAACTCGAACATTAATTTGATATTATTATGAGGGAAATTTCTGGGTTTTTCATGTTGGTTAATCAAAGCTGGTCGATTAGTTTACAAGATTGATCGATCAATGTCGAGTTCTTTGACTTATGAGTTAGAAAGTTGGAAGATATAACCGATGTTACAACTTTCTTAAATATAACATAAAATTCAACAATAGCACTTTTGAGATAACAATAAGAACTTTAAGCTTTTGCAACATCGTCTATAAAGTTCACTTCAAAAGATGTCTTGTGCTAAAACATCTTGTAATTCTATAAGTAACTATACGTGAGGAATTATGATAAGTTTACGTGTCATATTAAAAATGAACTTGGGTATAAACAAAGAACTAACACTGAGAACAAAAAGCATATACATACTAATAATGAATTGGAGTTCTGGTTGTTAGAGGTCTGCATGGAGGAAGGTGTTGCAAGACATCACATTGCAAGAGACACACCACAATACAATGGATGTGTAGAACAAATGAGTAAGATGCTTTTGGATAGAGAAAGGTGCATGCTCGTAAATGTTGATCTTGATAGAGCATTCTAGGCTGAAGAAGTTAACATAGCTTGTTACTTGCTAAATTAGACTCACATACTTGTTATCGAGTGTAAAACACCCATTGAAATAAGGTCTGGTAATTGTGTTGATTATTCTGTTTTGTGAGCCTTTAGTTGTTCTACATATTACCATATTACCTAAGGGAAAAGAAATGGGATTTCACAAGTTATGATACATTAAAAAAGGGATATAATTTTTCCGTCCCGTTTTGAGCATAGAATGATTATAAGTAGAAGTATCACCTTTGATGAGAATTCTATGTTAACTCGAGTATCAAGTCAGTTGTTACAAGGAGTTTGTAGCAGCAGCGAAATCCAGATAGTGGATTACTGCTATGGGTTATAGGATGGAGTCTTTTCACAAGAATCAAACATAGGAGCTTGTCAAGTTACCAAAGGAGATAAAAGTCACCATGTGCAATTGTGTCTTCAAGAAAAAGACATGAATTTTAGGTAATGAAGGTATCAAATATAAGGCACATCTCGTTGGGAAGGGATAAAATAAAAAGGAAGGCATGGACTACAACGAGATATTCTCTCATGTTGAAGATATACATCTAGCAGGGTGCTACTAGCTCTTGTGGCACATTGAGGCTTGGAGCTGGAGCTCTTAGATGTAATGATAGACCTCTTTCATAGTGAACTCAAAGAGGATATTATGATGAGGAAACCAAAGGCATTCATACATTTCATGGCAATCAAGATCATGTGTTCAAATTGAAGAAGTCCTTTAATGGGCTTAAGCAGTCTTCAAGCATTGGTACAAAAGGTTTGATAGTTTCATTATTGGTCTTGTATTCATCAAGAGTCCATAAGATTGTTGTGTTTACCACAACAAGGTGAAGGATGTGTCATTCATCTAGATGTTTCTCTATGTCAACGACAAACTGATTGCTGCCAAGAAGAAAAGGAACATAAATGATCTAATGAAGCTTTTTAGTTCGGGGTTTGACATAAAGAGTCTTGGTGCAACATAGAAGATTTGGGGATAGAAATCATCATAGATCTTGTACAAGGATCTTTTTCTCTATCCCAAAAGAACTACATTGTGAAAGTCTTGAAGAGATTTGGGATGTCTATAGCAATGTCCATGAGTATGAGTACTCTATTTGCTGTAAATATTCATTGTTCAATATTTTATGCACCTCAGTCGAAAGTAGAGAAGGATCACATGTCAAAAATTCCCTATGCTTATGCAATTATAAGTCATGTATATGCAGAGATATGCACGAGACCAGATATATTTCATTGTTTGAGCATGGTTAGCATTGGCAAATAGTCAAGTGAATTTTTCAATATTTGAAAGGAACATCTGAAATTGACTTTATTTATATAGATGATTTAAAATGTTTAGTTGTTGGATATTCAAATTGAAAATATTTTGTAAATGTCGATGGGATGAGATAAATGTTAGGTATGACTTTACTTTGGAGAGTTTTGTCCTTACTTGCAAGGCTACATTACAAACATCGGTTGCTTTGTTTATCACAGAAGTAGAGTACATGGCTTGGTAGAAGCTACACATGAAGGCATCTGGATGAAAGACTTAGATGGAAATCTCGGTTTACAAATGTGATAAGCAGAGTTCTTTCTCTAGATTTTTATTATGGCAATAGTTGAATACCTCGGCGAAATATTTAGCAGAGAAGTCTGAAGTGAGTTTGAAGGTTGCAGTGTGAAGCCTTGGTGATAAAATGGATGTGTGCATGCGATAAACTATAGTAAGTTGTAAGACAATATCAAGGATTGAATGAGAAAGTAATATGTTTTCCCTCATAAATCGATAGGGTATGCAAATATAATAAAGGGAAAGTTTAATGTAATGAAAACTATTATATATATATATATATATATATATATATAATATGGGTAAGCCATGGATTATCTGAGAGTCTCATTCCAAGAGTTTACAACGTCCTAAGATTTTGTATCATTTACTTAAGTTTCATCATAATGTAACATTTCTTTGCTCGTGGGTTTTTTCTTTTTATACCAATGGGGTATTTTCACCTAAGTTGTACGTTCTCCGTGAATTGCTTGCGATTGATTGCATGCTTGAATCATCATTTACAAGAATCCCAAGCTAAAAAACCATGGGCATGAGCATTTGTTGTTTACAGTGTTCTTATATCATTTGTAATAAAAATCCTTCAAAACATTAGCATTCGAGAGAAGGGAAAAACCAGGCCTTTCATTTTCTGATTAACAAAATATCTATAGGGAGAACACTTAACTAATATGCACACATAATTGTGGTGTCCGCACTTCCAAAGAATGTTATCATATCCAAAATTCCTTTCCTTCATAATAAAAAGATTGCGTTGCCTCTATCCTACAGCATATACTGGCAAACATCAAGAATATTGCGTACATGCTAGGAATTAGTGTGTGCAAACATAAGTGGGATCATGGTTTGCTAATCATGTGAGTTTAAGTTGGTAACTGTAGCAAAATTTTTGAAAAAGGGATTGGCGGCGCAGCTTGTTGCCTGTCTCCCAACAATTTCTTTGTAATCTTGTTCTGTATGATATCGGTTTTTTTAGAATTGAACAAATGTGGTTCATGAAAAAAAAGACTATTTTTTTATGTGGATAAATCTAAAGGTCGAACTAATGGATTTGAAGGATCTCTTTTCCTCCATATGATAATCTATAACAAGCTTGTAAAAAAAAGGCCGCCGGTTTAAACTCAATTCAAACCGGGAGGTAGATATAAGTCTGCTGTAGGATCTCCTGTTGTATCGCAGGGGTTTGAACAGTGCATATCTTAAGTGAAAGGGACCTGAAAAGATAGTTAATCTACCAGTGAACAGTGTAATCCGTCGGAGTAGCCAAAAAGAGCCGACTTTATTTAATATAGAATGAAACATGGCCCTATAGATGATGCAACCAATGTCGAAGCATCTCAAGAAAGAGCTATAAAAAGAAGATCGTAAAAAAACTCCCAAAAAGACAACGAACAAAATCAAACTGGAGAAAAAAATCAAACATTGCAATAGTCATCCGTACAGTATATGTTTCATGGAAACAATATTTTTGGCCCACGTGGCCCTCATTGAGACCAGAATAATAAAAAAACTAGCCCATGTAAGTAGGACGTAAGGATCCAAGCCCATCGGGGAACCCTCTTTTAACCCAACGAGGGATGCATGCGAACGAATACATATAGAAGTTATACCATATCCTTTTGTGTATTAAAATCTGGATACATATACGAAAATAGATATCTTACGGATATTGAAAATTGGACGTAATAAATTTAAACATAGATACAAATGCAGAAAATGATAATCATGGTTCGAATACGAACATTTGATAAATGAATACGAATTTTCGCACGAATAATAATGCTTCCCATAACTTATATTTAGATAAAAATGGATTTCTAAAGTGTCATGCTTTATGTCCTAAACCCCCCCCCCCCCGATCCCTGCGCTCCCGACCCCTCCACCACCTCCGACCCCCCTGCGCCCCCAACCCCCCCTGCCCTGACCCCCTCCGACCGTCCCCGACCCCCCTACGCCCCCGACCCCTCCCTGCTCCTCCCTTCGCCCCCTGCGCCCCCGACCCCTCCCTGCCCCTCCTTCCCTACGCACCTCCGACCCCTGCAGCCATACCCCTCTCCCTCCCTTCCGTCGACTCCTGCACAACACTCCCCCTGCAGCCCTGCCCCTTCCCCTCCCTTCCACTGAGCAGCCCTCATTCCCTCCCTATTGCAGCTTTCCCTCCTGCAGCCCCTCTCTCCCACAGCTCTCCTCTCATAGCCTCTTCCAGAGGCTACCATGCCATATAAATCATCGATCCATTATCCACTATATTTGCTTAGATTGTTTGTCTCCTCTAGCACGAACAATTTCTCCAACCACCATGTAGCTTGACGAACAACGACGTATCCTTGATGATGCCTCCTTCTCCTCTTGAGATGACTACCAGTGGCTTGATGTGTCCTTTTTGGAATTTTCATTTTTGCTCGGATGGTAGAGAAGGAAGTAAAGGTTTTACACGCTTAATCTTACATATCAGAAGGGTGCATCTCTCCAGTGATGAGCATGCTTCTGTTTTGCGATACGTCATCAAGAATGATCTTGATCTATATCTTACTTTTGAAGGGACCTTGAGGTCCCTTGATCAGTGGATGTGCGGGAGGTGCATGAAGATTCAAGCAGTGACTCGGACTTGCCACCATGATGACGGTCTTGTTGGGGTTACATATGACACTAGAGCGACTCAAGGGCACATTATTGGCATCTTGAAACCTCTTCTACATGTTGTACATGTTGTCACTGATGGGTTAGCTATCGATGCTTTACTGCTTGATCGTATTTTCAAAGCTCCTATCACCACAGTCAAGAGTAAAGGTTTTATACGCTTAACCTCCCATATCAAAAGGGTGCATCTCTCCACTGATGAGCATGCTTCTGCTTTGTAAAACATCATCAAGAATGATCTTGATCTATATCTTGCTTTAGAAGGGACTTTGAGGACCCTTGATCAGTGGATTTGCGGGAGGTGCATGAAGATTCAAGCGGTGACTCGGACTTGCCACCATGATGACGATCTTGTTCGGGTTACAGATGACACTAGAGAGACTCAAGAGCACATTATTGGCATCTTGAAACCTCTTCTACATGTCGTACATGATGTCACTGACGGGTTAGCTATCGATGCTTTACTACTTCATCGTATTTTCAAAGCTCCTATCACCACAGTCAAGAGTATCCCTTCCAGTTGCCGTCTTGCTTTCTCACAAGATCTGAAGACAACTTTACATCAAGTTATCGCAAGGCCGAGATCCATATCCGCTTGGGTGAGATTGTTACTTTTTCCTCGTTGCACACTATAGGTTTTCAAGCCTATGAATAGGCAGGTTAGAAGATCTAACAACCGAAAGTCTTTGCAACAACGACTTATTCTGAGCTCACTGACTACATCGGACAGTGCATATGGTTTCACCAAGCTAGTGGATGATAGTTTGAAAGGTGGTACACCAGGGATGTCAGGTCTTAATCAAAAAAATTCCCTAGAAGAGAATCAACACTCCAACATTAGATAATGCCTTTGTAAAGTGTCAGATGGACACTTTTCTGCAATCTTAAGGGTTTTATGCTCTTCATGAGTGGTTCCTTATAATGAAGATACTATGAAAGATTTAGAGGCTAAACATCCGTAAAGTCGCTTCCTTCCTTGCCAGGTATCTTGGTTTCAGAGACTCCTCTTATAGCTGATACATATGTTATTTTACATTCTATCAAATCATTTCCTAAATGGACATCATGTTGCAGAGATGGTCTGAGAGCTCAATGTTTTTTAGACGCCCTTTGTGGGGAGGGGTCTTCCATTGCCACTGATCTCTTACCGGCAATCTCCATGGTGGTTAATTTATGGCTATACGCGAGATGTCCCTTGAGTTTGGCCGAGTTTGTAGCCTATGCACCTCTTACTCCACTACTCAAACCTGACAATGGCCTACGCCCTATTGCAGTGGCCACTATCTGGAGATGCTTAGTATCCAAGGTTGCTATGAAAAGGGTAGGCAAAGAGATGTCTAAGTATCTCAATGATTTTCAATTTGGAGTTGGTGTATCTGGAGGAGCAGAAGCCATTTTACACAGCACCAATTGGCTTTTGAGCAAGCTTCATGGTGATGGATCTATCTCTATGCTCGTTGTAGATTTTTCTAATGCTTTTAACATGATAGATAGATCTTCGATGCTCTGTGAAGTTCGAAGGTGATGTCCATCGGATTCTTCATGGGTGGAGTTTCTATATGCTCAGGTTGCCAGACTATATATTGGAGACAATAATATTTGGTCGACCGCCGGAGTGCAGCAAGGTGATCCCATTAGTCCACTTCTTTTTACTCTTGCATTGCACCCGCTTATTCATGAGATTAGAGACAATTCTAAACTCATTCTCCGTGCTTGGTATCCTGATGACGGGACTATCATCGGGGACACATTAGTGGTGGCCAAGGTGCTTGACATTATACAATGCAGAGGCCCTGAGTTGGGACTTGTTCTGAATATCAAGAAAACTGAGCTTTTCTGGCCTTCATGTGATGTACAGAAGGTCCACAAAGGATTGTTTCCTACTTATATTGGAAGGCACGTTCTAGGAGTGAAACTGCTTGGAGGTGCAGTGAGCATGGACAAAGGATTTGTTGAAGACTTGGCTACGAGGAGAGCTACGAAAGCTGTTGAATTACGAGGAGAGACTTGCCTGAGTTGGATGACCCACAAAGTGAACTTTTTATACTACGATCATGTATGGGTTCAACCAAGCTCATGTTTGGCTTAAGGACATGCCAACCCACATGCATGGAGCAAGCTACTGCTTTTTTTGATAGAGGACTACGCAGAGCTATTGAGGACATTGTAGTTTGTGGAGGTCCTTTCTTTGGCGACCTTCAATGGCGGGTGGCATCCCTACCAATCAAGCTCGGTAGCCAAGGACTGCACTCCGCTATTGAGGATTCTTCATATGCTTTTGTGGCTTCTAAAGCTCAATCTTGGGTGCTTCAAGACCACATTTTACGAGACAGTGGGGTATGTGATATTGATTCTGATTTTTTAGATGCCTTGGAGGGTCTACGTGTCAAACTCCCATCTTTAGATCTTACATGTTTTGCTAACAAGGATATTGTCCCCCTAAAGTTCAGAATGCTTTGGCGAGTTCCCTTTTTAGCAAAATTGTCAAAGAAATTGAGGTTGAATTTGACATGACAGCCAGACAAAAGGCAATTTTTTTATGCTTGCAATATGACCATTCTCAATATTTTCTTCTAGCGATTCCTATTGATGGTCTTGGAATGCATATGTCACCTATTGAGTATCATGCTATTCTCATATGTCGACTTATGATTCCTCTATTCCCAGCAGATGAGACATGCCTAGTATGCCACAAATCTTACCTAGACTCCTTTGGGGAGCATGTCGTTCATTGTCATAAACTCCCATGTTTTAAATATAGACATGATCTTGTCAGAGATGTCCTCTATGATGTTCTCAAGAAGGCTGGGGTTGCATCAAAGAAAAAAGTGCCTGTGAATTTTTTATCTAATGCACACAAGGGGAGATCCACACTCCGACGAGCAGATATCTTAATTTTTGGTTGGGCTAGAGTAAAACATGCATGTGTTGATTTAATTAGAATGTCTCTGTTAGCTGGTCTGGTAAAAAGTCAATTTGTTACGGGATACGCAGCACAGAAAGCTACCTCAGCCAAAGTTGCTAAACATGAGAAGGCTTGTATTGACAATCAACATGTCTTCGTCCCTTTTGGGTTTGATACCGTTGGGTTCTTGGCATCTGAAGCTGCTAAACATGAGAAGGCTTGTATTGACAATCAACATGTCTTCATCCTTTTTGGGTTTGATACCTTTGGGTTCTTGGCATCTAAATCTGTAGAGCTCCTTAAGAGGGTCCAGAAAATTATGCATAGCAATGTTATGGTTCCCAGGTCTATGGATATTGTGTTCCGAAGAATTGGATTTGCCAATCCCTTTTACTTTCTTCGTGCTACGGACTTTTCTAGTTTCCGATCTTGTTTTCCCGTGCTTTCGTCGTATAGTACAAAGGATCTTGCTTTTAATACTGAACTCTGAACTTACATGATACTGAAACGAAACAAATACTTCCCCTATATGCATTCTGCTATACATTCCACTTTCGGCATTAAACAAAATGCATATCCGTGGTAGTCAATTGGCTTCTCCCAAGAGGTCTAATTGAATTTAGCGGGTAGCCGCTGGAAGGATTCCAACAGTTCCTGGGTGGCATTGACACACCTGGATGCACTCTCACTTAAAGGACAGTCTGCCTAGTTCGTGGGACGCTCAATAAGAACGAGACCTCCCCAGGCTCATTGAGGGTGCAGTCAGAACTATTTGAATTAGAAACCTTCAAGAAAGATCAGAAAAGATTTCAGAGTAGTGGAGTCGGATAAGGCCGAAGCACCAGCATCAACTACCATCTGGGTATACTATGATTAGTGATTCACCTCAGAGCCTATCCGCGAACATCAAACTTCTTTGACGCGGGGAACACTGGCTTTGCACCTTGCAGGGAATTAAAGTCCTAGTGCAGAGAAGCACCATCTCTCCGTCGGTCTTCTGAGGCCTTTAATGAGGTCTCAAGCAGGGGGAAGGACCGGAAACAAACCAACCAAGATTGAGGGGGCTCAAAGAAACTATATAATAAAAGAAAGGCCAAATAGTGACCGCTTTGAGAGTTCAACCACCGATTCTTTTCTTTCTGACTGCCCCAAATGTATAGTACCCTTCCCTGGCCCTGGGAGTCCAGACTCTTCGTGGAACCCCCATTCTCTCGCACCCTGAGGCTTTAGTGGTTGATTCCCGATAAGCAAGGTCTGGTGCAGGGGAAGAGCTCCGAGATCTTCGTAATACGGATTCAGTTGTCATACTTCTCGTAATACGTGCTTTCTCTAACTATATTAAAGGGCAAAGAGAATATCTCATCCGTCACCAGTAAGATAGAGTAGGAGCGAAGCAGAGAGAGGGTGTAGCCGAAAAGTGAAGCGTTAAGAGGCTTAGCCCCTTCTAGTTCGCGCAAGGGTACTAGCTAGGACTTAGTACACTCTTCCAACCAGCTGATAGTGACGAATGATTCCGTGATCATCCAGCCTCAAGGGAAAGCCTACTCCAGTAGAGACGTTCTCTAATCAGGGGCGAGGTAGAGGGAAAAGCAATGAACTGTGAACTTTGAGCTCGACCTCAATAAGATAGTAGGGGGAAATGAAGGGGAAGTCCACACAGCAAACCGAGGCCCTGTGTGCACCGTACCACCAACGAATAATAGGTAGACCACCCCAGGCAGATTCCGTGAGCCGTGTAATAGGCGACCATTTCGCACGGTTCGGGGGGCACGTTGAGTGAGTAAACCGCCTAAGCCCGGCAGCGTCTTGACCCCTACCCCATTTTGGGCCATTGCCATCCAAAAGGGATTGGCGGCGCAGCTTGTTGCCCATCTCCCAACAGTTTGTTTATAATACGTCCTAATTAATCTTCATGTATCTAAATTCAACCAAAAATAATGTGTTCGCAAAAATGATATAATAAGTAATAATGAATAAAAATAAAAAGAAGGATCGATGAAGATTAGTTCCCCCAACTCATGTTTAATATTTTTTTTGCTCGAACATACTTAATTCACTTTGTACCCTTGTATAATCAAGATCAGTCCAACTTAATTAGCCTTCAAGGTCGAGAAATTTTTTTACAAAAATCACCAGCCATTCTGCTATTGGAAAGTGTAACTCCACAAGTTAGAGCGAAAACAACCATTTATCAAAGTTTATAGTTAATAAAACTTCTAAACTGGCATTTTCCAAATAACAACAACAACAAAGATGTCTAACGACTAAGAGGCATGACCCGGAGTTTTAGCAAGGGCATTTTTTTACTTGAGCCATATTTATGCGAGTTCGAGGCGGACCCAAGATTTTAAACAAGGGAGGCACCATCCATCATCCAATATAATGATTCTTAAAATAAAAATAAAGGAGGCATTACTTTTGTGGAATTGTCTAAAGTGGAGGTAATTAATAGGAAAATGTGATGTTTTTTCTGAACTCAAGGGAGGAACATGCCCTACAAAACATGAACTTGGTTCCGCCCGTCCTAAATTATCTCTCGGAGCTCAACAAGGTACCAGGTATGTAAAAACATCAAGGGTTAAGGATGGAATTTAGAGTGAATATGCATCTACGTTAATATATCATAAGAAACAAGGATTCTCTTCTCTTTACAATGCGACCTGTAAGCGAAGTGTGAGAGTCACATAGAAAGAATGGTCAAAGAATTTGTGAAGGGAACAAGGAAGGACTCAATGACAAGATGAGATGCCTGGGCACCCCCTCTATGTCATGCGTGGTGCTTGTTTGGGGGGAGGAGGGGTGCACCAGAAATTGAGCTTGAAGCTCTCACCTTACCAATGAGTTGACTGTTGAGGGGTGTTGTTGGTTTGAAACACCCTCTAGATGATTGGAGAAGAAATGAGTTTCATGTGCGGGTTTGAGAACCAGAAAGCGGTACCATGGAAAGTTCTTGAATAGTGTTTCTTTCCAAATAAACCACCAAGTTGATGTCATCTTGATTTTATCTTCCAATTGTAGATCAAGTTCCACTGACTATTTATACTATTTGTATTATAAAAAAAAGTTATAATATGAACTGCTACTAGATTTGCATGAAATAAATCTTGCTTTGTGTAAAAATAATGTGCAAAAATATACTCATGATCTTCACTATTTTTAAGCAAAGAAGGTGACAATTAATCAGAACAATGAAAGAAGGAAGTTACCCTTGCATTGCTAATTTCTTGTGCGCCAATGACCATAATAATTTGCATTTCACAAATATATGTTATGAGTGGGATTTAGAGAGGGTCTAAAATATCCCTACAAGCAAGAATATATTGTCGGTGAGGTGACTGCTCATGGAATTCAAGATCAATCAACAATTAACCCACCTATAGCAATGCAAACAAAAGGAGAATTAAAATTTATTAGAACTCTACAAAATATATGTATAGGATAAGTATTGTAAAGGTCAAGCACATAGAACACACAAGATAGATTGGGATATAAAGATCTAAAAATGTCACCTATGTCCTTTTTATTGTGTTTTTTATGGGTTTTTAGACATATATTTTTATGGATTTTTGTTTTTATATTTTTTATGTTTTTAGTTTTATATTTTCGATATTATTTTTACATTTTAAGCTTTTTAAATTTTCTTGTTCTTTCTAATTAGATATAAAGAAAGTATATTTAATATATGTATATAATGTAAATACTATAGATAATAAATATATAAAATAGAGTTAAAATCTTGAGAATATCCTAAGGTACAGTCCTTTTTATTTTTTAAGGATTTAAAATATATTTTTGGTATTTTAAAAATAATAATTATTATACTAATATAAATATTATAGATATATAAATATAAAATAGAGCTTTTAGGTTTATAGATATAGTTATAAATAATCACAAATCACCAAATAAACGTTTTTTTTTCTTTTTTTATGTTTTTCTTGTTTTTGATAATTTTCTTGTACTTTTTACTAATATTTTGGATTTTTAATTGAATTAAAATAATCAAAATAGTAATTTTTATTAATAGGCTAAATTATTTTGGAGTTTAAAAATAGATAAAAATCTCACAAATCTCCGAAATTAATTTTAATATAGATTAAATATATAAAAAGAAAATATAAAAATAGAAAAGATATTTTTTTTGGATTCTTTAATGATATTTTATAATTTTTATCGGGTTGGAAGGGTTTTGCTATTTTTGTTTTTCTTTTAGATTTTTCAGTGTGTTTTCATCTACAGTTGTAAAACACAATAACAAAGATTATCTAATTTTGGAATATTTGAAAATGTTTTTAATTTTTTTATGTTTTTTTAATGTAAGCATTAATAAAAGGTAAGTGTTTTTTCAAATATAGGAAACTATTTTTAAATGGTCAAAGGAAATTATATGTTGGTGAATACAGTCTAAGTTATTCAAAATATGTTTCCTAACATCTTTGGAGGCCATATGGTATTTTTAACAAATAAATAACAAGAAAATAAAATCAAGCACTGGTAGGATTTCTCAAAACTATTTATCAATTCCCAAACCCCTTAAAAGAAGTCTAGGGCCACCGTGCACGTGTTTTCAGACTCGGTGGACTAAAGCATAAATACTGGAAACATCAGTGTTTAATATGCAAAAATTTCAAATTTCAACTTTATTTAATAAACTAGAAAGTAAGGCATGAAAACCGCATATAAGGAAATGCAATATACCCTCGCAGGGCACGTGCGGAGCACGTGGGAGACGTGTGGCGAACTCTGATGCTTGAGGCTGCTGACGGCCCTGATCTACTCAACCAATGATCTGATGGTGCAGGCACGTGGAGCAGGCGTATGGACGAGATGACGTCTCCGGGGATCAGACGGTGCAGGAAATGTTAGCCTAGTTGATCATTAATCGTGCATCTGATGCATCTAACAGAAGGGGTGATGAACGGTTGTGATAAAACCTGGAGGGACCATGCCTAATCAACGGTGGTGGGGGGAGCCTGAAAGAATTGAACCCCAACAAACTTCACCAGAGCCTCAGATGTGCTTCATAGCTCTGATGAGCGATCGGAAAGGTCCAGCAAGGTCGTGGAAGCCACCTGCGTCTAGATGACAGATCTGATGGGAGAGCTACTGGCTAGATGTGGGTAACTGTGAAGGTGGACCTGGAGCTGCTCTGACGGATCCTTTGGAGACTGGAGATGGAGTCCCTGCGTGCGCAAACACCTGTGGAGGAAAGCTTGACTCAGGGTGAAGCTCTGGTCGGGTTTATTTGAGCAGACATGGAAAGAAGCAACAGGGGGCGTGGTTCGATCTTAGACGAAGGTGATAAAGGAATTCTGGGCTAAGCCTGAGGGTGATCAGGATGTGGTGCAAGTTGGGGCATGCTTAGAGGGTTCCATCAGAGCGGATAGATATGGATGCCGGGGCTCTGACCAGCTGATCGGAGCAAATGAATGTGCAGCAGCGCTAAATGGAGGGAACAGATCACACATGGAAATGAATTGGAAATGAAGGGTATCTGAAGGTTTAGATGAGCTCTGGAGCTCCAGGCGAATATGATCAGCGAGGTAGTGGCCTCAACCAAGCTGAACGCGGCAGTGGTTTCCGGCCGCGTAGCTTGAGTTGCGTGGATGCTCCACCAAACTCCGATCCGAAGGGTCCCTCTAGAAGTTGTCACTCAACCAGAGGTGGCTAGGTCTAGGAGGAAGAGCGAGGCACGAGCTGCCACTCTGTGGAGGTGAGAGAAGATGCTTTATAGGTCACTCGGGTGTCCAGAAAGATCGGAGTGAAGTGCAAACCCTAGGACGAATCAGATTGGCAAAAGGACCCGTAAGGATGTCGAAGGTACAGGGATTATTGGGTCCAAATCTCGAAAGGAGCATGGAGTCGGGTAGGAAAATTTCGAGAAGAGGCTCTGGTGAATAGGATCCAAGTCTGACCCGAGAAGAAGGAACCATTGAGCATGGTCAACAATCCTAGTCGGCCAATCAGAAAATTAGGATTTACAAAATACTTATAAATTCAATAAAAAATAATAAATGATTTTAAATCAAAAGGTTTTCAACATAAAAAATGTTTACTATTTTTCAGAGAATTTTTCTGTGCTTTTTATTTATTTTTATGAAAAATAAATTAATCTCTATATAGTATAATGTATTATATACGGGTATAATATACCTATGTATTTTGTATAATTATTTTTATTTTGTTATTTTTACATAAATACCCCTATTTTGTATTTTATTTATTTACAACATGTTTTTAGGAGAATAAAATAATTTTTTATTTTTATTAGTTATGCACAGGTATATAATAAGTAGAGAATGGTGTATGTGTCCATGTATTTTGTACAAGTGAGAGATGATTTTATTTTAGTTTTTATTTTATTTTTCTAATTTTATTTTGTTTTATTTTCTTTTTAGGAAAGAATACAAGGAGGTAAATTGAATAAATTATTTTTATTTTGTCAAAAATATTTATTTACAAATATAAGTAATATGTACAATGTAGAGTAGGCCCTATCTCCGTCTACTTATTTTATTTTGCGATCAGGTCAATTTTTGACCTTCTCTTGGGGTTCGGGTCACTCTGTATTTATTCTAAATACCTCCTTCCTTTTTTCCTTTATTCTTTTATTTTTGCATAAATACATGCGAAATATATATGGTTGACATATGCATGCCAAATGCTAACTTATTGTATTTACACTTATCTACATGATGCTTTGCCAAGATAAATAGCTAAAATAAAATAATAAAGAGTGAGAATTAGGGATTCATCAGTGCACACCTACTAGAACACTGAAATTACTCCATCTAGCGTCTGAGGAAAGTGCTTCTAGCAATAACAGGGCCCAAGAGTTGACCTAAGCGCTTAAGGCACAAGTTCAGGGATGGGGGCTCTTTTCCTTAGGTGTACGTGCATCATTCAGTCTGAATGCAACCTATGTACAAGGAGGGGGTTACTCTCCCTAAAACAATGATTTTTTCTTTACATTTATTTTAGGGTCATGAAGAGTTAGCAGACCGAATTATATTGGTTATCACTTTTTGGGACGTTTTTGAATGCACGAATCCTAATGAGGTTCTAATTCCTTTATTATCCTATGTGATCAAAATCATAGGGAGAGAGCGGAAAAGCAATGCAAACATAAATCAATGATGTATGCTAATATAGATGGTGCTCATCTTACCTCCAGATCTCTTTGTGCAGGATGCTAGACATGAATTAAAACCTACACAACGTTGTATGGACTCTCTCATGGCATGCGATTTCGAATATAAGTAATCAACAATTAGATTTGACTAGATCCAGCATCAATCTATATGTACATGTTATTCAATTAGGGCTTTGTACTTATTCTATCGATCAAACAAGTCCTAAACTAGGGCTTAATCACACAAATCAAATAAAAATATAAGCAAAAAACTTAAAACAAATAAAACAAAGAAAGGAAATGCAGAATAGCTATGACAAAGATATCGAGGGCTCCAAGTGAACAATCACTTGGGCAATGGACATCGTGAAGTGTCGTAGTGTCCTAGGAGTTAAAATTACCACAAATCAACATATGTCTCTCTCACTTGAATTACAAAGTAAAATAAAAAAATAAAATTAAAATACAGAGAGGCAATGTCTTCTAAAATCTCTAGGTCTTCTTTTCTCTCTCTCCTCTTTTGACTTGTGCTGAAAAACTGACTTTGCTTCACATGGGTGTATAGGCCTCCTAGGAGAGCCTCCCATGATCAATGATCCTCACAACAAGATCAAATAAGGAAGATGGTTAGACAATTCAAAATAAAATCAAATAATGTTAGAAAAATAATTGGAAAAAAGATAAGAGTAATACGAAATCAATCTTTACGATGTTGCTCCCCGACAACAGTGTCATTTGATTTATAGGATTTAGCGAAGGTCTAATATATCCCCACAATGTGAGAATATATTATCGCTAAAGTGACCCCTCATGGAAATAAAGATTAATCAATAATTAACCTACAATGAGATATATCATTGCAAAATAAAATTGTTGTTAAACTTTATTATAACTCTACAAAATATGTGCATAGAGCAAATAGTGTAGAGGTGGAACATAGGGAGCACACAAGATAGATTGGGAAAAAAAGATACAAAAATATCCTCGTTGTCTTTTTATTATATTTTTGTGTGGGTATTCAAACATATATTTTTTCAGGATTTTTTGTTTTTATATTTTTTTGTTTTTAGTTTTATATTTTTTATATTCTTTTTATATTTATGCTTTTTAAATTTTCTAACTCAGCCATGTTCGGTCCCAAGCCTGGATAAATGAAAAGGGTTGCATTAAGTAAACGATAGCCAGCGTAAAATAGTCAGAGTAAACTTCCGAAATAGTATTTTTTATAAAAAAATACTATTTCGGAAATTTCATCACGACAGTCGGATCTTTTCAACATGAATTTGAGCAAACATATAGATTTTATTGGGGCGTTCGCTACTTGGTACGTGTTGCATCGCACGAATGCAATGAAAAATTGGCTAGGGTCGCTTCATCGTAGCCTGGTTGTAGTTCAAAATTTGAAAGGACTCTCGCATGAGGAACACATGTGGGTAAATAAGCTAGTTCCGTTGCATCAACATTTGGATGCAGTCCTAAATTTGCAAAGGTTCTCGCATAATGGATACATACGAGTAAAGAAGTTAGTTCAAAAGAGATTGCAAAGGAAGTTGCAGATTGGTAGTTGGAATATTGGAACTTTAACCGGAAATTTGATGCAGATAGTGGATACGATGGAAAGAAGGAAGATTCGTATATTATGTCTTCAAGAGACTAAATGGATTGGAGAGAAAGCAAGGGGGATTGAGAAGACATGCTTTAAACTTTGGTATTCTGGAAAAGATAAGGGAATAAATGGTTTTGGAGTGGTTGTTCATATGAAAGGATTGTGTGGTTGAGGTGCAAAGATTCAGGGATCGTATTATTTTGCTAAAATTGGTGCTTGAAGAAGAAGTTCTAAATATCATCTCAGTTTATGCACCACAAATTAGTTTAGATGAAAGGACTAGATTTTGCAACGGCATGTGATCTTTTCAAAACAAACACTCTTTTCAAGGAAAGGGAGTAGCATTTAATTCTTGTTGGACATGTGAGCCCATGGAGAGCCATTATGCAATAAATATTATTGCGAATATCATTCCCTGATCTGAAATGAAGAATAAATAATTTCCATGATAGGTCCCTTAGTACAATTAGGGTTATGTACCATGGCCATTTTAATAATCATACAGTTGTTAATTCAATAATTAAATCATAAAGTCTGGTGCTTGGATGAATATCTAAAGGGTTAGATTGAGGACTCATCAAACACCGCCAAATGATTGTTAAGAGATGATCTCCAGCCGGAGTAGGAGATGGCAATCCTTTCTCACATAGGTTGATATCTGACCGACCTCTTGATGCAGGTCCTCTGTATAGGAATAGAGATTCGGAGGTGCCATATTAGTTAGGTCGGAGAGTTGACTTAACGAGATCGAGATAACCAAAGTCCTATGTCGTATGCTGTCACGATATAGGCATGCATCCTCTGACCGGAGACAGATGTGTCACTATATGTCCGAGTTTGTACATTTGACAGACCAATAGGTTGATGACCTAACCAAGGTCTATCAACAGCGTGCTGGTGTGCATATAAGGGCATATGAGTAATACGATCTCTCAAAGGGATCATACATGTTCATTACTGAACCGGAAGACATGAGCTCACTCATGAGATATTGGTAAGAATGAAATTTTGTGCACGGTCATATTGCTTTGGAAGTTTGATTGAATTTGTAGGTTTGATATATACTTTTGGAAAGTATAAGATCAAGATCTAGGTATGATATATGCTTTTGGAAAGTATATGATCGATACCGACTCCCAATGATCAAATGAGAAAAGTTACTGATAAAACCCTGAAGTAGATAGTGTGAAGTTGATCTAATACTTTGAGTTTATTCTGAGTCTTCCAATATGCAGGATGTACAAGTATTGGGAATACCTGAGGGTGATGTGATCATAAATGATTGTATAACCATGACGCTTCCATTCCTAGGGAGTGATGAAACGGGTCTAGAATTTAGTGACTCCTCTCTGTATAGAAGTAATCTGATCTTGGTCCAAATGTTGAACATTGATCTGAATGTGATTCAGATGCAATGAGAAGATTAGATTTGCGGTCTTGATTTAATCAAGCATCTATGGGAGGCCCGAGATCTGGATTTAAGATGTGATCTCAATATCCAAGTCACTATACGTGGAACAATACAATCGCTCTGTCCTTATCTCCAAGTGTCCGCGGAGAAAGCGCATTATCCTTGAAAGAGTTCACGGATAATTTCATTGTTGATATATGTATACGAGCATCGAGAAAATTGATAATTAAATGTGATTTAATTATCATGGATAATATGAATTTGATTCATATTATAAGTAGAGATATCTGAGGTAATTAAATATGATATAATTATCAAAGATGTGAATAATGTGAATGTGATTCATATTATTTTGGCACATGAGAACAGAGATCTAAGATAATTAAATACGATTTAATTATCATGGATATGAATAATATGGAAGCACTATCCATATTAATCATATATATATATTATAAATGTGATTTAAAATATATAAGAGAGAGTTATTTGTGATTTATATCTGTTTATTAATTATTGATGTGAATTGGATTCACATTGGATGATTAATTAAAATATAATCTACATTTTGTTTTGGGATGTGAATGTAATTCACATTTCTTCAATGCCATGATTGCAATATTTCACCTGATAATTATGAATTATTTTTGTGAAATAATTTACAACAATTGTTGTTGTAAATCCTGGAGATATAATGAGATAATGTATCTCATGAGATAATAACATATCATGAGATAATGAGATCTCATGAGGTAGTCATCCCCCTTTTATAGGGGATATGATTTATTTCCTCATTCTCCGAAGATAATTAATTGATTTGATTTGAATTCAAATATATTGATTTATCGATATATATTAAATTAAATTAATTGTTGTTATGTTTTTACAACAAGATCATAGCCAATGAAAGAAATACAAATCAATCTCAACCACTGATTGTGTGTTGTACATGGATTGGGATCCATGGTCTCCCAAAACCCTGTATAAGAAGAGGCACCCCTTGCTCTTCCAAAATATATGATTAATGAATGCTCTCTCTCTCTTCTCTCTATACGCCCACTCTCTCTATCTCTCATGTGACCGTCCACCATGGATGCCCTTGAGAGATCCTCCATCGCTGCAACGTCATCATTATGTTGCCCGATCATTTGCTTGTGGATCTCCGTCTACTGTGGTGTGCCTTTCTCGTGAAGAAGACATTATATCTCGTTTGTCGAGATCAGAAGATCTGTGTCTTGGATCATCAACATGGATTGCGAGAAGCACGCGTCTCATCCACGCGCACGCAAGCATCTCCTCTGTCGGATCAGACTTGAGACAGGAGGTCTCTTCGTTTAGATACTCGATCCCAACCACTATTCAAGAGGTAATACTATTACTTGTTTGTAGTTTAGACGAAACGATCCGAGAAGCGTTCTTGGATCATGTGGTTTCGTCATGAAAATTTTTTAATTTCCGCTGCATCGAGCAACTAGTGCGATTAGTCGCTCCCGATCGTATACGATGCGATCATCACGCTTCTGTGATGCGCTTGATTATTTTCCCTGTATCCTTCAAGTGGTATCAGAGTCATATTGTCGAAGGTTTTGGATGATATCCATGAATCTACGAAGATTTGGGAACGTTTGGGTTCGTGAAGATTTTAGCATTTCCATTTTCTCAGCCCTGTCTTGTGATGCAATTTCGACACTGTTTAAAATGTTTAAACACGAAATTTTAAATTGTCTAATGTTCCCCATTAATTAAAGAAATAGCAGGAGTTGAGTTTGCATGATTTGGAATCTGTTAACTCAAGTTATGATGTTTTTAATAACCATGTATCCGTTGTTTCGGGAATGATGGTTAGTGATGTAATTAAATAGTTAATTATGTATCTTACATGCCTGGAAATGAATAATTATCACTTGGGTTCTATTTTAAATCAAATTGGAGAATAAAATTAATTTAGTTTGCATTAATTGGATTTAAATTGATTGAGTTATGTTATTTTAGTGAGTAGTAGTCACTGCTGGAAATTAACAAACTTGATCATGAACATTGTGATAGTCATTCAAATAAATTGATGAAAAATAATTGTTAATTTTCTGAAATGATTATTGATCAATATTTATGAAATATTTAAAGATGATAATTATTTCCTTGAATGACATTGCATTAACCAAAATGATAAGATAGTTGATCTTGATCACAATTGGTTAATATGAAATTTCCAACAAACATTGTTTTCATGAAAACTCTAGTTTATCCTACAATAGTTGTAAGACAACTTTTACTTGCAAAACCTTGTTGCTTAAATAGGATTTGGGATTTGTTTAGCAAAATCTCATTATAATACCAATCAAAATAGTCTCGATTATTATTATTATATGGTATAATTTCGGTTGAAAAACCAATGATCATCTCAAGTACAAAGTGATCTATTTTGCATTATCCTTTCTCGAGGCAGATATGGTGCCTAGTCGGTGAGCGTTGGGGTAGCAGCTTCCACCGTGTGTGGTCTGTCGCACTCCCGTCGGTATCGGCCATGACAGCAGGTAGGGTTGGTATAATGTCTAAGAAATCGTGATGTATTTCTAACTATTAAAATTCAAAATAATACGTATTTGAGATAATACCATAATTCAAGTAACAACTAAGAATGATTGTTGGATATTAATTGGATCATTATTTTAATATGATTAGATTAATTGGAATCCAATTAAAATTAAGACACTCTATTATAAATCGATGTGTTATTTCCCTTGGAAGAATTGATCATAATGAATGTGATTCATAATGATTAATTAGAATTTGAATATGATATGGAGGATCACATAAGTGACATCCATGATCTCCCATCAAGGCGAAGGGATCCGTCGTCAGGGATTGTATGTAGGAGACATTTACCCGAAGTGATAGCTCCTGTATACAAGTACATCTGGATCGGGCTCTTTGCTTCTCGAAAGAGTAAGGCCGTATGCGTAGTGACCCCAATATCGAGACCTCAAATTATTGGGGTGATATTGGATTGTGCATAACGAGTTCTAATCCTGATGACGGTTGGTTCAATTAACAACGGGCCAACATCACCTTAGGGGTGGTGGGCCCGGGTGTTAAAGACCGAATTGGGAGATGCAAGTTGGTTCCATGGTGGAATGTGTTCCCTCTTCTTTTAATCGGAGTCACAAGTTCTCATATTATTGGGATGTGACAAAGATAAGGAAGGAGATCTGATGAATACCCATTCATCACTCTTTATTCTTCTATTTTAGCTACAAAAACCTTTGCAAATGCATGTATATTCATGTAAATACAAATAATTACCAAAAGCATGCATTGTGTAAAAACCTATAATTAGCATGTTTTTGAGCAAAAATAAAAGAATAAAGATTGAAAAGAAAAAGAGGGAAATATTTAGAATAAATATTGAGCAACCTAACCCAAGGGAGGGCTCAGCATGGGCCTGACCGCATAAAAGCCACAGTAGAGGGAGATAGGGGCTCATGTGTGTACAGACTTATGTAAATAAAATAAAGGTATTTTTCTCACCAAAAATAGGCTTGTAAATTTGTGTCTATATTTATAAATATAAATACAAAAGATAAAAATATGAAAATCAAAAAGAACAAAAATATCACTTTCATCATGTACATGAACCACTCTTATATATTTATTTAACCTTGTAAATAAATAAAATTAATTCCCAAAATTTTTGTAAATATTCTATGTTATAAAATGCAAATAAATAAAATAAAAACAATTAAAACAAAAAAAATAATAAAAGTAAAAATACAAAAACATATTGTAAATATACCATGTATATAAGTGTATATATGTATTTATTTTACCTATGTGTATAAATAATAAAAATAAAATAAAAACATCTTTTTATTCCTTATTTTATAATGAAAATAAATAAAATATAAAATAGGAATAAAATTGCATAAAAATAATAATTAAAAATCAAAAACTAAAGACCCTAATAGTGTACATATACCTATATAGAACATATAGTGCACATACCTTATTTTTATTTCGAAAAAATTATTAAAAAATCACTAAAAAATAGAAAAAAAATAAAAATATTTCATGTTTTAACTTTTTGCAAATTCGGTCATTTGCTACCTTAATTTTCACCTCCAAGATTAAGCCACGTGGCCTGTTCCTATTGGCCCTGGGGATTGTTGACCGCCCGGTCAACTACCCCCCTCAGGACCACCTCCTGCGGATTTAGGCGCCCGACCCGACTTCCTTAATTTCTAGCACCTAAACCCGATTGAACCCCACCTAAACCCCGGGTCCGTTTCACTCCTGCCACCTCCGACACCCTCGCCGGGGTATCCACATCGGGATCCGCGCGCCTCCACGCCCTACCCGACCTCGTCTAGCCGGACCCGCACCCATACATAAGCGAGCTCCGCCACCTCATTTCTCCATCTTTGGCCATTCGAACCCTTCACCTGTGAGCTCCAGAGAGTACGCGCGAGTGACAGCTCGCGTCCGAGCCTGTCGAAGCGAGGGGAGGAAGAGAATCCATCGATCCGGCGAGCTTCGCCGCCGTCGCTCCGCCATCAGCTGGAGCTTGAGCCTCGGAGGGAGACGCTCCTCGAGGCAACGACCAGGAGCTTCCCCAGCTCCTCCCCAGTCTCCTCGTCCACCCAGGTAGCTCTGATAGCCTTTCTTTTTTGCTGATTTCCATTTACGCCCAAATCACGCCGCCGCCGTCCATCTTTGATTCCGACCACTCCATCTCCCCTTTCGATCATCGGAGTCGACCATCGCATCCGCCTCTCTCCGACGCATCTTCTTCACCCCTCCACTCAACCCAGCTCGCACAGGAGCTGGGAGTTGAGCTCCTCCATCTACCCCCTTCGCCGGAGCTCGCCATTTCGACCCACAGTTCACCGTCGCTACGCCTAACCGGGTCGAGGCAATTTGCCCTCGACCCGCGAGTCTCTTTGTGGTCTTTGCAGGTGCTACCAAGGGCTTTGGTCATTCAGGCCAGGAGGCTCAGCTCGCCGACCTCGCCCGAGCTCCTCGAAGCTCGGCTGGATCATCGGAGCCTACCGGCAGACGCGGGAGCACTCCACCTTTCTTCTCCGACCTTCAGAGTGCTTCCAGGAGGAGCCTAGCGCACACCCGAAGCAGGCGAGTCTCGCCGGGGACCTGTTCTTCCAGCATCCTCAGTCGCCGTTCGATTCGTCCTCCAGCTCCAGACTTCATCTGAACCGTCCATCGGGGGAGCAGCAGTCACCGCCCGATCATCAGGAGGATCGATTCCAGCCATCCGATGCGCCAGGTTTAGCCGCAGAAAGCCACAGCCGCTCGATCAGACACGTGGCTGAACCCCGAGCGTCGGATCACATCGAGGACCCTAGCGTTGGAGCTGCAGCTGATCCACACCGTAGACCCCTCCACGTGGCATCCATCCAGCCGGTCCGCATAATAAAGGGTAATTTGCCCTTAGGCCCTCTTAGTTATTTTATTTCGTTTTTAGTCTTGTAAATATTTAGCGTAGTTGTTTAAGTTTTGGTACATTTGCATAGAGGACCCCGTACTTTATTTTCCTTGCATTCATGCCCCTGTGCGTTGTGTGACACGTGCTTCGTCACGTGCTTTTTTGGTTTATTTGCAACTCATGCCCCTGTAGTTCTAGCTGTTATCAATGGAATGAATGTTTTAGTTTATTTGCATTTATACCCCTGTGCGTGATTTATTTCGACATGTGCGTGATATTTTTGGGTTATTTGCAGATAAGCCCTTGGACTTTTGGTACTTGTTACCAATAAGCCCTCGGAACTTATTTTTCTTACATTTGGGTCCCTGAGTGCCCCAGACACGCGCATCGCACGTGTTTTGCTGGGTTAATTTCACCAGACCCCCCAGACTCTTGGGTATTTGCACTTTGGTCCCTGTGCACAATGCCCCCTCTTTATTTTTGAATAAAATAGCAAATCAGCTCCAAATTTAATGAAAATTGGACACACGACTCCTGCCATGATGTAAAATTTTCTATAAATTTTGGAGACATTTTTGTCACTGTTTGATATTTTTAGAAAATCAAAAACATCTATTTTTGCTACTGTCTGACTTTAAAAATCACAAAAAAAATATTAAATAGTGTCCAAAAATTACAAAAAATTGTCTACTGTCTATTTTGATGTATTTGATTTTCTAGCCAATTTTGGCTATTTTTCATTACTGAAAACCACTAAAAATTGAAAAACATTCAAAATCTTATAAAAATTCTAATAATTAAACCAAAAATCCAAAAACAATAAAATAGGTGCCTAAATTTTTCTTATCTTCTTCTCTTCACAGGAAAATTACCTCCCTGCTAATTTAGGGCTTTTAGATATTTTATCTAGGCCTTTCTAGCTCGGCTGGACAGTACCTTTGATTTCAGCTACTGTTTGATTTTTAGAAAATTAAATAAAGATCAGAAAATTCTCAAAAATTCAACAAAAACATTAAAAAATATAAAACACATAAAAACATTTTTGTTAGAATTTTTGATTGACTTAGTGTATTTAATAATTTGTTGAAGTGTGTGCTTGGTTGTTTTTCTCATTTTCTTAATAAACTAAAAAATCCAAAAAAAAAATCTTAAATAATTAAAAACCACCAAAAATATTTTTCCCTTTTATTTTATCTCTTTTGACTACTTCGTAGGCCGAGAGGCCAACCCGTGCTCCTTGAGTTCGACCATGGTCGCTATACCAGGTTAAAAAAATAGCAGAACCGCTTTCGTGTTTTGATCGATTTTATCTATTTTAGTGGTCTGATTTTTCTTGATTGGCACGTCTGAGTGACCGAGGTCGCAACGACCATCTTAGATACACCTGATTACCTTAGTCTCTCGGATTTTCGTGCCGTCAGAATGGCGCCGTTGTCGGGGAGCACGACTTAGTAGTCGCTTTTTGAGTTTTTCCGCGTCTTTTTCTTTGCGCGGCTTTTTGTATAGTTTCCTGCACATATATATATTTTTCTGACATTTTTATAATAATTTGGTTTGTGACACTTGCTCTTTTTCTTGCGAGGGCCCGAGGACTGCGGAGGCGACTTTCGAGGAGCCGGCGCAACCGCAGGATTCGGAGGCGGCTCCCTTCTGCATGGAGCCGCAGGAGAGCGGGAGAGAGAGAGTTGAGTGGGTGAGGTTTAGATTAGACTTTTGACTATTATTGTAATAATACAGGGACTCAGAGACTGGACCTTTTGAATGTGGTTGACTTAGCGGGTCTGTTTCGCCGAGCACCGGTGTGCTCGGGGGACCCTTAGGAGTTTTTCGCGGCTTTTTACGCGGTTTTGTTTTCTTCTCTTTTTACTGCCTTTTCCGGTGTTTACGCGGTTTTTGATCGAGCCCCTAGCCGTAGGATTTTCTGCTTGATTGTGACGTAACTCATAGGATCCAAACACCCTAATATAATTGCCTGTTCCTATAGTGCGGTAATTGGACCAATAATAAAAATAATAATAATATAGTCGTTCCATCACCTCCGAGCCTACGCGCCGCGAGCCCACCCCATCAAGCGCTACTCCTGAACTAGACCTGTCGAGAAGAGGAGGGGTGGGTCTAGACCGGACCCTTTGGATTGGAGGCTGGTGGTCGGCTAGCCGTTCTTTCGAGTAGCACTGCTGTTTAGGGACTCGGTTTTCCGCCTGCACCATTTAGGTAGTTTATTTCCTGTCTTGAAATTCTGCGCGGATCACTTGCATGTAGAGTGCTGGAGACAAGGTACGCATTTCTATCTCAGCATGCATCATTGATTTCATCGCGCATCGGCTTTTTCGTCTTCTCCCCCTGTTTTGGATTAAATAACCAGGAGAACCGAAAAATTCGTTAGGCGTTTGTTTTCTATTTAAAAAATATTAAAAAGAAAAATCATAAAATTGGGACTGGATAAAGCTATTGACCCTAAAAGACACATCTTAAAAATTTGTCTTGGGGAGAGCAACCCCCTCATTGTATGGTTTGGATGCGCGAGAGAGTGACCCGCACCCTAGGTAGAGCCCTCCGGTGCTATTTCTAGCTGACTACCGACTCTTCCGTGCGGGCCAGTCGGTTGGGGTAGCATCGGGCATCCTAACAGGTCACGTAAGCGCTCTGATATTTTGTGTGTTCACCTAATAAAAATTGACAAGATAATTTGACTGAGCTTTTACGGTCTTCAGCTCGCGTTGCATTGGTGAACCGGGGGTTTGCATTCTGATCATAGTTTCTTCAGATCTCATCCGCACTACTCGTCAGATCAAGATGATGGGTAGACGCTCTCTTAGGCAGCCTCTGGCTGCACCGCTTTCGGGCACGTCTACCCGATCATCTAGGTTGGCCCGCGAGAGCCGAGACCAGCTCTCCGAGCCCGAGTACGACTCCGCCCTGTTCCCCCTCGACCCCCTTTCTTTCGGTTCTGAGAGATATGAGCCAAAGGAGAGATTAGCAGATTTGACAGCACCTGAGTTGGGCTCATTTGATTTTGCAGACGTTATGGCCGGCAGTTCTGAGGATCGCCCCGGAGGTCCACGAGGAGAGCAGCATTTTGTCATGGACCAGGGAGCGATCAACTCCACCCTGATTGCCTTTTTAGAGACCGTTCAGCAGCAGTTGAGAGATCAGGGAGCTTTCATGATTGAGATGAGGAGAGAGTTGGAGCGACTCAGAGCAGAGAGAGATCAGAGCGAGCCTGAGGACGGACCAGATGTAGAGGCACGAGCCGCAGCAGCAGCAGCAGCAGCAGCAGCCGCCGCCGCAGCGGCAGCCGCAGCGGCAGGAGGACCATCGAGACCGATGCGGGAGTTGCACAACCCCGGATCTACATTGATGCATCATTGGGTAGTGGTGCTTGCTATCGTGGGGGACTTCAAGTTCCCCCCGAACACCCTGCAGATGCTCTCCCGTTTTCACGGACTTGCCACTGAGGAGCCCCATCTCCACCTCCAGGAGTTCTTGATGATTTGCAGTATTGTCCAAGACCGCCATGTGGACCAGGATACGATTCGGATGATCGCCTTTCCCTTCTCCCTAGCAGACAGAGCATCCACCTGGCTGAAGCATTTGGGGAAGTTCGTTTACACCTTGGAGCAGCTCCGCACCGAGTACTTGAACAAGTACTATCCACTCGGGCGGACGAATGCAGCGAGGGCCCTGATCAGCAACTTCTCCATGCTCCCCAACGAGCAATTCCATGAGGCATGAGAGAGGTTCCGTGAGCTCACAGACCGATACCCGCACCACGACATTTCGAAGCCGAACCTTGTGCAGAGCTTCTTCAGCGGGTTGACACCAGAGCTCCAGGGCCTGGTGAATGCTTCTTGCGGCGGGTCCTATTTCGCCAAGGATCACGACCATGTCTGGGCCATCTTCGAGGAGATGGCCGAGAACTATATGGTGATGTCCCAGACCCGGTTGTACACTCAGGGCAGACCCCAGCAGCCAGGACCTGTGCAGTACCAGAGGATAGCACGGGTCGATGCCGGTCCATCCAGTTCATCCGCAGTTGCAGCAGCACAGGCAGAGTCGTCTGCTGCGGATATGGGTATTATCAGCGAGAAGTTGGATCGGATGGAGCTGATCGAGAAGAAGTAGTGCCAGGGTATCACGCAGATGGAGCAGATGGCACCGACTCTGAGCGACATGAAGACCCAGCTCATGTGTCTCCAGGAGGCACAGACGGCTTCACAGCCCCGTCTTCAGTCGTGAGGCGATACCGGCGGCAGCAGCAGCTCGTCCCAGCGCTCCAGCTCCTTTCAGCAGCCTAGATAGGTTCACCTTGTACAGGCGGAGCCGTACCAGCCACAGCAGCCCTCCTACCAGTCGCCACCATCTCCAGACATGCAGATGGTGGTATACCAGCCGGATCAGCCTCTGGTAGTACTCCCTCCAGCCCAGTACGACGCCGAGCCGTTGATGGATGTCAACGGGATTTGGTATGACCGCCCCCAGCCTGGGATCCGACGAGACCATCCCGGATTCAGGTGGGGGAGTGGAGGTACCCAGCCCCAGCAGTAGTCATCCGGTCAGGGAGGGCAGTATAGCCAGCAGAGAGATCACCAGCATCAGCAGCCCCCAGCCTACCAGCCACAGCAGCAGTCATCCTTTGTTCCTCGTCCCTATCAGCAGCAGGGACAGTCTGGGAGACGTGAGCAACAGGCTCACCAGCCACACCAGCAGCAGCATCCTTCCTCCTACCCCTCTCAGCAGCAGCAGCACCAGTTCCAGCAGCCTCATTACCAGAGAGGCTACCCGTCGGGCTCCCATGAAAGCCCCGCCTTGGATGACATAGCCCGCCTCCTCACGGACCATCAGGCTACCTTCAGACGGGAGATGGACGAGTTCCGCCAGGAGATGCGGGACCTGATGAGAGGGAAGGCCGCCATTCCTGCACAGATAGAGCCGAATCCGAACAACCTAAAGAGGAAATCTGAGCAGGAGCGGTAGAGCACCAGCAAGCGGCGCCTCATCTGAGCGACGACTTGAGGATCCACCCAGGGTGCCAGATGAGGAGGAGGAGAGCGGTACTGAGGCCGCACATGATGATGACGGTGGTACTGATGCCACCAAGGATGTTGATTCCACCGGGGGTACTGAGGCCGCCGCCTTACCAGTTCGAGGAGGTGGTACTGATGCCACCAGAGGAGCCGAGCCAGCCCGCGGTACTGAGGCCGCGAGATGTCCAGTAGCAGAGCCAGCCCGTGGTGGTACGGAGGCCACCAGTGTTTGTATAGAGAGATCAGATGTTTTTCCTCATTCTCATGTATCTCAGAACACTGTTGTGAATAAAGGAAAAGGTTTAGTTTCTTCTCGTCCCACTGTGGTGCTTGATGTATGTGCAGATCCGGCCGTCGAGCCATCTAGGCCTTTTCCTAGTCCTTCATCTGAGAAGGACCCTGTGATCCCCTTCCCTAGAGCCCTTCAGATGGGGAAGGGGAAGAGAAAAGAAAAAGACCTAAAAAAGAGAGAGCAGGAGGAATTCAGCCAGAGCATGATCGACAGATTTCACATCCAGCTGACCCTCCATGAGGCTTTGTAGCACATCCCCCTTCTTCAGCGATCTTTGAGAGACAGGACCACAGTCAGGAGGAGGAGGAGGAACCACACTTCAGAGATTCATGTGCTGACGAGAGCCACGTGTTTTGCGATCCAGAATCGTCTGCCGGCCAAGAGGCCAGATTCAGGGGCCCCGTATGTCAGATGTCAGATTAGTGAGCAGAGGTTCGACCGGACTTTATTGGATAGCGGATCGTCGATCAACCTCCTTCCGGCAGCCCTTCTCGACTGCTTCGAGTTGGGCACTCTTAGACAGAGCAGGACAGTCCTTCAGTTTGCTGATCGATCTGTCAAGAGGCCGAAGGGGTTGTTGCGAGATGTTATCGTCACGATTCAGGGACTGAAATTCCCCGTGGACTTCGTAGTGTTGGACATGGAGATCCCTGATTCGGTGGCCGATACCCCCATCATCCTTGGTCGTCCGTTCTTGGCCACAGCCAAGGCGGTGACTGATCATGACAGCGGGAAGGTATACTTTCGTGTCGAGGGCGAGAGTATACAAATAGAGACGATCGAGGACTACAGAGCCAGAGAGAGAGCACGCTCAGAAGCCAGCACAGATTCAGAGCAGCTGACAGACGACGGGCCAGACATCCACCATGATTGTGATTTTGTGATCACAGACGATGAGGCAGCATGGGCAGATCCTGCAGCACAGGCCATCCTCTCATTTTCAAACACAGCTGATGCCGAGATGATAGCAGAGGAGAGCTTGGAGAGCACAGCCCTGGTCTGGGATACAGCAGAGGCAGCAGAGCCGGTTCTCGACCGCGACACGGTTTCTAGTGATGGTGGTACTGAGGCCACCCTGTGTGACGGTGGTACTGATGCCACCTTGTTTGATGTGGATCCATCGGATTCAGAGTCTGATTGGGCAGATTGCGTTGATCAGATGCCAGACCTGAGTCCACCTGAGCCTACAGATGAGGAGGAGGTAGATGCAGAGCGGATCAGAGACAGCACAGTTGAGCAGCCTTCTCCAGATCCAGTTTGCGAGAGTTCGCTTTCTTTCTCCCAGGCAGATTTGGCAGACTTAGCAGCATTGACACATTTCCTTCCGAAGCCAGAATTGCCAGCGCCCAGCTGTCCAGAGCTGAAGTCGCTCTCTACTTCGTTGAAATATCGGTTCCTTACGGGCGAGCATGAGATGTACCCAGTCATCATCTCTGCCGATCTGACTGGAGAGCAGGAATCCCGTTTGATAGGGGTTCTTGAAAAGAACCGCAAGGCAATCGGATGGAGCGTAGCAGATCTCCATGGGATTAGTCCATTAGTGTGCTCCCACCATATCTATCTCGAGGAGGGGGCGAAGCCGTCGCGTGAGTTCCAGCGGCGACTGAACCCCAACCTGAGAGAGGTTGTGATGAAGGAAATATCAAAATGGTGGAGTGCAGATTTTATTTATCCCATTTCCGACTCCAAGTCGGTTAGCCCCTTGCATGTGGTGCCCAAGAAGACGGGCATCACGACTGTGATCAGTGAGTCGGGAGAGGAGATTGCTACACGAGTACCCACCTCTTGGAGGGTCTGTGTTGACTACAGGAGACTCAACCAGGCCACCAAAAAGGACCATTTCCCCCTGCCTTTTATTGACCAGATCATTGAGAGACTGGCAGGGAAGAGCCATTATTGCTTCCTGGATGGGTACTCGGGCTACAACCAGGTGGCCATCGCTCCTGAGGATCAGGAGCAGACCACCTTTACATGTCCCTTCGGTACATATGCCTTTCGACGCATGCCATTTGGGCTATGCAATGCCCCTGCGACATTTCAGAGGTGCATGCTGTCGATCTTTTAGGACATGGTAGGGGAGTGTTTGGAGGTCTTCATGGACGATTTCTCGGTCTACGGCGACGGATTCGACTCTGTCTTGACTGCCTAGACCGAGTACTCCAGCGATGTATTGACTACCATTTGGTTCTATCTTGGGAGAAAAGTCACTTCATGGTGACTCAAGGGACGGTGCTTGGCCACATCATCTCCAACAAGGGCATGGAGGTTGATCCGGCCAAGGTTGATGTCATTAGAAAACTCGCACCGCCGTCCAATTTGAGGCAGCTACGTTCATTCCTGGGGCACGTTGGGTTTATAGGAGATTTATTCAGGATTTCAGCAGGATTGCCCGACCGTTGACTGACCTCTTGACGAAAGACACCGAGTTCCTTGTCGATGACAAGTGTCTTTCGTCCTTTGCGACTCTCCAGCAGTATGTGATTGAGGCTCCTGTTCTCCAGCCGCCTGATTGGTCTCTCCCATTCGAGATCATGACGGACGCCTCCGATTTTGCCGTGGGGGCAGTGCTGGGACAGAGGAGGGATGGAGTCCCGTTTGCTATCCACTACGCTAGCCGCACATTGGATTCTGCCCAGAGAAATTACACGGTCACAGAGAAGGAGATGCTAGCCGTAGTGTTCACCCTAGATAAGTTTCGATCTTATATCATTGGATCTAGAGTGACTTTGTACACAGATCACACCGCCATCAGGTACCTTATGGCAAAGAAGGATGCCAAGGCCAGACTGACTAGATGGATCCTTCTACTCCAGGAGTTCGACATTGAGATTAAGGATAAGTCTGGAGTCAAGAATGTGGTGGCGGATTATCTCTCCCGTTTAGAGCAGCCTGAGGAGTCTGAGCAGATTGATCCCATTCGAGATACCTTACCAGATGAGGCGATCCTTGCTATCGCCTCATTCCCGTGGTATGCCGATATTGTGAACTTTCTCGTTGCTGGGAATGTCCCACAAGATTGGCCCAGGCAGAGGCTTGAGACCTTCCTTGCGAAGTCCAAGTCCTACCACTGGGAGGATCCCATCCTTTACCACGAAGGAGGGGATAGCGTCTGGCGTCGGTGCATTCCTCAGGAGGAACACCATAGCGTCCTCACTTACTGCCACAAGCTTGAGGCAGGAGGACATCATTCTGGGAGGAGAACGGCACAGAAAGTGCTTCAATCCGGCTTGTGGTGGCCTACCCTCTTCAAGGACTCTGATGAGTTCGTGAAGAGGTGTACTGACTGTCAGAGGATGGGCACTTGTGGACAGCGTGATATGATGCCGATGCAGCCCATTCATTTCTGTGAGGTTTTTGACGCATGGGGCATCGATTTCATGGGTCCATTCCCTAAGAGTCAGGGATTTGAGTACATTCTGTTGGCCGTTGATTATGTTAGTCGTTGGGTTGAGGCCATCCCCGCCCGAGTCGCTGATGCGAGGACAGTTTGCAGATTTTTGAGGAAGCACATCATCACGCGGTTCGGGGTTCCACGAGTTCTGATTTCTGATGGGGGGTCTCATTTCATCAACGATCAGGTGAAGGACCTTGCTAGAGAGTTCAGTATAGACCATCGTGTTGCTACACCTTACCATCCACAAACGAATGTTCTAGCCGAGGTCTCGAACATGGAGATCAAGACTATTTTGCAGAAAGTCGTCCGCCCCGACCGAAAGGATTGGTCACCGCTTTTGGACTCGGTCTTGTGGGCATATAGGACTTCTTTCAAGACACCATTGGGCACATCTCCCTTTCGCCTCGTATACGGCAAGCCGTGCCATTTACCTGTTGAGCTGAGGCACAAGTCACTTTGGGCAGTTACAGATATTCTTATGGATCCAGATGGTATACGAGACCAGAGGAGGGCAGAGTTAGCTGCCCTGGAGGAGCTTAGAGATACAGCTTTCTCAAACAGCCTATAAGGAGAGAGTGAAAGAGTGGCATGATTCTCATATCAGCCACAAGCATTTTGAGATTGGTCAGAGAGTATGGTTGTTTGATGCGAGGCTTCGTTTGTTTCCAGGGAAGCTGCAGAGCAAATGGAAGGGACCCTACTTGGTCAGAAAGGTACACGACAACGGTAGCATTGATATATCCGAGTTGTCTTCTGAGAGTACCTTTCGAGTGAACGGCCAGCGGCTCAAGCCATTTCTAGATCATGAGCCGTAGGACGTTGTTGTTGCCCCTATTCATTTTGCGTGAGATGTGGTCTCTTGACTCACATCTTTTGCATCTCACGCCTGATTATCACTGTTCTTCCGACTTGTACAGATCCAGTTGTCCATATCATTCTATTCTTTAGTCCCACATCCCTTTTCTCATCTTATGATTATGCTATACTTAGGGTGTACTTTACCCTAAGTATAGGGGGGATGTAGGACCTGCGGGTATTCTTTTCATTCTTTCTGCCCCTGTTTTGCTGCCTATACTTAGGGATATTTTACCCTAAGTATAGGGGGGCAGACTCTGTATCTTCTTCACTCGGATTTCCCTTCATGTACAGCTTGCTATACTTAGGATTAGTTAATCCTAAGTATAGGGGAAACCACCGAGTTCCTCTCATTCTATTCATTTATTCGTTTCTATACTTAGCCATTCCTTTTCACTTCCCTTCTACTAAGGACGAGTTATGTCTTCTTCATCGCTCTTGATCACTCTGAGGACATCGTTCGAGCTAAATATAGGGGGGTGTGTATATATTTCATATATACTTTGACCATAACTCGTACTTCGTGTGAGTGTGTTAAATAAAATTGCTAAAAATCACAAAAAATTAAAAATTTTTTCATGTACATAACATTCTTTTATCTGCACATAAATAGCTAGTGTACAAAGTATTTTGTAAAAATGAATTCAAAAATCTTTTGTGTAAAGCTTGTGTAAATATTTTTTGTATCAAAATTATGTATATAGTACAAAATTTTTCCAAAATGTTTTGAAAATCAAAAGTTTGCAAAAATCTTGTGTAAATATGTGTAAATATCTTTTTGCAAAACTTGCACCTCATGCATCATTCATCCATGATTTCAAAACATTTTTCAAAAATTTTGCATGATTGTAAAATTTGTGTAAATAAGCAACTTGTGTACATATGTATATAGTTTTTCTGGATGATAGTTGACATTTAAACTAAGCCTGGAATTAAATTGAGAAATGGAGCTTGAATAAGATCTTAATCCACCTAACTCTAAGAGGAACCTTATAGGGCTTAGGGTTAAGGCTTTTCAGGTCCATAAGGACTTAATTCTTTGAGTCCACTAGGCTATGAGCATATGTCATCTTGATGAGCCTAAGTAGAGCACTTAACAACACACGCATGACTCTTAGAGACAATGGCTTGACTTGCACCAGCACTTTACACATGGCTCTCCATGGATGAGGTGGTGAGGAGGCAGTTTCCTTTGGCTTGGGGTAGCATATGAGGGTAGTACTTCTAGGCGGAACCTCTCTTCTTCTTCTAGTGAAGGAAGTGCATCTCAACTTGGTCTAGTGGTGATGAAGGCTAAAGACAGAAGCCGTGGGTTGCAATAAAGCTTCAAAAGAGGGATAGTCTACTGGCTCAAGAGGAAAATTTCTTGTATATATGCTGCACCATGTAGATATGTTGTATAGAAGCATTGAAAAAAAATTGCAAAATGCAAAAAGAACTCCAAAAAAGTGGTGGGTCGGATTGAAAATTTAATAACCCCACCGGAGTGTATATAGTCAAATAAAGCAAAAGCTTATGGTATCCATGTTACATCTCATGAAGCTTGCAGCGGGAGACTTATAGCTACACTGGCCGAGCTTCCAAAAGTCTATACTTCTTCCCCCTCTTCTTGAGCCGGTTGTGCTTGAACGTAGAAGGGAATACCCCGCTTCTCGAGGAAAGAGTTGCTAGACCGAGGCATTAGAGTTACCAGGTTGAGGGAGGTTGTTTCTTTGTTACTTCTGAGGTGGGGAGCTACATACCACTTACACTGCATGGAAAGATTCATAGTCATTAGAGTTTGTGTATGTAGACTTGTTCTGATCTGGTTTATTGAGGAGTCTTGTCCAAAGATTGGTGGAACTTAGAGACTTTTGAGTTTTAAGCCTAAATCTAAATAAGGTTCCGACACATTAATAATCCAAAGATCTGATCGAGCTCCATAATTCAATTTAATGAAGGAGAGTTTAATATTCAACATTGATCCATGTACATTCCCCTCTTTTTCTTTTTCTTTCTTTCTTTTTCGCTTCTTTTTCAAATAAGTGTTTGCTAAGGGACTAGCAAAAGTTAAGTATAGGGAGGTGATGAATACCCATTCATCACTCTTTATTCTTATATTTAGCTACAAAAACCTTTGCAAATGCATGTATATTCATGTAAATACAAATAATTACCAAAAGCATGCATTGTATAAAAACCTATAATTAGCATGTTTTTGTGCAAAAATAAAAGAACAAAGATTGAAAAGAAAAAGAGGGAAATATTTAGAATAAATATTGAGCAACCTAACCCAAGGGAGGGCTCAGCATTGGCCTGACCGCATAAAAGCCACAGTAGAGGGAGATAGGGGCTCATGTGTGTACAGACTTATGTAAAGAAAATAAAGGTATTTTCCTCACCAAAAATAGGCTTGTAAATTTGTGTCTATATTTATAAATATAAATACAAAAGATAAAAATATGAAAATAAAAAAGAACAAAAATATCACTTTCATCATGTACATGAACCACTCTTATATATTTATTTAACCTTGTAAATAAATAAAATTAATTCCCAAAATTTTTGTAAATATTCTATGTTATAAAATGCAAATAAATAAAATAAAAACAATTAAAACAAAAAAATAATAAAAGTAAAAATACAAAAACATATTGTAAATATACCATGTATATAAGGGTATATATGTATTTATTTTACTTATGTGTATAAATAATAAAAATAAAATAAAAACATCTTTTTATTCCTTATTTTATAATGAAAATAAATAAAATATAAAATAGGAATAAAATTGCATAAAAATAATAATTAAAAATCAAAAACTAAAGTCCCTAATAGTATACATATACCTATATAGTACATATAGTGTACATACCTTATTTTTATTTCGAAAAAATTATTAAAAAATCACTAAAAAATAGAAAAAAATAAAATAAAAATATTTCATGTTCTAACTTTTTGCAAATTCGGTCATTTGCTACCTTAATTTTCACCTCCAAGATTAAGCCACGTGGCCTGTTCCTATTGGCCCTGGGGATTGTTGACCGCCCGGTCAACTACCCCCCTCAGGACCACCTCCTACGGATTTAGGCGCCCGACCCGACTTCCTTAATTTCTAGCGCCTAAACCCGATTGAACCCCACCTAAACCCCGGGTCCGTTTCACTCCTGCCACATCCGACACCCTCGCCGGGGTATCCACATCGGGATCCGCGCGCCTCCACGCCCTACCCAACCTCGTCTAGCCGGACCCGCACCCATACATAAGCGAGTGATGAATACCCATTCATCACTCTTTATTCTTATATTTTAGCTACAAAAACCTTTGCAAATAAATGTAAATATGTGTAAATACAAATAATTACCAAAAGCATGCATTGTGTAAAAAGATATAATTAGCATGTTTTTGTGCAAAAATAAAAGAATAAAGAGTAAAAAGAAAAAGAGGGAAATATTTAGAATAAATATTGAGCAACCTAACCCAAGGGAGGGCTCAGCATGGGCCTGACCGCATAAAAGCCAAAGTAGAGGGAGATAGGAGCTCATGTGTATATATTGTTGTAAATAAATAAAACTATATTTTCCTCACCCAAAAATATGCTTGTACATATTTTGTATATAGTTAGAAACTATTAAAAACAAAATAAAAATTTAAAAATCAAAATTTCAAAAATGCCCTTTCACCATGTGCATAGACCATCATCCTTTATTCATTTAACCCTATAAATAAATGTATTTATTTTCAAAACTTTTTGTGAATATTCTATGGTATATTTTATAAATAAATAACATAAAAAGAAACAAAACAAAAAGCAAATAAAAATTACAAAATTAAAATTACAAAAATATATTGTACATATGCCATGTATATAGTTGTACATAACTATTTATTTCACCTATGTATATAATTAATAAAAATAAAATAAAAATAGCCTTTTATTCCTCATTTTATTCTATAAATAAAATATAAAATAGGAATAAAAATGTATAAAAATAACTAATTAAAAAAATCAAAATCAAAAACACTATATTGTATAAATACCTATGTATAGCTATACTATGTAAATACCTTATTTTTATTTCCAAAAATTAATTAAAAATCACCAAAAAATAGAAAAAAATAAAATAAAATTATTTCATGTTTTAAGTTTTTGCTAATTCCATCATTTTCTAGCCTAAAATAAATAAACAAAAAATCAATTACGTGGCTTTTCCTGATTGGTCCACGGGGGATGTTGACCCCCGGTCAACTCCCCCGCGGACTCTTTCCTTTTTGAGAAAATGCGCGCCGCCCCGCCTTCGCCATTTTTTCCACGCGCCTCCAGCCTGTCGCCCACGCAAACCCCGGGCCCGGATTCTTCGCCAATCATCCGACATCCTCGCCAGATCCTTCGCCGTGAGATCCACGCCTTCCATAGCCGTCGCCTCCCAACCCTAATCGGGCCTGCAACTATATATAGAACCACCTCCGCCGCCTCCGCGCCCCATCTTTGGCTCGTCCCCTTCTTCCCAGTGAACTCCAGAGGCATCGCGAGAGTGACAGCAAGCGATCGCCCTTGTTGCAGCGAGGCGAGGAGGTGAAACCACTGATCCGACGTTCTTCGCCGCCGTTGCTCCGCCACCAGCGTGAGCACCGAGCCTCGGGCCGAGACGACCCTTGAGGCTACGACCAGGAGCACCCCCTGCTCTTCCCCAGTCTCTCCGACCACCCAGGTAACCTTGGAGCTTCCTTATTTCGCTTAATTTCTTGTTTCCCCCAAATCGAAGCTCCGCCGATTTCCTTTGATTCCGACCATATCGCGTATCCTCTCGATCACCGGAACCCACGCTCACCTTCGCCATCCCTCGACGCACCTTCTACGCCCATTCGTTCAACCCAGCTCGCCCCGGAGCTGGGATTCGGGCTCCACCATCCTCCGCTCGCCGGAGCTCATCCGCCCCGACGCATCGATCACCCTCACGCCGCTTCATCGGGTCGAGGCACTTTGCCCTCGACCCGCGAAGCTTTTGGTTCACTGTGCAGGCCAAGAGGAGGGCATCTGAGCCCCCCTCACTTTCAGACCAGGAGCTCGTCGCCGCCGACCTCGCCGGAGCCCCTCCAGGGCTCGGCTGGGTCATCTGAAGCCATCACCAGCTGCGGGACTCCATTGTGGACCTTATCCGATCATCCGAGGCAGCTGAGGAGGTCTACATCACGCGCACAAGGCCGGCGAAGCTCGCCGGCCGAGTGTTCTTCCAGTATCCTCCTTCACCGTCAGATCAGCCCCTCCGCTCCAGTTCGCATCTCAGCCGTCCATTCATCAAGGAGCAGCTACCGTCGATCATCGTGAGGGGGCTGATCCGGACCGTTGGAACAGAGGAGAGAGGCCCCAGCACCTGAGCCGTTTGATCACCCACGTGGCCCCCTCTGCACCGTCGATTGGCCCAAGTGCGGAAGAGAAGAAGAGCGCCCGCCGTCCGAGACCGTTGGATCATCCACGTGGCGCGAATCCAGCCATCGACGTTAAATAAGGGGTAATTTACCTTAGGCCCCCTCGTAGTTTATGTTTTCACTTTCAGTCCTGTAAATATTTTATGCGTTTTATTTACGTAGGGATAATTGCACATTGGACCTCATCTTTTAGCTTATTTGCATTTATGCCCCTGTTTGTGTGAGCCACGTGCGTCGTCACGTGTGTATTTGGTGTATTTGCAACTTTAGCCCTGTAGTTCTGGTTGTTTATGAATGAATGAAATATTTTTGATAATTGCATTTATGCCCCTGTGAGCATTTTATTTCCGCATGTGCGTCTTTTAGTGGGTTATTTGCATAACAACCCCTGGACTTTTTGGTACGAGTTACCAAAAGGTCCTCGGACTTGTTTTTCTTACATATAGGTCCCTGAGTGCCCCAGGCATGTGCTTGGCACGTGTTTTGGTGGGTATTTTGCACCAGACCCCCCAGAACTTTGGGTATTTGCACTTTGGTCCCTGTGCACAGTGCCCCTCCTTTATTTTTGAATAAAATATCAAATCACCTCCAAATTCGATGAAAATTTGACACATAGCTCCTGCCCTGGTGTAGAATTTTTGTGAATTTTTGAGGACATTTTTGATTTCATTTGCTATTTTTAAAAATTCAAAAACCCTTATTTTTGCTACTGTTTAGAGTCAAAAACCACAAAAAAATATCAAAACCCTTTTAAAAATTCCATAAAAAATTAGTTACTGTTTATTTTGTGTTCCTTGATTTTCTAGCCAATTGTGGCTATTTTTCATTGAGTAAAAATCCTAAAAATCTAAAAACACCTCAAAACTCATAAAAATCATAATAAATAATTTAAAAACCCAAAAATAATAATTTTGGTGCTCAAATTTTCCTTGTTTTCTCTAGTATACAGGAAAATTACCTCCAGGTCCCTTTGAGATCCTTAGATATTTTATCTTTGGGTTTTGGGCCTTGCTGGACAGTACCTTATCTTTTTAGTACTGTTTGATTTTTAGAAAATAAAATACACCTTATAAAAATCCCAAAAATTCACCAAAAACACTTAAAAACCTAAAAAACATAAAAACAATTTTTCTTGAATTTTTGCTTGATTTTTCATGTATTAAATAAATTGTTGAAAGTGTGCTTGTTTTCGTGTTTCCTTATTTTCTCTACATATTAAAAATCAAAAAAAAAATGAAAACAATTAAAAATCACTAAAAAGTATTCTCTTGGATTTCTGACTACATCGTAGGTCTCTTGGCCAACCCGTGCTCCTTGTGTTCGACCCTGGTCGCTATACCAGGTAAAAAGAATAGCGAAAGACCGCTTACATTGAATTTCTTGATTTTCTGAGTGGTTTACAAATTTTTCCGTTGACTGAATTGATCGATTAAGGACAACGACATTGTGATTTATCTTCCACCTTAGTCGCGTCGATTTTCGCGTCATCAGAATGGCACCGTTGCCGGGGAGCACGGCTTTGTAGTCATTTTTCCATATTATCTCTCTATATTATCATTGTTTTCTGACACTCTCTCTTTGATTTTTGTGCGAGGTACTGCGTGGACAACTTGGAGTTTATTTTTGAGGACCCGCACGGGAAGAAGAAGCAGGGAGAAGAAGAAGGAATTCTTATTTCTGAGAGAGAGAGAGAACAATATTTTTTTTGTAATAATTTAGAACTTGGACATTTGTGGACACTTGTAACTTAGCGGGTCTGTTTCGCCGAGCACCGGTGTGCTCGGGGGACCCATTTGGATTTTCGCGGCTTTTTCTGCGGTTTTGATAGCTAGCTGCCTTTTCCGGTTTTTACGCGGTTTTTCTCGAGCCCCTAGATTTAGGAATTTCTCTTGCTTGTGCCGTAATTAGTAGGGTCCCCACACTTAATTGCTTATCTGTTCCTATAGATCGTTAATTGGACCTACTAATAATAAATAATAAAAATAACTTAGTCGCTTTCCTGAGAGCCTACGCGCCGCGAGCCTGCCCCGCAAGCGCTACTCCTGAACTCGACCTGTCGAGAAGAGGAGGGGTGGGCCAAGACCGGACTCTTTGGATCAAGGGCGAGTGACTAAGTTAGACGGTTCTGCGCTAGGAATTGCTCATCTAGGACTCGGTTTTTCCTCGATGCACCATTTAGGTAGTTTAATTCTGTCTTTAAATTTTGCGCGGATCACTTGCATGTAGAGTGCTGGAGACAAGGTACGCATTTCTTTCTCTGCATGCATCATTGATTTCTTCGCGCATTGGCTTTTTCGTCTTCTCCCTCTGTTTTTGGCTTAATCATCAGGAGAATCGGAAAATTCGTTAGGCCGCTTGTATTTATTTTGAAAAAAAAAATTAAAAAGAAAAACAAAAAAAAATTGGGACTGGATAACACTATTGACCCTAAAAGACACTCACATTAAAAATTTGTCTTGGGGAGAGCAACCCCCTCCTTGTATGGTTTGGATGCGCGAGAGAGTGACCCGCACCCTAGGTAGAGCCCTCCGGTGCTATTTCTAGCTGACTACCGACTCTTCCGTGCGGGCCAGTCGGTTGGAGTAGCATCGGGTATCCTAACAGGTCACGTAAGCGCTCTGATATTTTGTGTGTTCACCCAATAAAATTGACAAGATAAATTGACTGAGCTTTCACGGTCTTCAGTTTGTGTTGCGTTGGTGAACCGGGGGTTTGCTTTGCGATCACATTTTCTCCAGATCCCATCCGCCCAACTCGCCAGATCAAGATGATGGGTAGACGATCTCTTAGGCAGCCTCTGGCTGCACCGCTTTCAGGCGCGTCTACTTCACCATCTAGGTTGGCCCGTGAGAGTCGAGACCAGCTCTCCGGGCCCGAGTACGATTCCACCCTGTTCTCCCTCGATCCCCTTTCTTTTGCTACTGAGAGACATGAGCCCGAGGAAAGACGAATTGATTTGACAGAACCTGAGTTGGGCTCATCTGATTTTGCAGACGTCACTATGGCCGGAGCCGGCAGTTCAGACCCAGACTCCCGACAACCCGAACATTTTGTACTAGACCAGGGAGCGATCAACTCCACTCTGATCGCATCATTAGAGACAGTACAGAAGCAGCTACGCGATCAGGGAGCTTTCATGATTGAGATGAGAAGGGAGTTGGAGCGACTCGGAGAAGAGAGAGATCAGAGCGAGCCTGAGGACATTCCTGATGCTGATGCAGAGGCAGCAGCCGCAGCAGCGGCTGCCGCAGCGGCAGCCGCCGCCGCAGCAGGACCACCGAGACCGATGCGGGAGTTACACAACCCCGGATCTACACTGATGCACCATTGGGTGGTGGTACCTGCTATCGTGGGGGATTTCAAGTTCCCTCCGAACACCCTGCAGATGCTTCCTTATTTTCACGGACTTGCCACCGAGGAGCCCCACCTCCATCTCCAGGAGTTTTTGATGATCTGCAGCACTGTCCACGACCGCCATGTGGACCAGGATACGATTCGGATGATGGCCTTCCCTTTTTCACTGGCAGATAGAGCAGCCGCCTGGCTGAAGCATTTAGGGAAGTTTGTATACACCTGGGAGCAGCTCCGCACCGAGTACTTGAACAAGTACTATCCACTCGGGCGGACGAATGCAGCGAGGGCCCTGATCAACAACTTCTCCATGCTCCCTAACGAGCAGTTTCACGAGGCATGGGAGAGGTTCAGAGAGCTTCTGGATAGATGCCCACACCACGACATTTCCAAGCCGAACCTAGTTCAGAGCTTCTTTAGTGGGATGACGCCAGAGCTTCAGGGTCTGGTGAATGCTTCTTGCGGCGGGTCCTACTTTTCCAAGGACCACAACCAAGTCTGGGCCATCTACGAGGAGATGGCCGAAAATTACATGGTGATGTCCCAGACTCGGTTGTACACACAGAGATCTCAGCAGCCGCCAGGACCCGTGCAGTACCAGCGGATAGCACGGGTTGATGCAGGTCCATCCAGTTCGTCCACAGTTGCAGCCGCACAGGCAGAGTCGGCCGCTGCGGACATGGGGATTATCAGCGAGAAGTTGGACCGCATGGAAATAATAGAGAAGAAGCAGTGCCAGGGCATAACTCAGATGGAGCAGATGGCACAAACTCTGAGCGACGTGAAGACCCATCTCTTGTGTCTTCAGGAGGTACAGACGGCTTCTCAGCCCCGTCTTCAGTCGCGAGGTGATTCCGGTGGCAGCCGCAGCTCGTCCCAGCGCTCCAGCTCCTTGCAGCAGCCTAGACAAGTTCACCTTGTACAGGCGGAGCCGTACCAGCAGCATCAGCCCTCTTACCAGTCACCACCATCTCCAGACTTACAGATGGTGGTATATCAGCCGGATCAGCCTCTGGCAGTACTGCCGCCAGACCCCTTCGATGCAGAGCCGTTGATGGATGTCAACGGGATTTGGTACGACCGTCCCCAGCCTGGGATCCGACGAGACCATCCCGGATTCAGGTGGGGGAATGGGGGTAACCAGTCCCAACAGCAGCCAGCCGGTCAGGGAGGGCAGTACTCCCAGCAGAGAGATCACCAGCAGCCCCCAGCATACCAGTCACACCAGCCATCATCCTTCGTACCTCGTCCCTACCAGCAGCAGGGACAGACTTGGAGACGTGAGCAGCAGGCTCACCAGCAGCAGCATCCTTCCTCTTACCCCTCTCAGCCGCAGCAGCACCAGGTCCAGCAGCCTCATTACCAGAGAGGCAACCCGTCGGGCTCCCATGAGAGCCCCGCCTTGGATGATCTAGCCCGCATCTTCACAGAGCAGCAGGCTACATTTAGACGGGAGATGGACGAGTTCCGCCAGGAGATGCGGGACGTGATGAGAGGGAAGGCCGCCATCCCTGCACAGATCGAGCCTAATCCGAATAGCTTGAAGAGGAAGTCTGAGCAGGTAGTTCACGCTGAGCCTACCACTCCTAGTGACTCATTTGATGATATGTCGTCGGATCTATTTGATGCTGATTTTGTTACACTTAGGAGCGGTAGAAGACCAGCAGGCGGCGCCTCATCTGAGCGACAACGCGAGGATACATCTATAGCGCCGGATGAGGAAGAGGAGAGCGGTACTGAAGCCGCACATGATGATGACGGTGGTACTGATGCCACCCGAGATGCTGATTCCACCGGCGGTACTGAGGCCGCCGCTTCACCATATCGAGGAGGTGGTACTGACGCCACCAGCAGAGCCGAGCCAGCCCGCGGTACTGAGGCCGCAAGACGTCTAGTCGTAGAGACAGCTAGAGGTGGTACTAAGGCCACCAATATTCATTCTGATAGAGATGTTGTCTTTCCTCGTCTGGATGTATCTCAGAACTCTATTTTGAATAAAGGACAAGGTTTAGTTTCTTCTGATCCCATTGTGGTGTATGATGTATGTGAGGATCCGGTCATCAAACCGTCTTGGCCTATTCCTAGTTCTTCATCTGAGAAGGACCCTGTGATCCCCTTTCCTAGAGCCCTTGAGTTGGGGAAGGGGAAGAAAGGAGAAAAAGATCCAAAAAAGAGAGAGCAGGAGGAGTTCAGCCAGAGCATGATAGACCGATTTCACATCCAGCTGACCCTCCATGAGGCTTTACAGCACATCCCTCTTCTTCAGCGATCCTTGAGAGACAGGACCACAATCAGGAGGAAGAAGAGGAACAACACCGCAGAGATTCATGTGTTGACAAAAGCCACGTGTTACGCGATCCAGAACCATCTGCCGACCAAGAGGCCAGATTTAGGAGCCCCATATGTCAGATGTCAGATTAGTGAGCAGAGGTTCGACCGTACTCTATTAGATAGCGGATCGTCGATCAACCTTCTTCCGGCAGCCCTTCTCGACCACTTAGAGTTGGGCACTCTTAGACAGAGCAGGACATAGCTTCAGTTTGCTGATCGGTCTGTCAAGAGGCCAAAGGGGTTGTTGCGAGATGTTGTCGTCACGATTCAGGGTTTGCAATTCCCCGTGGACTTCGTAGTACTGGACATGGAGACCCCTGACTCGTTGACCGATTCCCCCATCATCCTCGGTCGCCCGTTCTTGGCCACAGCCAAGGCGGTGACTGACCATGACAGTGGGAAGGTATTCTTTCGCGTCCAGGGCGAGAGTATACAAATAGAGACGGTTAAGGACCACAGAGCCAGAGATAGATCCCGCTCAGAGGGCAGTACAGATTCAGAACAGCTGACAGATACTGAGCCAGACATACACCAGGACTGTGATTTTGTGATCACAGATGATGAGGCAGCTTGGGCAGATCCTGCAGCACAGACCATCCTCTCATATTCAGATACAGCTGATGCAGAGATGATAGCAGAGGATAGTCTGGAGAGCACTGCCCTGGTCCAGGATACTATTGAGTCAGCAGAGTCGGACCTTGATCGCGACACGATTTTCAGTGATGGTGGTACTAAGGCCACCCTGCTCTACGGTGGTACTGATGCCACCGCAGTTGATACAGATCCCTCGGATTCAGAATCTGATTGGGCAGATTGTGATGATCAGATGCCAGACCTGGATCCACCTGAGCCTATAGATAAGGAGGAGGTAGAGGTAGAGCAGATCAGAGACAATGCAGAGGACCCGCCTTCTCCAGATCCAGTTTGTTAGAGTTCTTTATCATTTTCCCAGGTAGATTTGGCAGAATTGTCAGCATACACACATCTTCTTCAGAAGCCAGATTTGCCAACACCCAGCTGTCCAGAGCTAAAGCCGCTCCCTACTTCGCTGAAGTATCGATTCCTTGCGGGAGAGTCTGAGATGTACCCAGTCATCATCTCTGCCGATCTGACTGGAGAACAAGAATCCCGTCTGATGGGGGTTCTTGAAAAGAACCGCAAGGCAATTGGATGGAGCGTAGCAGATCTCCATGGGATTAGTCCCTCGTTGTGCTCCCACCATATCTATCTCGAGGAAGGGGCAAAGCCGTCGCGTGAGTTCCAGCGGCGACTGAACCCCAACCTACGAGAGGTTGTCATGAAGGAAATATCAAAATGGTGGAGTGCAGATTTTATTTATCCCATTTCCGACTCCAAGTGGGTTAGCCCCTTGCATGTGGTGCCCAAGAAGACGGGCATCACGACTGTGATCAGTGAGTCGGGAGAGGAGATTGCTACACGAGTACCCACCTCTTGGCAGGTCTGCGTTGACTACAGGAGACTCAATCAGGCCACTAAGAAGGACCATTTCCCCCTGCCTTTTATTGATCAGATCATAGAGAGACTGGCAGGGAAGAGCCATTATTGCTTCCTGGATGGGTATTCGGGCTACAATCAGGTGGCCATCGCTCCTGAGGATCAGGAGAAGACCACCTTTACCTGTCCCTTCGGTACATACGCCTTTCGACGCATGCCATTTGGGCTATGCAACGCCCCTGCGACTTTTCAGAGATGCATGCTGTCGATCTTTTCGGACATGGTAGGGGAGTGTTTGGAGGTCTTCATGGACGACTTCTCGGTTTACGGCGACGGATTCGATTCCTGTCTTGACTGCCTAGACCGAGTGCTCCAGCGATGTATTGCTACCCGCTTGGTTCTGTCTTGGGAGAAGAGTCACTTCATGGTGACTCAAGGGACGGTGCTTGGCCACATCATCTCCAACAGAGGCATGGAGGTTGATCCGGCCAAGGTTGACGTCATTAGAAAACTCGCACCGCCGTCCAATTTGAAGCAGCTACGGTCATTTCTGGGACACGTTGGTTTTTATAGGAGATTCATTCATGATTTCAGCAAGATTGCCCGACCGTTGACTGACCTCTTGACGAAAGACACCGAGTTCCTTGTCGATGACAAGTGTCTTTCGTCCTTTGAGACTCTCCAGCAGTGTGTTATTGAGGCTCCTGTCCTTCAGCCACCCGATTGGTCTCTCCCATTCGAGATCATGACGGACGCCTCTGATTTTGCCGTAGGGGCCGTGCTAGGACAGAGGAGGGACGGAGTTCCGTTTGCCATACACTATGCTAGCCGCACATTGGATTCCGCCCAGCGGAATTATACGGTCACAGAGAAGGAGATGCTAGCAGTAGTGTTCGCCCTAGATAAGTTCAGATCGTATATCATTGGATCTAGAGTGACTTTGTTTACAGATCACACCGCCATCAGGTACCTCATGGCAAAGAAGGATGCCAAGGCCAGACTGACTAGATGGATCCTTCTACTCCAGGAGTTCGATATTGAGATTAAGGATAAGCCTGGAGTCAAGAATGTGGTGGCGGATCATCTCTCCCGATTAGTGCAGCCTGAGGATTCTGAGCAGATTGATCCTATTCGTGATACCTTCCCAGATGAGGCGATCCTTGCTATCGCCTCACTCCCGTGGTATGCCGATATTGTGAACTTTCTCGTTGCAGGGAAAGTCCCACAAGATTGGCCCAGGCAGAGACTTGAGACCTTCCTTGCAAGGGCCAAGTCCTACCACTGGGAGGATCCAATCCTTTACCATGAAGGAGGGGATAGCGTCTGGCGTCGGTGTATTCCTCAGGAGGAGCATCATAGTGTCCTCACTTACTGCCACAAGCTTGAGGCAGGAGGACATCATTCTGGGAGGAGAACGGCACAGAAAGTGCTCCAATCCGGCTTGTGGTGGCCTACACTATTCAAGGACTCTGATGAGTTCGTGAAGAGGTGTACTGACTGTCAGAGGATGGGCACTTGTGGACAGCGTGATATGATGCCGATGCAGCCCATTCACTTCTGTGAGGTTTTTGACGCATGGGGCCTCGATTTCATGGGTCCATTCCCTAAGAGTTAGGGATTTGAGTACATTCTATTGGCCGTAGATTATGTTAGTCATTGGGTTGAGGCTATCCCCGCCCGAGCCGCTGATGCGAGGACAGTTTGCAGATTTTTGAGGAAGCACATCATCATGCGGATCGGGGTTCCACGAGTTCTGATTTCTGATGGGGGGTCTCATTTCGTAAACGACCAGGTGAAGGCCATTGCTAGCGAGTTCAGTATAGACCATCGTGTTGCCACACCTTACCATCCACAGACGAATGGTCTAGCTGAGGTGTCGAATAGGGAGATCAAGAATATTTTGCAGAAAGTCGTCCGCCCTGACCGAAAGAATTGGTCATAGCTTTTGGACTCGGTCTTGTGGGCATATCGGACGTCTTTCAAGACTCCATTGGGCACATCTCCCTTTCGCCTCGTTTATGGCAAGCCGTGCCATCTACTTGTTGAGCTGAGGCACAAGTCACTTTGGGCAGTTACAGATATTCTTATGGATCCAGATGGTATGGGAGACCAGAGGAGGGCAGAGTTAGCTGCCCTGGAGGAGCTTAGAGATGCAGCTTTCTCAAGCAGCCTACATTATAAGGAGAAAGTGAAGGAGTGGCATGATTCTCATATCAGCCACAAGCATTTTGAGATTGGACAGAGAGTATGGTTGTTTGATGCAAGGCTACGATTATTTCCAGGGAAGCTACAGAGCAAATGGAAGGGACCTTACTTGGTCAGGAAGGTACACGATAACGGTAGCATTGATATATCTGAGTTATCTTCTGAGAGTACCTTTCGAGTGAACGGCCAGCGGCTCAAGCCATTTCTAGATCATGAGCCGCGGGATGTTATTGTTGCCCCGATTCATTTTGCGTGAGATGTGGTCTCTTGACTCACATCTTTTGCATCTCACGCCTGATTATCACTGTTCTTCCGACTTGTACAGATCCAGTTGTCCATATCATTCTATTCTTTAGTCCCACATCCCTTTTCTCATCTTATGATTATGCTATACTTAGGGTGTACTTTACCCTAAGTATAGGGGGGATGTAGGACCTGCGGGTATTCTTTTCATTTGTTCTGCCCCTGTTTTGCTGCCTATACTTAGGGATATTTTACCCTAAGTATAGGGGGGGCAGACTCTGTATATTCTTCACTCGGATTTCCCTTCATGTACAACGTACTATACTTAGGATTAGTTAATCCTAAGTATAGGGGGAAACCACCGAGTCCCTCTCATTCTATTCATTTATTCGTTTCTGTACCTAGCCATTCCTTTTCACTTCCCTTTTACTAAGCACGAGTTATGTCTTCTTCATCGCTCTTGATCACTCTGAGGACATCGTTCGAGCTAAGTATAGGAGGGGTGTGTATATATTTCATATATACTTTAGCCATAACTCGTACTTTGTGTGAGTGTGTTAATAAATAAAATGGCTAAAAATCACAAAAATTTAAAAAATTTTCATGTACATAAACCTCTTTTATCTTGCACATACATAGCTAGTGTACAAAGTATTTTTGTAAAAATGATTTCAAAAATCTTTTGTGTAAAGCTTGTGTAAATATTTTTGTATCAAAATTATGTATATAGTACAAAATTTTTCCAAAATGTTTTTCAAAAGTTTGCAAAAATCTTGTGTAAATGTTTGTAAATATCTTTTTGCAAAACTTGCACCTCATGCATCATTCATCCATGATTTCAAAACATTTTGCATGATTGTAAAATATTTGTAAATAGCATCTTGTGTACATATATGTATATAGTTTTTCCTGGATGAGAGTTGACATTTAAACTAAGCCTGGAATTAAATTGAGAAATGGAGCTTGAATAAGATCTTAATCCACTTAACTTTAAGAGGAACCTTATAGGACTTAGGGTTAAGGCTTTTCAGGTCCATAAGGACTTAATTCTTTGAGTCCACTAGGCTATGAGCATATGTCATCTTGATGAGCCTAAGTAGAGCACTTAACAACACACGCATGACTCTTAGAGACAATGGTTTGACTTGCACCTGCACTTACACATGGCTCTCCACGGATGAGGTGGTGAGGAGGCAGTTTCCTTTGGCTTGGGGTAGCATATGAGGGTAGTACTTCTAGGCGGAACCTCTCTTCTTCTTCTAGTGAAGGAAGTGCGCCTCAACTTGGTCTAGTGGTGATGAAGGCTAAAGACAGAAGCTGTGGGTTGCAATAAAGCTTCAAAAGAGGGATAGTCTACTGGCTCAAGGGGAAATTTCTTATATGCTGCACCATGTAGATATGCTGTACAGAAATCCTTGAAAAAAAATGCAAAAAGAACTCCAAAAAAGTGGTGGGTCGGATTGAAAATTTAATAACCCCACCGGACTGTATATAGTCAAATAAAGCAAAGCTTACGGTATCCATGTTACATCTCATGAAGCTTGCAGCGGGAGACTTAGCTACACTGGCTAAGCTTCCAAAACTCTATACTTCTACCCCCTCTTCTTGAGCCGGTTGCACTTGAACTTAGAAGGGAATACCCCGCTTCTCGAGGAAAGAGTTGCTAGACCGAGGCATTAGAGTTACCAGATTGAGGGAGGTTGTTTCTTTATTACTTCTGAGGTGGGGAGCCACATATCACTTACACCGCATGGAAAAATTCATGGTCATTAGAGTTTGTGTATGTAGACTTGTTCTGATCTGGTTTATTGAGGAGTCTTGCCAATAGATTGGTGGAACTTAGAGGCTGTTGAGTTTTAAGCTTAAGTCCAAATAAGGTTCCGACACATTAATAACCCAAAGATCTAATCGAGCTCCATATTTCAATTTAATGAAGGAAAGTTTAATAATTCAACCTTGATCCATGTACATCCTCTTTTTCTTTTTCTTTTTCTTTCTTTTCCACTTCTTTTTCAAATAAGTGTTTGCTAAGGGACTAGCAAAGTTAAGTATAGGGGGGTGATGAATACCCATTCATCACTCTTTATTCTTATATTTTAGCTACAAAAACCTTTGCAAATACATGTAAATATGTGTAAATACAAATAATTACCAAAAGCATGCATTGTGTAAAAAGATATAATTAGCATGTTTTTGTGCAAAAATAAAAGAATAAAGAGTAAAAAGAAAAAGAGGGAAATATTTAGAATAAATATTGAGCAACCTAACCCAAGGGAGGGCTCAGCATGGGCCTGACCGCATAAAAGCCAAAGTAGAGGGAGATAGGAGCTCATGTGTATATATTGTTGTAAATAAATAAAACTATATTTTCCTCACCCAAAAATATGCTTGTACATATTTTGTATATAGTTAGAAACTATTAAAAACAAAATAAAAATTTAAAAATCAAAAATTCAAAAATGCCCTTTCACCATGTGCATAGACCATCATCCTTTATTCATTTAACCCTATAAATAAATGTATTTATTTTCAAAACTTTTTGTGAATATTCTATGGTATATTTTATAAATAAATAACATAAAAAGAAACAAAACAAAAAGCAAATAAAAATTACAAAATTAAAATTACAAAAATATATTGTACATATGCCATGTATATAGTTGTACATAACTATTTATTTCACCTATGTATATAATTAATAAAAATAAAATAAAAATAGCCTTTTATTCCTCATTTTATTCTATAAATAAATAAAATATAAAATAGGAATAAAAATGTATAAAAATAACTAATTAAAAAAATCAAAATAAAAAACACTATATTGTATAAATACCTATGTATAGCTATACTATGTAAATACCTTATTTTTATTTCCAAAAATTAATTAAAAATCACCAAAAAATAGAAAAAAATAAAATAAAATTATTTCATGTTTTAAGTTTTTGCTAATTCCATCATTTTCTAGCCTAAAATAAATAAACAAAAAATCAATTACGTGGCTTTTCCTGATTGGTCCACGGGGGATGTTGACCCCCGGTCAACTCCCCCGCGGACTCTTTCCTTTTTGAGAAAATGCGCGCCGCCCCGCCTTCGCCATTTTTTCCACGCGCCTCCAGCCTGTCGCCCACGCAAACCCCGGGCCCGGATTCTTCGCCGATCATCCGACATCCTCGCCAGATCCTTCGCCGTGAGATCCACGCCTTCCATAGCCGTCGCCTCCCAACCCTAATCGGGCCTGCAACTATATATAGAACCACCTCCGCCGCCTCCGTGCCCCATCTTTGGCTCGTCCCCTTCTTCCCAGTGAACTCCAGAGGCATCGCGAGAGTGACAGCAAGCGATCGCCCTTGTTGCAGTGAGGCGAGGAGGTGAAACCACTGATCCGGCGTTCTTCGTCGCCGTTGCTCCGCCACCAGCGTGAGCACCGAGCCTCGGGCCGAGACGACCCTTGAGGCTACGACCAGGAGCACCCCCTGCTCTTCCCCAGTCTCTCCGACCACCCAGGTAACCTTAGAGCTTCCTTATTTCGCTTAATTTCTTGTTTCCCCCAAATCGAAGCTCCGCCGATTTCCTTTGATTCCGACCATATCGCGTATCCTCTCGATCACCGGAACCCACGCTCACCTTCGCCATCCCTCGACGCACCTTCTACGCCCATTCGTTCAACCCAGCTCACGCCGGAGCTGGGATTCGTGCTCCACCATCCTCCGCTCGCCGGAGCTCATCCGCCCCGACGCATCGATCACCCTCACGCCGCTTCATCGGGTCGAGGCACTTTGCCCTCGACCCGCGAAGCTTTTGGTTCACTTTGCAGGCCAAGAGGAGGGCATCTGAGCCCCCCTCACTTTCAGACCAGGAGCTCGTCGCCGCCGACCTCGTCGGAGCCCCTCCAGGGCTCGGCTGGGTCATCTGAAGCCATCACCAGCTGCGGGACTCCATTGCGGACCTTATCCGATCATCCGAGGCAGCTGAGGAGGTCTACATCACGCGCACAAGGCCGGCGAAGCGCGCCGGCCGAGTGTTCTTCCAGTATCCTCCTTCACCGTCAGATCAGCCCCTCCGCTCCAGTTCGCATCTCAGCCGTCCATTCATCAAGGAGCAGCTACCGTCGATCATCGTGAGGGGGCTGATCCGGACCGTTGGAACAGAGGAGAGAGGCCCCAGCACCTGAGCCGTTTGATCACCCACGTGGCCCCCTCTGCACCGTCGATTGGCCCAAGTGCGGAAGAGAAGAAGAGCGCCCGCCGTCCGAGACCATTGGATCATCCACGTGGCGCGAATCCAGCCATCGACGTTAAATAAGGGGTAATTTACCTTAGGCCCCCTCGTAGTTTATGTTTTCACTTTCAGTCCTGTAAATATTTTATGCGTTTTATTTACGTAGGGATAATTGCACATTGGACCTCATCTTTTAGCTTATTTGCATTTATGCCCCTGTTTGTGTGAGCCACGTGCGTCGTCACGTGTGTATTTGGTGTATTTGCAACTTTAGCCCTGTAGTTCTGGTTGTTTATGAATGAATGAAATATTTTTGATAATTGCATTTATGCCCCTGTGAGCATTTTATTTCCGCATGTGCGTCTTTTAGTGGGTTATTTGCATAACAACCCCTGGACTTTTTGGTACGAGTTACCAAAGGTCCTCGGACTTGTTTTTCTTACATATAGGTCCCTGAGTGCCCCAGGCACGTGCTTGGCACATGTTTTGCTGGGTATTTTGCACCAGACCCCCCAGAACTTTGGGTATTTGCACTTTGGTCCCTGTGCACAGTGCCCCTCCTTTATTTTTGAATAAAATATCAAATCACCTCCAAATTCGATGAAAATTTGACACATAGCTCCTGCCCTGGTGTAGAATTTTTGTGAATTTTTGAGGACATTTTTGATTTCATTTGCTATTTTTAAAAATTCAAAAACCCTTATTTTTGCTACTGTTTAGAGTCAAAAACCCCAAAAAAATATCAAAACCCTTTTAAAAATTCCATAAAAAATTAGTTACTGTTTATTTTGTGTTCCTTGATTTTCTAGCCAATTGTGGGTATTTTTCATTGAGTAAAAATCCTAAAAATCTAAAAACACCTCAAAACTCATAAAAATCATAATAAATAATTTAAAAACCCAAAAACAATAATTTTAGTGCTCAAATTTTCCTTGTTTTCTCTAGTATACAGGAAAATTACCTCCAGGTCCCTTTGAGATCCTTAGATATTTTATCTTTGGGTTTTGGGCCTTGCTGGACAGTACCTTATCTTTTTAGTACTGTTTGATTTTTAGAAAATAAAATACACCTTATAAAAATCCCAAAAATTCACCAAAAACACTTAAAAACCTAAAAAACATAAAAACAATTTTTCTTGAATTTTTGCTTGATTTTCATGTATTAAATAAATTGTTGAAAGTGTGCTTGTTTTCGTGTTTCCTTATTTTCTCTACATATTAAAAATCCAAAAAAAAATTGAAAACAATTAAAAATCACTAAAAAGTATTCTCTTGGATTTCTGACTACATCGTAGGTCTCTTGGCCAACCCGTGCTCCTTGTGTTCGACCCTGGTCGCTATACCAGGTAAAAAGAATAGCGAAAGACTGCTTACATTGAATTTCTTGATTTTCTGAGTGGTTTACAAATTTTTCCGTTGACCGAATTGATCGATTAAGGACAACGACATTGTGATTTATCTTCCACCTTAGTCGCGTCGATTTTCGCGTCATCAGCGAGCTCCGCCACCTCATTTCTCCATCTTTGGCCATTCGAACCCTTCACCTGTGAGCTCCAGAGAGTGCGCGAGAGTGACAGCTCGCGTCCGAGCCTGTCGAAGCGAGGGGAGGAAGATAATCCATCGATCCGGCGAGCTTCGCCGTCGTCGCTCCGCCATCAGCTGGAGCTTGAGCCTCGGAGGGAGACGCTCCTCGAGGCAACGACCAGGAGCTTCCCCAGCTCCTCCCCAGTCTCCTCGTCCACCCAGGTAGCTCCGATAGCCTTTCTTTTTCACTGATTTCCATTTACGCCCAAATCACGCCGCCGCCGTCCATCTTTGATTCCGACCACTCCATCACCCCTTTCGATCATCGGAGTCGACCATCGCATCCGCCTCTCTCCGACGCATCTTCTTCACCCCTCCACTCAACCCAGCTCGCACAGGAGCTGGGAGTCGAGCTCCTCCGTCTACCCCTTCGCCGGAGCTCGCCATTTCGACCCACAGTTCACCGTCGCTACGCCTAACCGGGTCGAGGCAATTTGCCCTCGACCCGCGAGTCTCTTGGTGGTCTTTGCAGGTGCTACCAAGCCCATCTGAGGGCTTTGGTCATTCAGGCCAGGAGGCTCAGCTCCACCGACCTCGCCCGAGCTCCTCGGAGCTCGGCTGGATCATCGGATCCTACCGGCAGACGCGGGAGCACTCCACCTTTCTTCTCCGACCTTCAGAGTGCTTCCAGGAGGAGCCTAGCGCACACCCGAAGCCGGCGAGTCTCGCCGGGGACCTGTTCTTTCAGCATCCTCAGTCGTCGTTCGATTCGTCCTCCAGCTCCAGACTTCATCTGAACCGTCCATCGGGGGAGCAGCAGTCACCGCCCGATCATCAGGAGGATCGATTCCAGCCATCCGATGCGCCAGGTTTAGCTGCAGAAAGCCACAGCCGCTCGATCAGACACGTGGATGAACCTCGAGCGTCGGATCACATCGAGGACCCTAGCGTTGGAGCTGCAGCTAATCCACACCGTAGACCCCTCCACGTGGCATCCATCCAGCCGGTCCGCATAATAAAGGGTAATTTGCCCTTAGGCCCCTCTTAGTTATTTTATTTCGTTTTTAGTCTTGTAAATATTTAGCGTAGTTGTTTAAGTTTTGGTACATTTGCATAGAGGACCCCGTACTTTATTTTCCTTGCATTCATGCCCCTGTGCGTTGTGTGACACGTGCTTCGTCACGTGCTTTTCTGGTTTATTTGCAACTCATGCCCCTGTAGTTCTAGTTGTTATCAATGGAATGAATGTTTTAGTTTATTTGCATTTATACCCCTGTGTGTGATTTATTTCGACATGTGCGTGATAATTTTTGGGTTATTTGCAGATAAGCCCTTGGACTTTTGGTACTTGTTACCAATAAGCCCTCAGAACTTATTTTTCTTACATTTGGGTCCCTGAGTGCCCCAGACACGCACATCGCACGTGTTTTGCTGGCTTAATTGCACCAGACCCCCCAGACTCTTGGGTATTTGCACTTTGGTCCCTATGCACAGTGCCCCCTCTTTATTTTGAATAAAATATCAAATCACCTCCAAATTTAATGAAAATTGGACACATGGCTCCTGCCATGATGTAAAATTTTCTATAAATTTTGGAGACATTTTTGTCACTGTTTGATATTTTTAGAAAATCAAAAACATCTATTTTTGCTACTGTCTGACTTTAAAAATCACAAAAAAAAATATTAAATAGTGTCCAAAAATTACAAAAAATTGTCTACTGTCTATTTTGATGTGTTTGATTTTCTAGCCAATTTTGGCTATTTTTCATTACTGAAAACCACTAAAAATTGAAAAACATTCAAAATCTTATAAAAATTCTAATAATTAAACCAAAAATCCAAAAACAATAAAATAGGTGCCTAAATTTTCCTTATCTTCCTCTCTTCACAGGAAAATTACCTCCCTACTAATTTAGGGCTTTTATATATTTTATCTAGGCTTTTCTATCTCGGCTGGACAGTACCTTTGATTTCAGCTATTGTTTGATTTTTAGAAAATTAATAAAGATCAGAAAATCCTCAAAAATTCACCAAAAACATTAAAAAATATAAAACACATAAAAACATTTTTGTTAGAATTTTTTAATTGACTTTTAGTGCATTTAATAATTTGTTGAAGTGTGTGCTTGGTTGCTTTTCTCATTTTCTTAATAAACTAAAAAATCCAAAAAAAAATCTTAAATAATTAAAAACCACCAAAAATATTTTGCTCTTTTATTTTATCTCTTTTGACTACTTCGTAGCCGAGAGGCCAACCCGCGCTCCTTGAGTTCGACCCTGGCGTCGCTATACCAGGTTAAATAGATAGCAGAACCGCTTTCGTGTTTTGATCGATTTTATCTATTTTAGTGGTCTGATTTTTCTTGATTGGCACGTCTGAGTGACCGAGGTCGCAACGACCATCTTAGATACACCTGATTACCTTATTCTCTCGGATTTTCGTGCCGTCAAGATCCCAGATCTTGCTTGAGATATAATGGTAAGTATATCTCTTACATTGAAAGTGATTAAGGGAATGAACTTTCAGTGTTGACAAGGCAAAACAACTTTGATATAAAAAATCCTACATCAAAGTAAAATATGTATATATATAATTATATACACATGCAAATTCCTTATTTCATATAATCCTTCATAAACCACTCAATGTTATACTCAATAATAACAAGTAAAATATCATGGATCAGACTCATGATCCAGATATTGTACTTGCAGTTGGACACATATTACATGTGATTGCATTGTACAAGTTTCCTCAACATAATGAGGTATGACAATTAAATAAGACAATAAGACGTCACCTTAGGATTCGTATCTCTCTATAGTCTTGATCTTTCATCGAGTATACTTTGGAAGTGACATGTCGATGGTGATCATAATTGTCGAATAATCCTTATAAAATCAAAGAAGATGTTTTGGCAAACATATGTGCTCTAGACATTTAATCATGAATGGCATGGTTCTCTGCATTATGCAGAATGGTAGCTCAAAAGAGATGATGTATTCAAAATGTTTGAATACCTGCCTGAACCAAAGTTTTTGAGTTAAGATGGATGTAGAAATGATGAATGTCATCACTCTAGTGTCTATACTCTAGTCATTCATGAAGCTTCATAATATTCATATTGTACGAATTTAATGAAGCATGTATAAAATGTTGAAATGCTTTCACATTGAATTCTTTTGAATTTAACATAAGAGATCCTTAGTCTTAAGCAATGGTTGTTTATAAATAAAGGGAGCGCAGTGGAGGCATGGGTCAGACCCAAGATGAGAAGGATAGTCAAAGAGTTGACCGTACTTCTATGACTTCCCATATGACATACTAAGAGTTGGATGAATGCCAATACTGCAATAAGTTGGTGTGTTGATAGTACGACTATCAAGTCTGTCTAGAATCCTTAGAGAATGACTCAAATAGAGCATCAGAATAATCTACATAAATCATTGATATTGACTTGCTTATTGAATAAGATAAAGTCTTATAATCGTATCTCAATCTTCTAACATCAATTGCAATGGGTTGCATATGTTTTAGGAGACTGGAGAATTTGATCTTAAGGTTTATAGTTATCCACACGGATATTGATGCAATTGTTGCAACAATCTCTGTAGGATTGATAGACTTCTAAATTTCAGTGGGAGAGCCTTAGTCTTAGATAATGTCCCTATGACCTAGATATTAGAATACAATCATTGTTTGTTTCTAAATATTGGAAAATAAACATGAATTCTGAGATAGAATTATCAAAAAAGTTATGATGGATATATTTCAGATAGTAATCTAACATCTAGTGGACTCCATAAAATTAGAAAATTAATGAATGGTTCATTAAGATTTCTAAAACTGAAAGTTAAACCTTATAAGATCAATAGGAGGACGAAGATCATTTGACAATGATCTGGCTTCAAGTCTTGGATATTTGTCTATTGGTTTGATCAATAGACTAGTAAGTGATGAAACTTACTTTAGAATGTCTAAAATTTCAAAACTTACATACTTATGAATATTGTATTCAAAGTAAAATGTCCAATACACCCTTCTTTGGGAATGATGTAAGATGTCAAGGTATTCAGGATCCCATACAAATTGATGTATATGGATAATCTGTATCATAATAAACATTATGGATATGTGATATCTATTGATGATTATGTATGATATGAGCTTTCGTCTCTTCACCTAAGAAACCTTTGAAGTGTTCAAAGATTTCACAATTTTGGTTGAGAACCAAAGTTTGAAGAAAGATGAAATGAATTTGATCTAACTTAGGTAGCTCGTGCCTGTTAGATAAATTCAAAGAATACCTTATGGAGATATGAATATCATTTCTATCTCACTCCTCTGATAAACCTAAACTCAATAGAGATGTAGGAAGGTACATTGGATCATGTGTGACTTGATTTAATCAATGATGAATTTTAGCATAATTACCTCTTAGTTTCTAGGTATGTATGTAGTAGGGACTACATATATATCCTTAATAAGATTCCATGCAAGTAAGCTGAAATTGAGCACTAGAGAGTGCTACTTCAATAGGAAAATAAAGGATGGTATTGCATACCTACTTTATGACCTTGAGATTCTTAAAATATCTCATCTATGAGAATGTGATTCTTAGAGGTTGAGACTCTTGAGAATCAAGATGAAAATGAAGTAAAGGAACTCATTCAATCTTGAGAAGATAGTGAGGCTCCTGAAATCGGGAACTAAAAGGACAATCAAAGATGAAACACTGATATCTCTTCAAAATGAGTTTGAGGATGTATTCCATGTGTTAAGTCTGACAATGATCGGATTTCATGTGATGAAGTTTTTGAGGATCATGATATGGAAAGATGGATTTTAGCAATAAAGACTAAAGTAGACTTCATATACAAGTGTTGTATATGGACCCTCGAGGATGCACCTATAAGGCTAAGACCCGTTAAGGTGTAAATGGATCTTCAAGAGAAAGGGAACCTGATGAGAAGGTAGAGACCTTTAAAGCACGGTTAGTAGCCATGAGCTACACAACGAAGAGAAGACATCACTTGCGATGAGACTTGCTCTTCAGTAACCATGCTTAAACCACCGAATTATTGCTAACTATAGCTATCCAACTTGACTTTGACATCTTCGAGATGGAAGTCAAGATTGCATTCCTCTATGAATACCTTTCCAAGGATATTCATAAGTAGTAGCCCCAAGGCTTTGTGGTTGAGGAAAGTAAGGTGTGTAAGTTGAATAACTCCATCTATGGACTCAAATAAGCTTCTTGTAGTTGGAACGTAAGATTTGATGAAATTATAAATATTATGATTCTAAATAGAATCTTGATGAACCATGTGAAGATTAGTGGGAGTACCAATGTGTTCATCGCGCTAAATGTAGATATATCCTAATCATTTGGAATGATATAAGGATGATAATAAGTGTTTTATAGACTGGCTATTCCATATCTTGAAATAAGATTTCAAGGATTACCTCTCAGATCTTAGTTCTGAAGTTGTTCAGAAGCAAAGAGAAGAGGGTATTGAGACCGTCGCATTTGTAGTACACTTTGGACATATTCCATTCTTGGAAATTCCAAGAAAGACTTCCTACCCTTAAGATTTGGTAGTAACCTATCTAAAGTTATAGCACCTCAAAGAGTTGAGAAAGTGAATGCTAAAAACTAGTTGCCCTTTGTGAATCAGTTGTAAGAAGCTGTGTGTATGCATAGATGTGTACAAAAGCTAGATATCTGCCATGCAGTGGGAGGTAGTAAACTGTTACTAATCCTACTATGGAGATAAAAAACACTTGATTGCAGTAATAACAAAATCTTCAATATGACAAGACTTTCAAGATAGAGATCTTTAAGTCTTATCTTCAAAAAATTAAGACTATATAAATAGTGATCTAAAAGGTCTTAACTTTGGATACCTTTGGAGATAGAGATCTCTAGGAATAAGGGTATTCTAATAAGGATTATGGAAATATTGGTTATTATAATTACTAAGCAATAGTGTCAAGGACACTATAATTGCTTCATCAAGATTGAGTATTGGTTGCATAATATGCAAACATTCGCATTGGATGCGAGCATTGTTACTATAGGAGATATGCAAGTGCTGTAAAAGGACTTCGCATAGTCTTTTGGGAACAAAGTGATTGATCATCTTACCTAGATATTTTCTAAATAGCCTATGATTGTCACATGAGTGTGGGTTTAAATGATTAGCCCATTATTGGTTCTTTGGGCTAGTCGGAGATTGTTGGACATGCGAGCCACGGAGAACCATTATGCAATTAATGTTATTGCGAATATCATTCCCTGATCTAAAATGAAGAATAAATAATTTGCATTATAGGTCCCTTAGTACAATTACAGTTATGTACCATGGCCATCTTAATATAATACAGTTGTTGATTCAATAATTAAATCATAGAGATTGGTGCTGTGATGAATATCTAAAGGGTTAGATTGAGGACTCATCAAGCACCACACACACTCAGACATCATCTCTCTGAAAAATCTAAGTAAAAAAAAAAAAAAAGAAAAAAAA